>CM041779.1:108768734-108966477 GCA_023374045.1 Limonium bicolor
TCTTCCTTGTGGCTCGTTCCCACACATCTGTGGTGGTTACTGAGCCTTCCTTGTTTAGGCACTACGTTTAGTCGCGTCAGCTTATATCTTGTGGTGTTCTTGTAGTTGTCTGAGCTATATTGGCCAGGTTTGCAACCTATTGGCGTTGTTTTTGGAGTTAATCACTCCCGACTATGTCCTTAGCCAGCTAGCATACCGTTGGTGGGTTGCTTGGTATCTGTTGTCCCGTAGACTTGTGTCTCGGGTTCCTTACTGCTCCCTTTTTCCTTCGTTGCACGGTTAGTGCTTCTTTCCTGCTGCTGGTTGTTAGCTAGGTTTCGCGACTGCTAACGTCGCCCCATGCTGTTGTAAGTTGCAGCCTCCTCGTGGTTGGAGTGCTCATTCCACCGCTATTAAGTGCGGGTATTGTTGTTCACCGGAATCCATTTCGGGACTTCCAATTCTTGGAATCTACTACATGTCGGTTCTTTTTCTTGTATGAATCACTTACTACTGCCAGATCGGGTTTCCCCGAGTATGAGAGGACTTTTCTTCTCTCTGGCGTCCTTTCCCAAGTTATACAGTGGGGTTTCGGCGGGCGGGACTGGTATTGTAGGTATCCGGTACTCACCGGTAGTTCCTAACTAGCATATCTCTAATGCTAACACTCAGCCCTTAGCCCTAAGCTTCTAATTCCTAACTCGGTATTCCTAAGCTCGGTATTTCCAGTCATCAGAGCGATACTTCGCTCTGATACCACTTTTTGTAACACCCCTACTATTAATACAGTCATTAACGTCCAATCTCCTTACTCATCAGATACTCGCAGCGGATATATACTTACATACAATGGGTGATACAATGCCGTTAGTCACCCACGTGACTAACAAGGCTACTGATATTACATACAGCATCGGTCTGATGGACCGGAATCCCGAGTACTACATATCTACCATATACATTTCATACCCCAATACACTACATCTTCCATTCATACAATACTCCAAGTACCATACAATATAATCTACATACCGAGTTTACTAAGATCCTTATACAAGTACTATCTCTTCAAAGTTCATACATACTCACTAAGAGACTACTTACTCTACCCGTTCCTCACACGCTACTTACTTCCAAATACCAGGGTGTGCCTCCGGTCTCTTCCTTGACCATATTCGTTTTGGTACCTGCACACTAAAAAATGTCCCCCGAAGGGGTCAGCTTTCGCCGAGCATGATAACCGCATACCCCGCGTACTAGTGAGGGTACGCCGACCACTTGGTCGAATACATGCGGTTCATTTTATTCATACATACATGCATACATGCTTTCATACATATACTACGATACTCTACGCAAGGATACATACATACACTTCAATGCATACACTTCAGTTCATACATAGTAATCCACATAGCCCACGATACATACTTACCTTTCTGAATTCCGAGATACCCAATACAATATACAACACATACGCATTCATACACAATCAATAACTTGTTAGCCCATATTGGTCCACCCGGGTTAATCGGGTGGAGATTACTCTTTTACTCATTTACTCCATACATACACATACTTACTCATTCTCATACTCATACTTACTTACTTACTCTTACTCTTACTCATGTTAAGTCGTCGGGACCTCCGGCCCGGGGACTACTCCGTCCCACCACCGGGATTTACTTGGTTCACTAATCCAGGATGCTACCCACTTAAGGGATTTGGGCCGTGGACCAGCTTACGAACCAGGAATCGGATCCAACCTCTTGTGTCACCTCATCCTCACGCGTGGCCGAAGCTATATCGGACTTGTACTCATTCCAATTTACTCACTTAAGTTAGGAGTTAGCTAGTTAGGAATTAGCACAAGTCAACATTCAAGCCACAATAGTACAGTACAAGCTCATATACACATCCATACAAATACAGTACAACATACAAGTACACTACAAATAAATACACATCATCATCATCCATATGTTTCATGAATTATACAACTATTGTTCAAGACAAATATCAAGAACAATGTAAACAAGCACAAGTAAGTGCAATATAATCCGGTTCGTGCATTTATCTTATTAGGTGGTCAAATAAGCACACAAATCGGGGTAACCAGATTAGGATACAGGGCATGAAGAAATCATACCTTTCACCGTTGTACTTGTATCCCAACGTTCCTCCGGTATTCACAATTCAAATCCTATGATATACATACATTCAAATGATTAATCTAACTATTATTACTTAATTCGTACTTACTATGTCCTCACACTTCTTATACTTACACATTACTTATTTACTTTTCTTTACCTTAAGTTTTACTTTCTTACTTAACTTAGGTTTACTTTCTTACATGTACATGTATATGTGGATATACATACATATATATATATATACATATATATATATATATATATATCATTATTATTAAAAATATATTTTTTTTTTTTTTTGTCAGGACCGGACTTGCGACCGACCTTGCAAGTCCGGTCCATTCCAGTAGCTCAGGTTACGAAATTTTTTCTGGCCGACCGGACTTGCATGTCCGGTCGCAAGTCCGGTCCATTCCAGTAGCTCGGGTTACGGAAATTTTTCTGGCCGACCGGACTTGCATGTCCGGTCGCAAGTCCGTCCATTCCAGTAGGTTTCATCGGGAAATTTTTCTGGTCCGACCGGACTTGCAAGTCCGGTCGTTCCAGTAGCATCCTGACGGGAAAATTTTCAGCTCGACCGGACTTGCAAGTCCGGTCGCAAGTCCGGTCCAGCCCAGTATTTGCATTTTAATTTCTGTTTTCAGTCCTCTCTTTCACCCATTACTTCCCCATTGTTCCTACACTTAATCCCACATGTTATAACACTAATTAAACCTCCTAATACTCCTTAGTTCATTCACCAAATCCATTACTAAATCCATCAAACAACTTACACAATTCCTTACTTCCTTTCAACACTTACAATAGTTTCTCCAAGTAGTTTTTGCTACAGATTTTGGGTTCTTATTTCCTCCATACATAGTTCCCTCTCCTAATGCCATCCTACCATTCCAATTCATTTCCAAGCAACTACAATATCTATACCCAAGTCCAACTCTCCATTTCACCAAATCTTGTACACTCATTCCTCCTAGTTTCCACAATGCACTTAAATACTTTTTGCTACAGATTTTGTCATTTACACTCTCTTCTACCTCTCCCTCTTCTATCGACATTTCTAACATTCCTAATGCATTTAGAATACATTACTCATCTCTCTCAACTTACCCTCTATTTTCCTTAATCAAAATCTGTTACACATACACACCTTAGTCACCTAGTTTCTAACACACTAAGTGTTCCATTCCTAGGTAAATTTTGCCATAGTCTCCCTTGTATGTTTATACACTCACCACATTGTTTTTCATCCATACAATATTACTTCACCTGTTTTCAACAACCAAAATATACAAGCTCCCATGTACATTACCAATACTAAAACAACACTTAAATTCCTGCACTTAATAACTCATTCCCAATCTGTTTTGACAAGTTTCAAAATGTCTTTTAAAGGTTCAAAATACTTATTTTCTTCTACACATTACACTACTAATACATTACCATTTTACCATACACATTTTCTTTCCAAACTCTGTTACACATTCATTTACAAAGCTACACAAAGGTGAGCATAATTTACCTCTTCCTCTTCTAGTTTTTTCTTCTCTCCTTCTTCTTCTTCTTTCCCTTCCTCTCCTCTCTCACCGGTTTGTAACCATTCTAACACTACAACCCATTCACATATACATTTCAATACACCATTTAATACTAAAACTAACCCTAACCATTAATGTAAGTTCTAATATAGGTTTTAGGGTTTAGAAAATTTATTACCTTCCAAGGGTGCAAGTGCTGTTTGGAGTGGTTCAAGAACAAGATTTCCAACCCCTTCAACAAGCCAAAATCGGCTAGAGTGCAAAGAAACCAAACAAGGTTTTAGCTAGATTTTCGTTTTGCCTTTGAGGCTAGAAAAACAATGGAGTTTTGAAGAGATTTTTACCTCAAAGAACAAGGAGAACAAGGGCCTTCTAATGGTGGTGTTGAACTCCAAATGGGGATACCCATAAAATCGAAATGCTTGTTTTTGGATTTTGGAAAGATGAAAATGTAGCCTTGGTGAGAGGATTACAATGGTGGTGTTTTTATAATTTTTGGAAGAGTTTAGAGAGTTACAAAGGAGAGAAGTGAGTTTTGTGGTGTTTCTATTTCCACCATGGAAATCGCATGGGTTGAAGAAGAGAAGAAAAGAGAGGTGCTGGTGTGGTGTGTTCACGTGAGAGAAGGAGGAATGGAGGAGAGAGTAAAATATTTGCTTTTTTGATTTCTTAATGGTTTTGTCCTCTAGTGTACTAGACACAATAAAAGAAAATAGAGAGAGTGTGAGGGTGAGGGCCTTAAATCGGCTAGCACCACACCCACTTTGGGTTTTAAATTTATTTGCAATATTGGACACATAGTTTGTGTTATTTATACTTCTCCCCACAACTTACCGTTTTTGACAGTTTTTACTAATCTCTCGTTTTATTGATTTTATTGGTCCTAAAGCTTCACTAATATTTATTAATGATTATTTAGTTGACCAAAATTGTTACGAGTCTATTTGACCCGCTTAAAGACACGTTTTCCCGGTTACCTCGAAAAACGCGCTTTAAGGTTCGTTAGTGATTTTAATCCATTTTAAGGATCCGTTTTCTTCGGGATTTGTTCCCTATATTTATTTAGACTTAATTAAGCCTTTAGAATCCTTATAATACGCTAACCGAGGTCTCATACCTCCTATGGTTATTTAACGCTTATTTAGCGTTTTTCGCTTTTTAAGCATTTCTTTATTTCTTTTGGATTTATTTTTCCTTACCAATATTCTTAAGCATTATTAGGCTCTTAAATACCTATTAGGATAATTTAATCGCCATATTTAAGGTCGGGGTATTTCACCTATAATATTTTTCTATTAGAGGCAAAAGTTTTTGCTTTGTCCCGTTGATAATGTTTGTGTAGTATGTTTGTTTTTAAGGTGACATCAATAAATAGGGGATATAAGGAAATTGCTCCAATTGATACACTGTTAGTGCAAGTTTTTTTTTTCTGTTGCACCTTTTGCTATGGTACATGTAGTGCACTATAATTATGCCCTAAATTGTTGTAACTTTTAAGTGCAACTTAAAAGCCTAATTGAAGTCTAGAAGTTGCCCTAAAAAACACAATATTGTTGTAGTGTTATTAGATATTCTAAGGCAAACCTAAAAGGCTACAATAACTAAAGAATTATCCATACAATAGATAGGTATAAATCCGCTTGTCATCGATCGAGCTTTAAAAAAAAACTTGTATGATTTATGACCATTTTTGTTTTAACATAATTATTTTGATGCGTTGAAAATGGCTTGTCGTTGTCACACAGTTTTAGTAGGTATCTGACAATTTTGGCATCTATCTACATTGTACGGGCACCTAAATGATAAATGTAAATAACTCCCTTTGTTTGACCAAGCTTGGAGTATCTCTAACATTATGAGATATTCGAATGACTAACTGACAAGAAAATGTGTGCATAAATTCTAGCCTAAATGATATACATCTCATTTCACAACTAATGATCTTAAGGATAAAAGTCATCACCAAAATAGTTGGTTTGATTATGTATTGTCACATTCCATTGTGTTGGGCTGCAATATCAAAGTATATTGTCAGTAGTGATGTGATCATTTTTGTAAGAAACATATCATGAAAATGTAAACACCCTTGAATAAAAAAATTACCATTATTTACAACATCATTGTATGTTGTGAAGCAATCCTTGCAAGGACACTCTAGAAATAGACATAAATTCTTCCACACATTATTTCATTGAACCATTGCTCATATATATATATATATATATATATTATATTCAAGTAATGAAGGTTGTTGATGAGGTTTTGGACGTGCTTAGCTTGTACACCTTCATATGCATCGCCGACTTAACAATTGCTAGCCTCCTTCAACCAGTTGTGCTTACTTTTTTTAAAATTTTGATAAGTACGAGTTATGCTTACTTAATTAGTTGAAATAGAGAAACCTTGTTATTGTAGTCGAGTCATATGTTTCCTTATAATAAATAGTATAAATAAATTCATGCTTACAATGTGGTATATGCTCGTTGTCAAGATGTGAGGTATATGCTCATTGTTTAGGAATAAATTTCACATGGTGCTAATAAACCATTTATATAGACTTACATTCCTTCCCATTACTTAGTCATCTCATTTCCAGAAGCTAAAAAAAATTTCTAGGTTTTGCACAACCATTAAACACACCTGTGTATCTCTTGATGTCTTTGTTGAATTGATAGTATTTCACTTCCGGTAATGCATAAAAGTTAGGATGCACTATGTATAATTTCAGTGAAGATTTTGAAGTCACCCTTACTAGTTTTATTGAGCTCTCTTTGCCTGTAGCAAAGATGTGGATCAGTAATAAATTTACACCAATAATAGAACTCACATGTTTAAGTATATTATTATATGCATGTCAAAACTATTATTATTGTAGGGGTACATTTTGTTTACGCGATTCTTTACAAAATTATCATGTTTACACAACCATGTTTTTAACAAGTATTGAAATCAATCATCTCCACCCTTAATGCATATGTTGTCATCAATTACCAGCTGGTTTATCTTAATTATAGTCCATGGTCGAACTATGAACAATATTGAATCTATTTGATAGTATGGAATGAATTTTCTGCATTCTCGTAAATATTATATGACAACGACGAATTGTGACACGTATCAAGGAAACACATGTTGGACGCTCAATTAGTTATATAGCGTTATTAAATCCTTCTTTATATTCATTAAGATTGTTCAAGGCAGCTTCAACTTCATCTTGAATGAATTAAAATGCAATGTTAAAGTTATTCACCGCAATAGTCATTTCAGCAATGTAACTAGTGATACCTTATACGTAACTATGTAACCATTATATGTCATAAGAGCATATGAGAACAACCATATTTCTTCCAAAAGAAAACATATACAAACAACCACAACGACTCCACACTAATAATGCAAATACATAAGAAGAAAGCCTAATAAGTACTGATCAAATATTACTATTAAAAGAACAAAAAAAATACACCGTAATTATTAGCCAACAAGTAAGCTATATGAAATCTCAAAAAAATGTTACATTATTAGCCTAGTAAAAGTCAAAGTGAAGTTTGATCATTTTAAGACTTGGCTCCTCACGAGAGAGTACTACCATGTATGACCATCCATATATACAACTCATATTAGTTGTCATCTTGTCATCTATGTCATGGTAGCCTCCATGTATGCTCTTGTCAGAGGTTTGACAGTCTATGATAGAAGAAGAGATGGAAAACTAAATTGTAAATTCAACAAGAGGAACAATCATCGCCATGCTTTTCAGAGGGCATAGAAAAAGAAGGGTTTCAGTAAAAGAGGGATCGATAAAGGAAACTGGAGAGTCATGTTCTATATGCTACAGATAGGGTATAAAGGGGTACATCAGTAAAACCTATTATAGACTATATTTACATATATACCATTATATATAACATATCCTAATACCCCCTCAAAACATACAATTTAAGCAGAATTTAAGTTTTTGCTTAGGTTGTCTGTAGACCAAGTTGTGGAAGTGTCTGTTGATAAGCCTTTCCCGTTAATGGATTTTTCAATATGTCTGGCAATTGTTGAGTCCCTAGAATGTACTGAAGCTGAATGAGTCCACCTTCTAGTTTTTCATGAAAGAAGTGACAGTCTAATTCAATGTGCTTCGTTCGTTCGTGTGATTGGGTTCTTCGCGGTGTGAATTGCTGGGAGGTTGTCACACTTCAGGGGTATGGGCTCAATGTCATTGCCCTGCAGCTCATGGAGTAATCGTGTGAGCCAACTTAACTTTGTTGTGACTTGTCTGAGGGCTCGATATTTTTCCTCCGTAGTGAAGAAAGGGCAACAGAAATCTGTTCTTGGACTTTCAGCTGAGGGGTGAATCACCAAACAAAATGAAATAACCTGAAACGGATTTCCTTGTAATGGGACAAGATGCCCAGTCAAAGTCACAATATGTAGATAATCATGTGTTGGTGTTTTTGTAACACCCCTAATACGCACATGATACTAAATGAAATCACAGCGGAGTTAAATAACTAAACAGTAACTAACGCTTCGGTGCTACCGCACAACGCCGTCAACCACCCACGTGGTTGACAAGGCAGAATAAATACAAGTGTACCGTCTGATGATCAGACTCCCGAGCATAAAACTAAACCATAATTACATCATATACAATACCGAGTGTTTACATGCCCATCACTGTACAACATCACTGTAGACTGCAACAACCAAAAGTACATAACGCCACAGGAGCACAGGCGCATCCCGGGCCAACATCCAAAAGTATACAAAAATAAACCTGCATCCTAGGATCTAAAGCCACTCCGCTTCCTCGATCCTCATCCTGCAGTATAAGAAATATGGATCCCCCGAGGGGGTCAGCAACCCTTGGCTGGTATGGCTAACGCGCAGCCCATCGGCTACCGGGATACGCGCAGCTACTTGTCATGATAACATGGCATTCATTTATATACATAACATAACATAACATATGGCTTAGCATCAATGGTGCACAGCACAACAACCTACACAGTGGATTTTCTCTCCACGGTAACAAACCACAAGGGTCAAATAACACAAGAGCCTAGAGAGTGATTCACTCTCATGTCAAGCTCGTTAAACACACTCATTACCGTTCTGTTAGACGAACGAGTAACTTAAGTCACAGATGGTTCGGATTTAGTGACCCGAACACACCACACAAACACAGGTTCCCACTAAACCGATCATAAGTCAGAATAGGTAAGCTTTGGAAGAAGCTAGCGGGAGATCGAACGCCAAATTAAGGAGAACAATCTTAACAACATAAGAGTCGAATCTGATTCAGATATCTACTCTTAACTTACATGCATGACCGGACAACCGGATTCCTCACTTCCCAGTTAACACTTGTTAGAAGTTCATAGTGGAACTTAACATCCAACACACAATAGGTGGTAAGTCATGTTAGACACACACGAGGGAAATGAGTCACAACACTACATAACCATAATATGAACAACTGTAAACTCATTACATGTTTAAATCTTATAACGTCATAAACACACAGAAAAACATACAACACACAAACCGGTGTAAACCGCTAGACAACAACTGCAAGAAAACCATACCTTGGTCCTTGCCTTGATTTGTTTCCACCGTAGGTCACTCCTATACATGATTCAAGAATGTCGGTTAATTAACTTAATTAACCTCCAAATTTACTAAGTGTTTTAACATAATCATTTGACATGTTTAATGTCTAACTTACCCTAGGTTACCTTCATTATACACCCTAGGGTTAACTACATAAGTCACATTCTTTTCTGTTTTTTTTTTTACAAGTTTTGGTATGTCCGACCCACCGTCCGACCCACAACTGGGTCGGACCCTTCCAGTGGTTTTCGGGTCTGAAAAACCTTACCATGTCCGACCCATGTCTGACCCAACCTTCTGGGTCGGACCATTCCAGAGACATGTCCGACCCAAGTCCGACTCACTAGACTGGGTCGGACCATTACAGAGAACTTTCACCGCCTTACAACATGCCCGTCCGACCCACGTCCGACTCATTCGACTGGGTCGGACCATTCCAGAAACATTTTCCTCCTTTGAAATATGACCGTCCGACCCATGTCCGACCCACCCTTTTGGGTCGGATCATTACAGAACACTTTCCTAACGTCTAACAGAGGCTGTCCGACCCAAAACTGGGTCGGACCCCTGGGTCGGACGTCTTCTAAACTTACCCAAATTTTGTCAAATCTTCACCAAACTTCTCCTAAAGCCTCTATGATTCCTAACAACATTGGTACACTTATATCCACATACAACATCCATGAAACTCACTTTCTAATTCCTTAAGCCTTACTTATTTCCTTGTAAAATTCCTTAACACTTATGTTATTTTATACTAGGTTCCTAGGTGGTGTTTCTCACCTATGGTAACTACTATCCCAAAATGCTTTCTCCTTGTTTTAACATCATCATCTCCCAAGCATCATCTCTCACAACTAACTCCTTTTATCATTACTTCAAATTCTTTTTCAAGTTCACCCTTTCTCCTTAATTTACCAAAGTTTGCCTAAGTCTTTACCTAAGTCCAAAATGACTTTGATACATACTAAAACCTCAAGCTCATGCCTAAGTCATTGTTACATCCCAAATCACCTTAATGCATGTTTCTTACACAAGACAACACCTAACCATTCTAAATACTCCTTAACTTATCAAACTCATTTTAACACTTAGAACTCTCATTTATTACCTAAATTTCGACATAGGTTCTCCTAGAACATTGCTAAACCAAAACACATTGTTTTTACCAACAAACAACCAAGAACACTAAAAATCCATCAAGTGCTTATTATACACAAACTCCACTCACAAAGCACTACATCACAATATAGTGTATAATTTAAATTGCATGGCACTTAGGCCCTTAAATGACATGGCTCTTAGGCCCTTAAGATGCATAAATCATAAACACTGAATTTCCACAATATATTTGCCTTTAACCTGCAAATACACTCAACAACACATATGCCTTTTACTAAGCTCTTGAGAACACTTTACTAAGTCATTCACCATTTGCTCTTTAGGTAGTTTTAATAAGCATTTATAAGCTCATTTCTCCTAAGGCATTAGACAACATTTGGTTAGTAGATTTACCTCTTTTCCAAACAACTTCTTTCTTGTTTCCTTTAGAAAACTGGTAGGGTATTTGATTCTTTGACAAGTTCTAAAATATACAAACATTATAATGAGTATTCAAGCTATAAGCTCCATCTCATTGTAAACCCTAATTTTACATTGTTTCAAAAACATTAATGTAGTTGTTTTACCTTGCTCTTTGAAGAGAGTTTGAATATCTAGCAAGAGAGGACTCCACCTAGTCCATGAAGAGTTGGAATGAAGCTAGAACAAGGTCACACAAAGAGCTCCTTCAATATGTATTTTCGGTTACCACAAAAACATGAAGGAAATGAAGTTTTTATTTGAGATTCCTTACCTAGAAGCAAAGGAGAGTAACAATATGTAAAATACAAGCTCAAGCTCCTTCAATGGAGGACTCCATGGCACCGAAATGGTGGTCTTGGAATTTTAAGAAGATAGAAATGGAGAGCTTGATGAGAGGAAGAGTTGGTGGTGTTGTTTTTTATTTGGACAAGTGAGCAAGATTTTACAAGAGATCAAAGAGGAGTTTTAATGGAGGTGTGTGGTATTACCGTGAGAGAACAGCAAGAAGAAGGAAGAAGAAGGTTGAGACCGTGGGAAATGAAAGAAAGAAATGAGAGAATGAGATAGAATTTGCTTTTGAAGATATTTATACCTTATAAAGTAAAAAGGTACTTAAGTAGACTTATTTATTTTCTTAACAAGCTAACAAAGGTGGTGTGTCACCAACCTTAAAAACCGGCCCCAAATAGTGGTATGAGGGTATTATAGTCTTTATTTGTCAATTTAATTACTTATACAAGCATATGTTACAAAATAGCTTATAAAAATCACTATTCATGAAACAAGGCACATAGAAGTGAAATTTTTGATTTCCCATTAATATAGACATCCAAATGTGATATTATATAGTACACATATATATTTAAGAGTAATGATGGACATCTAGCCACTCAAAACTCATTTACAAGACAATTTTTCAAAATGTGCTTTAAGACTCCTTAAAGCACATTTTGTGTTTAAACTTGTTTTCAAGCTTGGTTTTCTTTGGTAATTGGTTTTAATATGTTCATTAGTGTATAAATGAGGTCTTGGTAAGTTCATTAGGTCTTAACCAAGTTTATCCCAAGCTTAGAGCACATTTTGGCTCTTATTGACTTTAAAGCACATTTTGTGTTTTCTTTTGTTTAAATTTGTTTACCAATGTTTCTAAGACTCTTTTTAGTCTTAATACACACATATTTAAGTGTTATACAATATATTAAGGTTGGGGTATTTCAGTTTTATTAAAGGAAAGACCAAATCCTATTGTTCCCTTTAGATAAGGCAAAGTATGAAGTGCATCATTATATGTATAGAAGTTGGTTCTTGTAGGAACTGACTTAAAAACTGAACTTTATAAGATAGATCAGGGCCAGTGTTAGTGAGGAAATTCAACTTCTCTATCAGCTTGCGGTAGATAGTGGGATTCTTCAATGGTTCTTCTGTGTTTGTGTATATTTTTTGGTTTAGCTGTAGAGGAGAAACTGAGGAGCGGAAATCCTGGATATTATATTCAGATAATATCTCTTGGGCAAATTTCCTCTGTGTCATGATGAGTCTAGAGTCTGTTTGAACAAATTCCATGCCTAAAAAATATCTTAATCTTCCCAAGTCTTTAACTCTGAACTCACTGTCTAATTTAGTCTTTAAAGTGTCTATTTCTGTTTTGTCATTTCCGTTGACCATAATGTCATCTACTTAAACTCCCAAGAAGGTACTTTTTCCTTTTCTACATTTTGTGGATAATGAATAATCATTTTTGACTGATTATAACCAAAGGACTTGAGAAAAGTGGACAGTTTTTCGTACCACTGTCTGGAGGCCTGTTTAAGGTTGTATAGAGACTTATGCAGTTTGCACACTTTGTTCTTTCCTGTGGTAAACAGACTTGGAGGTAAAGACATATAAATGTCCTCCTTCAAATCTCCATGAAGGAAGGCGTTATTTATGTCTAACTGATCTAGAAGCCAATCTCTTTTGATGGCTGGAATGATAAGTGCTCTAATTGTAGTAATTTAATTAAATGACCGGAAAAATTTTTCATCGTAATCGAGCCCATATTTTTATCTAAACCCTCTTACTACCAACCTGGCCTGAAACGCAGTCTTATAGATCCACTTACAAATGATTGGTTTCTTTCCTTTGGGCAGGTCAACAATTGTCCTTGTTTTATTTTGTTTGAGGGCTTCAATTCTTCCTGTATGGCCCAAACCCATCTCTGATCTTGACGTGCCTCAAGGTAGGATATTGGTTACTTTAATGAAAGAATTTGATATAAAAATTTTCCTCCTAGAGCACTTAGAGAGAAAGTAGTTATGGTTTCTTTAGGAAGAATAGATGTAAGACTATCAATGGGAATGAGATTTTTATAGTTGTCAAGAAGCCTTTCTGGTATGATATTTGAAAAACAGTCTCGTTTAGGTGGTGTAGAGGCACATACGTAGTCCTTGAATTTAATGGGTTGTAAAAGAACTCTTGTAGTCCTGTGTAGGTTAGGGGTTTTCAGCAATGTTTTCTTTAGAGGGATTTTGAGGAG
Organism: Limonium bicolor; assembly: GCA_023374045.1. Taxonomy (NCBI): domain Eukaryota; kingdom Viridiplantae; phylum Streptophyta; class Magnoliopsida; order Caryophyllales; family Plumbaginaceae; genus Limonium; species Limonium bicolor. Next base: position 108,782,108 of record CM041779.1, read on the forward strand.
TAATGGAGATGAGGATTCTATTGAGGTTTGTAGTGTAGGAATTGTAGATGAAGGTGGAAATTATGGGTTTTGGTCAGAATTTGTTGGAAGGAATTATAGCTGATATTTACTTTGAGATGAGATATGGTTAGTATCATGATCCATATCATTGGTGGAGTTAAATGTAGATTTATAACCATCATAAAACTCATTTGTAGCTGATAAATTATGAGGAAATGGATCAGTGATATTTTGTTTTTCTGTTTCAGCATGTGAGTCATGCCATATGGCACGCCAGTCTTTATCTCTTAAGGGGTAGATGTTTTCAAAGAAGGTTATGTCTCTGCTCACTGTGATATTTCCAAAGTCTATTTAGGATTTTATAGCCTTTCATGTTGTTAGTGTTTCCTAAATATACATAGGCATTGGATCTAGCATCTAGTTTTCCTATACTTGGGTTTATATTTGTGGCATAACACAGACATCCAAAGGATTTGATTTGGTCATATTCTGGTGTAAACCATAATTTTTCTCAAAGGGTGTGTAGTTCTGTATAGGTTTGGAAAGGAACTCTATTTACAATATATGCAGCATAATGAATCATATGACCCTAGAAAGTAGGCTTTAACCCTGATTGGAAAAGGAAACTCCTAGCAATTTGCATGAGATGTCCTTGTTTCCTCTCAACCACCCCCATTATGTTGGGGTATTCGAGGGCAGGAGGTTTGATGGAGGGTTCCCTTCTATTTGAAAAAGTTAATCTCTTCATGTGATCCTCCTAGTTCTTTTGCATTGTATGTCCTTACAATTTTGACACATTTTTCGAACTGTTTCTCCGTTAACTGTATGAATCTATGATTACTTTCATGCTTTCTGATTTTTTTTCTAATCAATCTTACCCAAACAACTCTAGAATTCTATAAGGTGAACTTACCACAAGTACAAGCCATATTGTTGTTCTACAATTTTTATAGATGAACCTGTTTCACAAGCCTGTAGTGCACAATGATCACAGTAAAACACAATTCTCATCCCCAATTGTTCTAGAAGTTTGCTAATAGATTTGAGATTAAACATGAAGGAAGAAACATATATAACGTTTTCTAACTTCAATCTATCATAGATATCTACTTTTCTTATTGCAGAAACAACACATGATTGCCCATCAGGTAGAGTGATATTTCTATCATTATTACGGAGTCAAGATCATGGAGCAAATTTATATGTCCAGTTATGTGCTATGAGGAACCAAAGTCCATAATCCAACTATTCTTTAATTTATTAGTCAACATAATATTTACTGATTGGAAGGTATGAAAGATAGGGTTAGTGACATACCAGAAAAAATGACTGAAATCTTTTGTAGTTTGATGTGCTTTGTTGTCACCTTTGTTGGAGGTACTGTACCAACTGATTGATTTGGTCTGGGCTCATGTTGTCCATTGGAGAATTAGACTCGGGCTTTCGATGATTTCCTTGCCTCTGAACGGCTGATTGTTGATGGGGCTGTCACTTTCCTTCTTGCCTTTGATTTCCTTGTTCTTTAGGGAAACCCACGATCCACTAGAAGTTGGCTCGAGTAGGACCTAACTTGGCGCAGTTCGAGCACTTATGAACATTTTCTTGTTTGCTGGGGCTGTTTGTTTCCTTGAGAACTTGCTATTATGGATTTCTTGTTGGGGTAGAAGGATTTTGTCGCCAAAGCCACCGAATCTTCTACTTATTATTCCCCTAGTGTAGTTGGTGTTGCTTCTCATCTTTGCATTACCAAAGAGTAAGCGGGGTCTAGGAGAGGTAGTGGGTTCATCAGAAGAAGATGGCTCCTTTCGTGGCTTTAAATCTTCGTTTGATCCTTCCAAAAACCTCATCAACTGATCTTGCTCCTTGGTGTATGCTTGGATCCCTTTGAAGCTCTGTAAGTACATTTGGGAATTTTACAAATGCACTTAGGGATTCTTCGAGCAGCATTTAGGTGATTCCAGAGTCGCTTAAGCTTAGAAAAATAGGTACTAACTGAATCTCCAAGTTGTTCCAGTTGATTTATCTCCCTCTGTATCGAATAGAATTCTGGCCGCTTGATATATCATATCTTCTACAAAGTCTGCCCAGATCTCTACTACTGTGTCACAATAGATCATAGATTCGGCAATCTCCCTCCCCAACGAATTTTTTATCCAAGCGAACACTATGTTGCTGCACAGTTCCTAGAGAGGAAATCTCTCTGACGTCTTGTCTGGTTCTATTACTTGGCCGTTCACCAGGCCGTACTTGTTGCATGCCTTGACTACGACAATGGCACTCCTCTTCTAGGAATCAAACCCGACGCCATTGAACTTTAGGCCGAAGTTGAGTGAAGTATTGTCGCGTAGGTGGAGGTAGAGTGGATCTGTCACGTCCCGGTCAAAATTTTTTGGGATTCTTGAACTATTGACTCCGCTTCTTGCTTCTTTTGGTCATCGACATTGTTATCTCACCTTCTTCTTGTGCTTGGGACATCATTGCGGAAACTTATGGTTAGCACTTTAATACCCTGTCAGAGTTTGACAATCTATGGCAAAAGAAGAGATGGAAAACTAAATTGTATATTCAGCAAAGATGAACAATCATCGTCAGGCTTTTCAGATATAGGCCTCATTCTTTTGCACCGAGTTTATTTGATCAGCTAGTTTATTGTCTCTGTATGTCACATACATCAATTGTCATATCAACTATTTTTCTCCTCTACTTTTTCTAACTTTCAACTGATATCAGTTAGATTATCAATCATGCAAAAGAATGGGGCCATAGCAAAGAAAAATAAGGGTTTAAGTAGAAGAGGGATCGATAAAAGGAAAACAGGAGAGTCATGTTCTATATGCTACAAATCGAGATATAAAGGGGTACATTAGTAAAACCTATTGTAGACTATTTACATATATACCATTATACTCCCTCCGTTCATTAATATCTGTCGTTTTAGGATGTGATTCTTGTTTAAAAATATCTGTCATTCTAGCTTTTTGACACACTTCTTTCCACTTTACCCTACTATTCAATATAAAAGTAATTATTATCTAAATGGAAAAGTAAAAAGTAGGAGCACATGCGTCATTGTCCTACTTTCTTAATAAGTATGCAAGTTCTAAAATGACAGTTATTGTTGAACGGAGGGAGTATATAACATATCATAATAGGAAGGGACAATAATCTTAAGAAATAAGTGTAAAAAAAAATATTAATGTTCATCATAATTTGAGCTCTTCCAAACATGATGCATGAATATATTTTGTGAACTTAAAATTTTATGTTTCTGGATTGAGTTTATAACACGTATTTAAAAGTGAATCTTATTCATTTTGTTTCTAGATTAGTATATACCACATATTTTCAAAGTGGATCTTATTCATTAGCAAAATGAATCTTCTTTGATAATAAAATGAACCTTATTCATTAACAAATGAATCTTCTTTAAAATTCACTTTTCTATAAATGAACCTTATTCATTAACACAATGAATCTTTTTAAAATTCACTTTTCTTAAACAAAAAGATTCACTTTTTAAAATAAAATACTCACAATGTTTAGTGTGAAAATTTCACTTTTCTTAAACATAACATTCACTTTTCTTAACCGAAAGATTCACTTTTGTAAACAAAAAATTCTCGTATCAATAAATGAAAGGCTCATATTGTTCTTGCATAAAATTAACTTTTCTTAAACTAAAGAGGATTCACATTGTTTAATGTGAGGTTCACTTTTCTTAAACATAAGATTCACTTTTAAAAAATGAAAGATTTGCTTATCAATAAATGAAAGGTTCATATTGTTTTTGTATAAGATTCACTTTTATTAAACAACAGATCCACTTTTCAAAATCAGAGGATTCACATAGTTTAATGTGAAAGGTTCACTAATCTTAAACATAAGATTCACTTTTCTTAGATCAAAGGTTCATATTGTTTTCACATAAGATTCACCTTTCTAAAACAAAATATTCTCTTTTCAAACACAAAAGATTCACATTGTTTAATGTGAAAGGTTCACTTTTCTTAAACATAAGATTCACTTTTCTTAAAAGTTGATTCACTTTTCTGAAACGAAATACTCACTTTTCAATAATGAAAGGTTCATATTATTCTCGAATAAGTTTGTCGTAAGATTCACTTTTCTTAACCAAAGATTCATATTGTTCTCGCATAAGATTCACTCTAAACAAATTAAGGATTCACATTATTTAATGGGAAAGGTCCACTTTTCTTAAACATAAGATTCACTTTTTTTTAAACATAAGAGTAATTTTCTTAAACGAAAGATTCACTTTTCAATAAATGAATAACCAAAAGATACCATAAACTTCAAACATACCCTAGGACAATTAAATCATTGAATAATGTTAACGTGGTTCGGTTATTAACCATCACTCAAGAAAAAAAGACATCCCTACACTCCGTATGCAACCTTAGGACGGTAACACCGTTGAAGAAACTAACACCATCAAGAAGCTAACAACCGTCGAAGTAGCTAATACGGTTGAAGTAGGCTAATGTGATTCGGTTATTAACCACCATTCAATAAAAGCAAGATAACCCTGCCTCCATCACAACCCAGGTTGGCTAACAGTATGAAAAAAGTAGCATTGTCAAAAATAAAAAAATATGTATTTTTATTTATTTTCAAAGTGAATTTTAACACATATGTACATACAAACAAATAATATAAATTTATCGAAATATATTCATGTTGGATCTTAAAATAAGAGCGCGACTTATGATGAACAACTGGATAAAATTTATGTTATTTGACTTATATTTAATAAACTACAACATTTTAGAACTTTACAAAAAAACAAATATAGCAAAAGACAAAAATGATGCCACATAGTAAGCTTCTAATACGCGTTAAAGTAATCCTATTTATCGTTTTATCTCATAAAAAATTATTTTATAGATAATTAGGAAAAGAAAACAAAGATCATGTTTTCTTAAATCAACTGAACATAATTCCCACAAACCTGTCAATTTTGGGTTTTGGGTCGGGTTGATCTCAACCCCAACCCGACCTGCTCGCATTTCACTTTAACCCGAAACCGACCTGAACTCGAAGCGGGTTATGATTTGTCAACCTAAAACTAAAGATGGCAATGGGTCGGGTAGACCATCACCCGCACCCGTCACCGACTTCACCCGCTTCACCCATCCCGACTCCGCCCGCTCCACCCGCACCCGACCCGTTACCCGTTATGTATCACCCATCACCCGTTTACCTGTTTGTTTTTCTTAACCTTGTTCGCCAGTTAGGTTTGCAAATTATTGTGAGTGGAGAGAAAATAGAGGCGCTTAGTATGTATGTTCCATGTTCACCGGTTAGGGTTGCAAAATTTATTTTAGAGAATAGACTGAAAAAACTGGGCAGAGCCTGAACGTTCCATGTTTGCCAGTTACGGTTGCAAAATTACCATGAGTGAAGAGTGAAAATAGAGGCGCAGAACATGTATGTTCCATCTTCGCCAGTTAGGATTGCAAAATTACCTTCAATGAAGAGAATTATAGAGCATGTAAGTTCTTGTTCTCGGTTAGAGTTGAAAAAAAATTACCTTTCAGTGAAGAGAGAAATTAGAGGGACGAGAGAAGATACAGGTGCAAAGCATCTATGTTCCATGTTTGCCAGTTAGGGTTGCAATTACCTTCAATGAAGAGAATTAAAAACTGCGCAAAACATGTACGTTAGGGCTGCAAAATTACCAAGAGTGATGAGAATGAAGAATGACGTAGTCGCAGAGCATGAATGTTCCTTGTTCACTAGTTAGGGTTGCAAAATTACCGTGAGTGAAGGAGAATGAAGATTAGTTAACAACTTAACATATAATAATATATATTATATTTATGCGGGTGAGCGGGTTGGGTGAACAGGTCGGGTGACGGGCTGAAAATATACCCGTCACCCGACCCGACCCACCCGTTTCACCCATCACCCATTTTCACTCATTTTTTGCTACTTTTTTACCCAGTTTGGCGGGTCGGGTGACCGAGTGAAACGGGTACCCATGGACCTATTGCCATCCCTACCCAAAACCGACCCAGATCACATATCCCCAACCCGAACCCAACCTGGTAGACATGAACCCGAAATTGACACGTTACCCTAACCCAAATCAACCCAACCTGAAATTAAAATACTATACTATCAATACAAAATCACCAAGACAATATATCATAACATATAAAACTATTAACCATAATAGTTATATTATATCGTATACTATAGAATATATATTTTATTATTATTTTTGAAAAAAAATCAGGTTAAGAGTTGAAATCAAATTTACTGACTAAGTTCGACTGCTGCGTAAAACTTGTACTTTTCTGTGTGATTGGCTGTGACTCTTGGTTTATATCAGTCCAACAGTTAAAAATATGATGTTCTGGTTACAATTTGTTAACCCATGAGAGTTATGTGAACGCAGCTAAAGTTGCGTTGAACGCCTTCTTCGAACGGAGCCTAAGAGCGCGTTCGTTCGCTGCTTTTGCTGCGTTTGTATAAATGTGCCTGTGGTTAACAACTCCTCTAACATGTGTACTTTATTAGATATTGAGCAATTAAGGGGCCGTTCTAAGTTTGTCATAAAGCTTGGTTTACAAGCTTTATGATTAATCTTACTATAGTTAAGGAAAAAAGTTTGACAAGTGTACCATGGTTTGATGTGTAGCAAATATCTATTTGACATGTGGCAGTGAGAGAAATCAAATGAGATTAATCTACAAAAAGCTATCAAAAGAACAGGGCCTGACATGTGGCACCACTTTAGCACATTTCACCGATCGCAGAAACGACGCGGCCTAACTCAAAACTGACCGGGATTTTAACAATCCTACCCCGATTGATCAATGTTGCATCGCCGCATCGGATTTTGGGTACATGTCAAAATGGATAACCTACAACAACCCACCAGCGAACACGATTATCTTTCTCTACCAATTTTTTGAATGGTGACTAGTGTACCGCAGTGTGAATAAGCACACGCCCCCGGCAATTATCTAGCTCGCTGCCTCCATGGTGTCTCCCCTGCGTCGTTAGAATGGAAGACATGACCGCGTATTACCAGCCACCACCACCAGGTCTACATTCTTACTACCCACCTCATACCGCCGGAGCAGCTGCACTGCCTCCCGTGGCACCTGTCCCGGTTGCTCTTGTAATTGCGCCTCACGACCCGTACTACCAATCTCAGTATCAGCATTCCGCTCTGGCCTCCTATTCGCAACTGATTTCTCCTTCATCGTTTTCCCAAGATGGCGTCCGAACTCTCTTTGTCGCCGGTCTCCCCGAAGATGTCAAGCCCCGAGAAATTTACAATCTTTTTCGAGAATTTCCCGGTTTCGAGTCCTCTAATCTGCGCGTTGGGGAGAAGGTTCTTCATTTCTGTTCTTTCCCTTTCCGAATAAGATTATTTTTTGTGCTTTCGAATTGAATTTCTATTTTTACTTGGCTAGGGAAGTTTATAGGATATGCGATTGTAAATTGGTTATGGGCGATTGTAAAGGATGTGTCTAGTTCTGTCGAGGTATCATACTTCAGGACAGTAGTCGACGACCATGTAACATATTTAATCACTTTAGGGTTGAACTTTAGATGAAAAAAATCCCAAATAGCCCACATTTACAAAATAAATCTGTTTATTAATTTCCTTTTAAAACTAATTCTTTATGTAACACTCTCGTGAGAAATCGTTTCTTCGAAAGACGTTTTCATTAATTCTTGAAATTGATATCGTCGTTTGAAATTGATATCGTCGTGTGAAGAACGATTTCACCTGTTACCCAACACTTAAAAAATTTTAAGTGTTGAACGTCACTATGTCTCAGTTTAACTCAGGTGATTTCTAAAGTCATCTTTTGAAAAGACGATTTCTCAGATCCCAGAAATAAGTGAAATCAGCTTCTGGAATTAATAAAATCATCTTTTGAAGAGACGATTTCTCCTGGAGTGTTTTAGGAATTAGTTTCAGATGAAGGTTAATAACAGAAATATTTTGCAGAATCAAGTTATTTTGGACTTTTTTTCAACTTTAGATTGCCTACATCTTTTAAATGGAGTTAGAAATGCGCTATCCTTCCCGAGGTAACTTATTTGACCTTCATGTAAAATAGAAACTGCAATTGTTGCTTGGAGAAAAAATAATGGAAGATTAGTTCAGTGGCCAATCATAGACAAGGTTGCTCTGATACTTTCTTAATTCACAGATGCTTATCAAAGAGATTAAAGGGCAGAAAGAACTCCATCTCTTCTAGGATTATGATCCTTAATTATCCCCCCTCTCTCCCTCTCCCTCTTCCCCTCTTTCTCTCTCTCACCCACCCACACACAATGCTTTATTTTGAAATAACTCCAAAAGTTCTTTTTGTTATGATCTCTCAATATTTGCAGCGATTTGCATTTGCTGAATTCAGGGACCAACAGTCCGCCCTCGTTGCAATGCATGCAATCAGCGTAAGCACTAATGATCCTCAGATTCTTTTGGATATATGCTTGGCTATTGCTATGATATTTTTGTTATTGCTCACTATTTTTGTCTTAGAAATTATATGAGTGAACTTTTTTGATTAATCATGCTTGAAGGTAGGTTAGGTGATTAGTTGTAGGTTGGGTTCGAACCGACTCTTAGTCGTATGGTTAAGCATAAAAAATCTTAGGTTTAATGCCAAGCTTCAACTTCAGTGATATTTCTCACTCCTTGCTATCATCTGATATGTTGGGAGAAACAATGTTACACATGCTATGGAAGCCTCAAATATACTTTTAATATTTGCAGATATGCTCCTCTAGCCTTACCGAATTTCTTACTTTTGAGTTCATCTTAGCGCATATAAACTAATACTTGGTGCATTATACTCATTTTCTTGTGTTCTAAACTTGCGGCTCTTCCTATTATTCAGGGAATGGAATTTGATCTGGAAAAAGGGTCAACTTTGCATATTGAGCTTGCAAAGTCTAATTCAAGAACCAAGCGGTTGAGAACGGGTATACTCCAGCCACCCTCATTTCAGCTCTAACACACTCTCCTCTCTTCAGTTTTATAGTTTCTCTCTGAACTGTTTGGTGTTTGTTACAGAAGATGTTGATAAGCCTGGCTCAGATAAGAAATTCAAGGGATCACCTTTATCATCGACCAGTTTTGATAAAGGTAAATATAGTTGTTAGGATGGCCCTCTTGAGCTTTTGATAAAGCTAATAGGTTAGCTGTCTATAGATATGTTTGGTTTTGCATGCCCAGCGAGGGTAAATATGAAACAATACAGGGACTGATACATTTATTTGGTAGCTCAACTTTCTTCACATCTGTCTTAGGGCATCCACAATAAGGAAAGTAGATTCACTTCTCTAATAAATATTATTTTATTATATTCTTTTTCAGTCTCTCTTGTTTGCCTAGTTTCTCTAAAATAAGTTTCTTAGATACTAAGAAACTCTCTCTCATTCTCTTTCTTCCACCTCTCATTTTTCCTTTCCCTTTTAATTCTTAAGAGTTGAATCTACTTCATTTGTGGATGCCCTTACTCTGCTTAACTGGTCACATGGCAACACCATATGTATGCAAAGCTCACACTGCACATGTTTTTGCACGTATGGGGACTAGCAGGTCTTGGCAGCTTTCACATTTCTGGAATGGGTAATTCTGCTCACAACATAATTGGTTATCCATCCACACAGAGGTCATTAGCACAACTTTTGTACATCTTAACTATATTTGGACAAGACTAATTCTAGATGGCCAAGCACATTAATTTGGTTGCAGTACTTGCTTGAATGATGCAGTCCCTTCTGTATAAGAAGGACCATTTTATTGCTGTTGTATCAAAATATAAATGCTTCATGTGACAAACCCAAATAACACAAGAATATATGTTTTTTGCTTTTAATTTGACTCTCATTCTGAACACATTTGGCCTTTTGTTTCCCTGTCCTTGTTTTTTTGGGGGTGACTTCAGTAGCAGAGGAAGCAGTCCAAATGCTGGGAGACTAGTAAGTACTAATCTTATTTTTGATGCACCTCTTGCATGCCACAGTGTCATCCTTGTGTAATTTTGGAGTTTCATAATTCTTTTCATCGTCTAGCTGCTCTTTTTTGCATGTTTTATCATTGATCTTGTGCGCTATATATTGCTTTTGCATCATGACGGGGTGCCATCTGTTCCACTGAGTTATGAATAGTTCTATCTTAAAATGGACAAGATTTTTGTGTATTGTCAGTATTCTTCATGAACTCTTATACAGATGTGTCAGATTGCTCTATTGGGAGTTATCAAACATCCATCAGATTTTGTGTAATTCTAGTCGCTAAATGTTGCGTCTGCAGAACTGTCCTACTCCATGGAACTTGTGTCAGTTGGAAATCGATTTTAGAAACCTGAACATGTCATCACTAGATATATGTTACTCCTTTCCAAATAAAAAGCCTAAATGATGAGCCTACATATGTCTTTTGCCTTGTATACAAATCTTGACTCCAATAAGGTTCCAACTCTCATAGGAAAAATATACATATATCGGTAAGCAACTATTTGTTGGCATTGGATAAGCGTTGTCGTGAAAGTTTGATTTTAAATTACTATGCAGTTCCTATTTTCTAATCAGTGTTGGCGTCACAAGAACTCATACATGTTTGATGTTTAGAGGTTATATGATGGGTTGGAAAGTTTCTGGTATTGGCCTACGGTTCTGTCAAGATGGACGGCTAATGTAACTTAGATGCTATATGTATAGCCATCAACTTTAGTTTCCTGAAACCATTCAGTTTCATGGGGCCGTGTATATAGTAGAGTTGGAAATGGATGGAGGAAGAATAGGTGGAAACTTTAGTTTGTGGTAGGATAGACACTTAAAAGGCACTATATAGGTGTGGTAAACTTTTACTGCAAGGTTTACAGCTGAATGGGGCCGTGTACAGATTGGTTTCCCTTTTTCTTTCTTTTTTTTTTTTTTTTTTTTTTTGCTTTTCTAGGGAAACGTTGTCCCCCTATATTGTTAGGTTGGTTGAAATTATCCTATTTAAAGTGAAAGATATTTTTATGGTATTGTAGTAGCAGTTGATTGTATCTTCTTCTGCTCCTCAGCATAACCCTCCGTGTCCGACACTGTTTGTGGCTAACTTAGGGCCCAGCTGCAATGAGCTTGAGCTGAATCAAATTTTCTCAAGGTTTGCATTGCGCTCTTTATATTCCAACCTTTACCATGCTCCATTGCTCTTGCAAATTTGTCAGTGTTTTTATTTCCCTCAGATGCCGTGGGTTCATAAAGCTGAAGATGCAGAGCCCGTATGGACGTCCAGTTGCATTTGTAGACTTTGAGGTTCTTTCTTTATTCTGCTTTTTTCTTTGTCTGAATCAGTCCAGCACTCTTTTTTGATTGTTTGAATTGTCAAAGTGAATGCTGCTAGTAGGGAGGGTGGCAGAGTGAACTCTAGGTTTTCAGCTACTATTTACAAAGATTGGGGAGGCCATAATTGAAAACATAAATCTGTTGGGGTTTGAGACTGAAAAGACGAGTTCCTACATCAGATATAGAGAATGAGAAAAAGAATAAACTTGAGGTCAGCTAATGGGAAACAGGGTCTTTGAATTTCTTAAATGATTTCTGCGAACTGCTGCTCGCTTTTCTTCAAAGAAATAAGAACAAAAAATAGAAGTCAGGTTTTCTGTTTCTAACATTATTCAACAACTAATGTACTTTGAACCGGAAACAATACAATTCCATAAGAACAAAGGTTCGGTGGAACAGCGTATGGACATGTATTTAAAAAAGAAAGATGTTTGGTATGTTGCAGGATACTGCCTCGTCAAGTGAAGCATTGAGTCAACTGCAAGGGGCTATTCTTTACTCATCCACAGATGGTGAAGGGATGCGCTTAGAGTATCCTTTAGATCACTTTCTCGAATTTTTGATTTTTATCCTTTTCCCCATTCACTCTGTTGTAGTTTCACTTGACCATTATAGATTTGCCAAATCTCGAATGGGAATGCGGAAGAAGCCTAAGTAAATAGACCGAACAAAAGATTTTCCAGACTAGACCTCCTTCAGGCTTTTGGTTAACTGGGCTGATGATGTTAATGTTATATAATGCTAGTCCCGCTGTATGTCTTTTTTTCGATAGTTACGGTAGTTGTAGGTTTTGACCCCAATACCACTGTTCTACCGACCAACGCACGGGGCCAAGCCCCCGCTGTATGTCTTTTGTTTCACTAACATGCTTTTTTTTACTTCTGAAATTGTATTGCTTCATCGCTCAAAGCAAGTGTGTCGTTGTAACCTAAACAGACGACTTGCAGTATGGTACACGCACTAACCTTTTTTTTTATTGTTTTTTTTTTTTTTTTTTGGGGGGGGGGGGGGGGTTTGGGTTTTAGTTCGTGTGAAGGGCATTTTAATGGGAATCGATTAAGAAGAACCCATACACTTGAGCATGAACATATTTGAGAAATTAACCTCCTTTCCTTTGTTTTTTCTAGGGGTTTGTTGTGTCTGTCTAAGAATGTGGAAAACCGGTTGCTGGTTTTATATAGGCCCCATTCTTTTGCACAATGCCTCGAGGCCTAAGGAGCCCATTATTTAGAGGTTCTCTGAAAAGCTGATACTCTTAATAATCGTTTGGGTTAAGAGGAAAAATCATAGCCAAAAGCAAATAACTACAAACTTAGCTAATCTTGGCGGCTGAGATTACAGAATTCTCAGGAAAATATTGCTCTGGATAAAATCTTTACAATGTAAAGTGTTACTGTCGTTAGTCATCTATGTGACTAATTATGCCTTTCAAACACATACATACACAACCGCTGTGATAATCGAGAGATAGTAACTCTACAACTTATAACCCTTTTTCAGTATACATGTGAGCAAATCAAAATAATACAACGTGATTAAAATTCCAAATAAAGGATCCAAAGGGGTAGTATAAAACTAACTACCCAAATCCCGTATTCCACTGACGTCTTCGTTGTGTACCTGAAACTGGTTAGGCCATAGCGGGCCTAACACAAATTGCTGAGTATGATAACATGTAACCCACTGGCTAACGGGCTATACATGACTAATTGTCAAGTGAGGATACGGTTAATTATACAACAACAAAAATATATAGTGTTATAACACACAACACTCTAACATGTATCTCAATCATCCAATCAATTATAAAATTTCATCACAACAGAAACAAGACATCAACATAGTGAGTCAGTAATCCGTTCATTCCTAGGCCTTGAGATTATTTTGAAATCTTGTAATAGACCTTAACTTACTTATCTTTGGATATTCCACACAATGGAATTGCCTCTTAATTTAGTTAATATTTTAACTTAATTCGAGTATGTGTAAACCTTGTTAGAAGAGCAATAAACTTCCATGAACCACTGTCATAGTGACATATATTAAGTTGGGTATGTATGAACCCTATTAATCGAGATTAAGACTCTCGTATGTATAACTAAGTGGGTACCTTTAAACCCGTTGGTGAGTGTAAAATTCCCTTAACCACCATCAAGAATGATATATATTGAGTTGGGTACCTTTAAACCCGGTGGATGAGTATAAAAACTTCCCCCACAACCACCGTCAGGAATGACGTATATTAATTTGGAAGTCGATCCGATGCGGGTGCCAATCTCCTAACACAGCATGCAATTTGGAAGTCGATCCGATGCGGGTGCCAATCTCCTAACACAGCGTGCACGACCAGAACTTCCTGGACTACTCACTATCCCCCCGTAACCCGAACTCGTTAGAAGTCTCATTGGAACAATCGTCCTACTTCTAGAGTATTAGTTCGAATCATCACTATTCTGGATGTTGACTATATATATTGGAGGGAATTAGTTAGGAAATTCTCATATAATATTTCCGTTAGATGGTTCATTTACTCGAACCTCTAAGTTCTATAACCATCATCGTATGTATCGTATGTGTGTTTTATATTCACTCTAACGTGTAATTAGTAGCACACAACATAGAAGGTCAAGGTTAGATAAGTGCAATAACGCGTAGCAACATAAATAAGTCACACTCCATGCAATTATCCTATTGGTCATTTCACACAACAAATAGCACACAAGCCGATGTCACTCGGTAGCACGCAGGGTACATGAAATCGTACCGTACACCGGAGAAGAAGCTCATCTAACTCTCAACTTTTGTCTCGGTTATCGTCCCGACTATCCCGATCCAATAATTGGACCAACTGAGAGTGTCGTTTATTTGTTACACTCGTTACAACGGTTTCTCGTATTATGTTTCTCTCGTATACGTTTTCCTCTTAGTTAAACTTACCGACTATATATAATGTGTGTATAGATATTCTCATAATTTCTCACCACATTAGACATATCATTAAACCTTTTTATACTTAGTGGAGTATATATCTCTCTCTCTCTCTCTCTCTCTCTTAATTGTTACATTATATAGTCTCGAACTTTAGGAATTATATACCTATTCTTATGAGTTATACAACTCTAATCCCTTACTCAATTAACCAAAATCTCAATCCTTTGATTATATATATTCTCCCTTCTAATTAAATGTCATACTAAGTTACTTTTATCCACTTAACATTAACATTGGTGTATTCATATAGACACTTGTTCTTATAATTGTTATTGTTAATAATAACATTATATCAATCCTCCAATGATTCCAACTTTGTAATTCAACCACCATTACATAATTTCAAACCTTTAGGTTAATTGTTTCAATTCTCGAATTATATATATACCTCTCTATATATATTTACACTTTTGAGGTTGTTTTTACAAGTTTCAAAGTCACTCTTATAGGATATGAACTTTCTAATTATTTTATAATCCTTATATATACATATATGGTCATATGTACTTACATCATATGTTATTATTCTCCCAAATGACATAACAACTTTATTAATTCTTGATATGCCTTAAACTGTGACACATAGCATGACTAAACGTCCTAATACTTTTGTTTATTACATCATAACCCCAAATATCATTTAATGTTTACAATTAATTTAATCCTTATACTTATGACCTATAGTTTTCATTCCTTACTTGTTTATACCAAAGTTACACTTCTGTTTTCTTCAACCTCTAAATAGAACCTACACTTTCTTAATTTCTGAACTATTGTCCAGTATTTTACGGATGTTACAATTTGATCCCACTAATTTATAACCTTTACAATTTCCCATTAATTTAACTATCTTTTAATTTTATGTCTTGCTTTAAAAACTCCAAATTCTCGTCTACAATTTTGGTAATTACCAAAGGCCACAATACTAATTTTGGCCTATACACAACATTTTCTATAATTATGCTTTGACTCCATGATTTCTTATTTAATTTATAGTTTAAGCTCTTTACTCTCAATATTTCCAAACTTACCCCATAATTTTCAAAAATTCTTCTACAGACCCTTATGCCATTCGGCCTCTATTTAAATTTTTCCTTATTACAATTACAATCTCACCCCATAATTTTTATAATCTTTAAATTTATACTATATTTCTTATTTAATTTCATATTTTATATTTCACTATTTATTCCTCTAGTTGGGTCCCAATTTTTCAAGAATTTACAATTTGCCCCTTAAATTCCTTAAACTTACATATTTCCATTTCTTACCAAACAAGCCCTCATATTATTGGCTTTATATATTCCTAGCACCCCAATTTTGTTTTCTTTCCATTTAACAACCTTTCTCTGTTGTTAAGTTTTGTTTTCTTTTCATTTAACAACCTTTCTCTGTTGTTAAGTTTGTTAAATCATCATATAAACTCCTTCTAAATAAGTTAGAGGGTTTGCAACCACTTGGTATCTACAAGTTGTATTAGTTGGTCTTGGATTAAATAAGCTTTTGTTCTTATTTGCGCCTTGAGCTTTATTCACAATCTTGTGCTCTTGCTCATGCGTAAGTTATTTACGTCGCTTACAACATAAGTCTCTAGTTCTCTAAACTCTATCAAGTCAATTAGGTTACATTTTTTATGTATACTGAACTACATGACAAGGTTGATACATCATGCTTCCTTTTAATAGGAGTCCTCTTAAGCAATATGATATTAATCAGTGTTTGTCATTAATCAAGTCGAAGGTTGCTTGTGACGGTACCTTCGCTCTCATAGACTTGTGTCCTTCAATGGTATTAAGGTTATATTCTCTTTAGGCATATGCCTTATGGTGATCAAACTTGTTGTTCATTCTGGTGGTTACGCACCTTCATCACAATACTTGTTCAATCTCCGTTGCCTCTAGCACCCTTTTTAATATTGCACTTGGGTGTTAAAGAGTTAAGTACGTAACATTGACTAGTGTTTACTGAAGTAGAGTCTTTACTCTAAGCCTGTCTAAACATTACATTGATGAATTTAAATCATCATTTCTCTGCGGCTCAAGAAGACAACAATGGCGTCCTCCTTTGCTACCGATGTAACGCTTCTTGCCCTCAAGGTAAGTTATGCTACTATCGTTTGCTTCCAATCTTAGGTAATCTACCGTATAACGAAGTCCATTTCCATCTTGATGTTATGGCATTACGTTGCGGCCAAGTCGGGTTTTCCCGTGTAGAGAAATCTTTTCTCCTCCTTGGCGCTCTTTAATCATTTACCCCTCTAGGCAATAATTGAGGTACGGGCAACAGTGGTGAGGTACTAATGCTATTCCCCAGAACACACTCCTCAAAGCGTAAAGATGGTCGTCACTTTCCCATGAAGCTTGGGGTTGCAGGACCTCCAACGCCTTTGGTATGCCTCGTCCTCATCTCCTTATCTCTTCTCCAACCCCTTTCTGACTTTTGTCAGGAGGGTGGGTTGATTCATGTATCGGTAATATACCGCATTCAAACTTATCCAGTATTCAAGTGCCCTCACAGCTAATTCTGCATGTTTAAAGATTCCTAGGGGTTCCCTAGATCATGAACCTCACACACGTTTTCTCACGCCCAAAATCTTATGCTCACAATATTCTCTGACTATCTTTTAGTAATCAGAGCTGAATGATACCACTTTTTGTAACACCCTCAACCCGTAATCCACAATTAGCGGTAATTAACAACGCCAACCTTAACATAACCGCAACGGAATTAAACCAACCCGATGTTACCACCATCAGTCACCCATGTGACTAACTAGGCCTTTCAAACATATACATACACAACCGCTGTGATAACCGAGAGATAGTAACTCCACAACTTATGAAATACCCCAAACTTAAATATGGTAATTAAACATCAAGTTATGATATAATAAGGCTAAAACATGCCTTAGAAACATTGGTGAACAACTTAAAACCCTTGGAACACAAAAACACACTTTAAAGATTAGTGCAAAACTTGCCTTAGAGTTGTGTAAACTTAAGTAGGGTCCCTGATAAGTGCAAAAACATATAGACTTTTTAGGGTTAATCACCTTATTAATTGTAGCATTTTTAGTAATGTTTCTCACTTATCTAGGGTTTTTCCTAAAATATGTTGTTATATTTACTGATGTATTATGTGTTAAATTGTAGGAAAAATACCT
Source organism: Limonium bicolor (assembly GCA_023374045.1). Classification (NCBI taxonomy): domain Eukaryota; kingdom Viridiplantae; phylum Streptophyta; class Magnoliopsida; order Caryophyllales; family Plumbaginaceae; genus Limonium; species Limonium bicolor. The sequence continues at coordinate 108,799,596 of CM041779.1, forward strand.
AAAACATACATATGTTTATAAGGGATAAAAAGATGGTCACGTGAGGAAGAACGTGCATGCATGAATTGCATGCAACCGCCCAATAAGGGGCGGACCACTCTGAATGGAGGCAACCGCCTTATATTATGAGGACGGGAATAGAGAGTACCGCCCAATAAGGGGCGGACGAAAACAGAGGCGACCGCCTCATACGAGGCGGACAAGAGACAGAGTGTACCGCCAGATATCAAGCGGACGCCACACGAGACCGCCTATTAACATGCGGTTGAGACAGAGGAGACCGCTCCTTATCTAGCGGACACGTGTAAATCAACGGATAATCTTCTTCGCCGACTCACTCTGCAACTTGACTCGCCTTATCGTTTTAGCAGTCGCGCCTACCAGAAATCACGCACGCGTTGCAGCCCTGTCCCCTGCGCAATCAATGAGCTGCAATCAATGGGGAGCTGCAATCATCGAGCTCAATCAATGAAGCTGCTGCTCTGCTTCTTCTTCCTCTATAAATACAACACTCGTCTCACCTTCTCCAGTGTCCTTCCAGAGGTTCCGTCCGTGGTTCCTCCTGGAGTTCCAATTCACACCATCATTCCATCTTCGTACCACTACACTTTCACTCACTCGTTCATTTTCATTTCTAATCTCCCGCTTCTCCATTTGTTTTCTTTTCATCTCATTAATCTCACCTCTAGTCTCACGTATTTAAATAGAAGACCAAACTATTTAATATGTTAGGTTAGAGTTCGTATGCTTTGCGAATGATTATTATGTTCTGTATTATTATGCAATTTTACTGGTTTTAATTTAATGAAGTTTGTTACGCTTAAAGCTCATCTCTCGCCTTTTTAATAAATGTCATGAGTTTATTAAATTGCTTGCTAAGTCTATTTTGATCAGACCAGGTGATAAATAGATAGGTTGATTAAGCCGTAAATCTAGAGAAAGCTCTATTATGATTTAATGAGTTAGTATTTTCAGATGCAATTATATTTCCTCGAACTTAATGTCCGTTTACATAAGAGTGCTCGAACCTTGATTAGACCGAGCATTTCTGGTAAACGAGTTCTTATGAGGCTATGACTTAGTCCTTAAGATAATTAAAGGAATTTTGCCAGACAATTATAATTACCAGTAGGAATAGCATGAAAGAGCAGATAATATTAATCTGAACCAGAGTCCCGTTTAGTTTATCTGTTAATTTAGTTTATTTTATCTTTCCTTATATTATAAAAAAACAAGTCAATTAATCCCCCCTCTTGTGACACGCTTAGGTACTTTAATATGTACATTAGTCCCGTGGTTCGATATCCGGTCGCTTACATTTCACTATACTACTGCGACCGGGATTTGTTTGCAGCCCGACGTTTATTTTGAGTTTTAATTTCTTTTCTTTAATTTTTATTACACCACTTAAACCACTCACGATATAACGTCTGCAAAATGGCGCCGTTGCGGGGACTAGATTTATTCTAGTTCCTAAGCCCCGGATTATTCACTTGTTTAATTATAAATATTTGTTCTTTTATTTCTGTTAATATTATGTCCATAATATTTTGTTTATTGTTAATATTAATTATCTACTATATTATGTTAATATTAATTATCTAATAATCTGTTAATATTAATTGGACACCTGATTTTGGACATATGACTTTGGACACCTGACTTTGGCCATCTAACTTCGGACTTCTAACTTCTGACATCTAACTTCTAACTCTTATATTATTGTCATTTAATTTCCATTGTCTCTAACATTTAATCTCCATTGTCCCTAACATTTAATTTCCTGTGTATACTAACTACTAACTTATAATTTCTGTCATTTAATTTCCTGTCATTTCTTTCCATTGTCTCTAACTACTAACGTTAATTATTCTGTCAACTAATTAAATTAACTTCTAATTTATGTCATTATTTTTACTAACCTATACTTTATATTTCTGTCTGTTACGAATGAAAGCGAAAAAAAAAAAAATCGAACAAGGTCTTGTCCGCCAGATATCATGCGGACATCACACAAGGCCTTGTCCGCCACTTACCACGCGGACTCCACACACGAGACCGCCTCGCGGACGTCTCACTCTTGTCCGCCACTTAACTAGCGGACGGCACACATCTTACCGCCTGATAACTAGCGGACGGACTTCGCAAATAAAAAAAGAGCTTCAAACGATGCGTTTCACTCAATCTGTTCTTCTCCAGAGCTCGAACCGGTACAGAGGAGAACGAACAAGCCGCGCAACTCCCCTCCTCTTCAATTCAACACAACTTCCTCAATTCTCCACCAAATTACGCAAGGTTAGTACCGAAATCTTTGTTTTTCAATTCTTAACATTTCTATAGTTTCAAATCCACAAATAATGAACTACACTAGGAGAAATTAAGGACTGAACTTTCGAACCCTAGGTCGACCCGTTCGAAAATTCGAGCTTAATATGCGATTTTTGTCTCAGATTCTTCTTCTATAAATCATAATATACATACACAAGGTTAAATCTACACTGAATATACTTAAATTTGTCGTTTTGGATGAATTTCAAATTTAGGTATATGTAGATACGAGACTTGCTATGTTAAAATAGCATTCTCCAATTGTATTGTGCCTTGTTATTAAACGAATGAATTTATGATTATAGGTTGTTATATGTGGATTTAGGCTGATAACGGTATTAAATTACCTTGCGTTTGACTGAATTAATTGTGGAGAATCGTAGATTTTTAGGGGAGGTTCTGTCGATTTTTCGACAGAATTTATGTTGTATAATTATTTGTTTATATTTCATATTATTTGTTCTTCTTTTTTTATTTTTGTTAATATTACTAAAATGTTTATGTCAAATATTAATGCTTTGTTAATAATATTAATTTTATGTGTTTTTAATATTAATATTTATGTTGCTATTAATATTAGTTTTTATGTTGCTTTTTGTTTATTAATATTTGTTAACTCTTAATGTTTGTATTTTATGTAGTACTTTATTATGTTGTGTACTAACATTTTGTAGACTTATATTGCTTAAACCTTATCAAACTTCTGGAAGGTAACAGTTCGACTTGCTTCATGTTTTATTTTATGTAGTACTTTATTATTTTGCTTAAAGTTATTTATGCCTAATTATTTATGTTTATCATATTTTTATTTTTCTTTTGGTGCCACTTGAGTTCTGCTGGCTGTATATGATTTTCTTTTCAGAATAAATATTCGAACATATAGCTGAACTCGCCTATGGGAGCAACCTCAGTTGCTCTAGGAATTCGATACCTTTGGTTGAACACTTGCGCGAACTTAAGTGTGAGGAACGTCTCACCCCTACCAAAGCTCTAAGTGTGAGGAAGGATACCTTCCTCAATCTACGATACAAGGGGAGTTTCAGTTCTTCCTTTATTTTATTAATGTTCAACCGTATTTATTTAATCCTTTATGAGTCTGTCATAATTTGAAAGGTCATTTTCTTGATTTTAATTCTGAACAATGAGGACATTGCTCCTCTTAAGTGTGAGGAAGGAGAGACCTTTCCCTGAGATTATGACAGTAGTTCGATAATGCCACACTCACTTTTTGCTACTCTAAACTGCCTAAATTTTAAAAAAAATTGATAAAAATGAGATAAAATAATTGTAGAAGTGTCTGAAATTATGTCAAGTGACAACTGAAAGATGGTTTATTTAAAGGAGTTTGTATAAAATTATTTTCCTTCAAAATACTCTGTTTCCACTCAAATATGATAGATCTGCTGATTGTAAAAACCAATTTAGTTTAGCTTGGGATTATGGAAATATGTGGAAAGTCAAGGAAAGAAAAGGATAAAGACAAGGTACTCCGCTGTTTATGAATTTTTCTAACCAAAAACAGGCCTCGTCTATCCGGTTATTAAGTTCTTTGGGGTGCTTTAACACCTATCTACCTAAGGTCTCGTGATCTGGGATAGAAGACCCAACACCGCTACAAGGATAGAGAGAAAAGTCTGGGTACAAAAAAAAAATAATGCAATTCAAAAAAATTTTAAATAATATGTGCTTTGTATATACAATTTGCACATTCAAAAAAATGTAAATAATAAATTGCAATTATATTTATGAACATGAGTATGTGGTGTTGAAAGGTATTGCGGAATAAGGCATTACTTCACACCCCTTGTCATCCCGGGTTAGAGAATGAAATTGGTTGGAAATCCCAGGTTAATAACTTGTTTTCTGCAGTCTAGTTTTTCTATGCTTTTATTAAATTGTTCTTCTTCACTGTTTATAAAAACCTACTTCTAAGAGCAGAATTATTCTTTCAAGTTGTCACTTTGTCTAAATTCCTTCTACACTTATTTAATCTTGTTTTATTATTTTGGCTTAGAGATAATTATATTCCTTATTTGCTTGAGGACAAGCAAAAGTCAAGTGTGAGGAAGTTTGATAAGTGCAAAACATATAGACTTTTTAGGGTTTAATCACCTTATTAATTGTAGCATTTTTAGTAATGTTTCTCACTTATCTAGGGTTTTTCCTATAAATATGTTGTTATATTTACTGATGTATTTTATGTGTTAAATTGTAGGAAAAATACCTAAAACATACATATGTTTATAAGGGATTAAAAGATGGTCACGTGAGGAAGAACGTGCATGCATGAATTGCATGCAACCGCCCAATAAGGGGCGGACCACTCTGAATGGAGGCAACCGCCTTATATTATGAGGACGGGAATAGAGAGTACCGCCCAATAAGGGGCGGACGAAACAGAGGCGACCGCCTCATACGAGGCGGACAAGAGACAGAGTGTACCGCCAGATATCAAGCGGACGCCACACGAGACCGCCTATTAACATGCGGTTGAGACAGAGGAGACCGCCTTATCTAGCGGACACGTGTAAATCAACGGATAATCTTCTTCGCCGACTCACTCTGCAACTTGACTCGCCTTATCGTTTTAGCAGTCGGCGCCTACCAGAAATCACGCACGCGTTGCAGCCCTGTCCCCTGCGCAATCAATGAGCTGCAATCAATGGGGAGCTGCAATCATCGAGCTCAATCAATGAAGCTGCTGCTCTGCTTCTTCTTCCTCTATAAATACAACACTCGTCTCACCTTCTCCAGTGTCCTTCCAGAGGTTCCGTCCGTGGTTCCTCCTGGAGTTCCAATTCACACCATCATTCCATCTTCGTACCACTACACTTTCACTCACTCGTTCATTTTTTTCTAATCTCCCGCTTCTCCATTTGTTTCTTTTCATCTCATTAATCTCACCTCTAGTCTCACGTATTTAAATAGAAGACCAAACTATTTAATATGTTAGGTTAGAGTTCGTATGCTTTGCGAATGATTATTATGTTCTGTATTAATTATGCAATGTTTTACTGGTTTTAATTTAATGAAGTTTGTTACGCTTAAAGCTCATCTCTCGCCTTTTTAATAAATGTCATGAGTTTATTAAATTGCTTGCTAAGTCTATTTTGATCAGACCAGGTGATAAATAGATAGGTTGATTAAGCCGTAAATCTGGAGAAAGCTCTATTATGATTTAATGAGTTAGTATTTTCAGATGCAATTATATTCCTCGAACTTAATGTCCGTTTACATAAGAGTGCTCGAACCTTGATTAGACCGAGCATTTCTGGTAAACGAGTTCTTATGAGGCTATGACTTAGTCCTTAAGATAATTAAAGGAATTTTGCCAGACAATTATAATTAAACCAGTAGGAATAGCATGAAAGAGCAGATAATATTAATCTGAACCAGAGTCCCGTTTAGTTTATCTGTTAATTTAGTTTATTTTATCTTTCCTTATATTTATAAAAAAACAAGTCAATTAATCCCCCCTCTTGTGACACGCTTAGGTACTTTAATATGTACATTAGTCCCGTGGTTCGATATCCGGTCGCTTACATTTCACTATACTACTGCGACCGGGATTTGTTTGCAGCCCGACGTTTATTTTGAGTTTTAATTTCTTTTCTTTAATTTTATTACACCACTTAAACCACTCACGATATAACGTCTGCAGTCCCAAGTGGATTCCTAAGCTTTATATCTAAGCTAAGAACAATATAAACCATCACCAAATAAAACCAAGCTATAAATTCAATTGAAACACAAAATATGCTCTAAAATTCTTTAAAGCACATTTTTGAGAAATTGTCTTAGAAATTGGTTTTGAGTGGTTTTAAAGGCTTAATTACATCATAATGTACTAATGTACTATAATTTACAACATTATAAAGCCTAATACAAAGTTTTTCAAAAACAAAATATGTGCACTCATTTATGAATAGTACCCAAATAGTGCCAAACAAGGCCTTAATCCTTTGTAGCTTGGTCAATGGTCAAATGAACCCCAAAATATCTTGATGAAGGCAGCATCATAGTGTGACTCACCACTTCAAACTTAATTTGGCTACCTTAAAGCAAGAATACTTAAACTTAAAGTATTCATTTCCTTACATGAATTAAAACACTTCATTATCACTTCTCTCCTTATCTCCCCTGGATGGCGAGTTCTCCCCTTCATCAGATTCCTCTAGCTTATCTTCAAGCTTTCATGGCAGTTTACAACTCCATATAGCCATATAATTACCATAAAGACTCATTTAGCCTTAACACACCATTTTCCTTCATCATTCTTCAAGGAGACTCTTTCCCCATCAAAGTACTGCTCTAACCTGTCAATAACATCAACTTTGAAGGCTAAAACCGTGGGATGGGGTACACTTACCCATCTCGTATGTATCTCAATCATGTGTATTTTATAGTCACTATAACGTGTAATTAGTAGCACACAACATAGAAGGTCAAGGTTAGATAAGTGCAATAACGCGTAGCAACATAAATAAGTCACATTCCATGCAATTATCTTATTGGTCAATTCACACAACATATAGCACACAAACCGATGTCACTCGACATCACGCAGGATACATGAAATCATACCGTACACCGGAGAAGAAGCTCATCTAACTCCCAACTGTTGTCTCAGCTATCGTCCCGACTATCCCAATCCTATAATTGGACCAACTGAGAGTGTCGTTTATTTATTACACTCGTTACACGGTTTCTCGTATTACGTTTCTCTCGTATACGTTTTCTGCTTAGTTAAACTTACCGACTATATAACATGTGTGTATAGATATTCTCATAATTTCTCACCACATTAGGCGTATCAATAAGCCCTTATACTTAGTGTAGTATATTGTAAACTCTCTCTATTAGTGTTACATTATATAGTCTCGTACTTTAGGAATTATATACCAATCCTTATGAGTTGTACAACTCTAATCCCTTACTCAATTAACCAAAGTCTCAATGCTTTAATTATATATATTTCCCTACGAATTAATGTCATACTAAGTCACTTTTATCCAATTACCTTGGTGTATCATATAGACACACTGTTCTTATAATTGTTATTGTTTTAATACCATTATATCAATCCTCCAATGATTCCAACTTTATAATTCAACCACCATCATATAATTCCAAACCTTTAGGTTAATTGTTTCAATTTTCCAATATATATATATATATATATATACTCTATATATTATATTACCACTTTTAGGTTGTATATAAGTTTCAAAGTCACTCTTATAGGATATTAACTTTCTAGTTATTTTATAATCCTTATATATACATATATGCTCATATCTACTTACATCATATGTTATTATTCTCCCAAATGACATAACAACTTTATTAATTCTTGATATGCCTTAAACTGTCACGCATAGCATTACTAAATGTCCTAATACTTTTGTTTATTACATAATAACCCCAAATATCATTTAATGTTTACAATTTAATTCCTCATACTTGTATGACCTATAGTTTTCATTCTTTACTTGTTTATACCAAAGTTCCACTTCTATTTTCTTCCAACCTCTAAATAAAACCTATAATTTCTTAATTTCTGAACTATTGCCCAGTATTTTACAGATATTACAATTTGACCCCACTAATTTATAACCTTTATAGTTTCCCATTAATTTAACTATCTTTTAATTTTAATTCTTACTTTAAAAACTATAAATTCTCCCCTACAATTTCGGTAATTACCAACAGGCCACAACACTAATTTTTGCCTATGCACAATTTTCCATAATTATGCTTTGACCCCATGATTTTTACAATCTTTATAATCATATTAAAATTCTTATTTAATCTATAGTTTTAGCTCTTTACTCAATAAATTCCAAACTTACCCCATAATTTCTGAAAATTCTCGTACAGACCCTTATGCCATTCGGCCTCTATTTAAAATTTTCCTTAATTACAATCTCACCCCACAATTTTTATAATCCTTACATTTATATTATATTTCTTATTTAATTTCATATTTCATTATTTATTCCTCCAATTTGGTCAACACTTTGACCTATACTAGTTGTGACCTCATTTATACATAAGTACCCATAATTTTATAAATTTACGAATTGGGTCTCAATTTTTCTAGAATTTACAATTTGCCCCCTAAATTCCTTAAATTTACATTTTTCCATTTCTTACCAAACAAGCCCTCCTATTTTCGGCTTTATATTATTCCTAGCACCCAATTTTGTTTTCTTTCCATTTAACTACCTTTCTCTATTGTTAAGTTTGTTAAATCATCATATAAACTAATAATTCATTTTAAAGTCATTTTTGTACTTAATTATACCAAACACTTTATAATCTCTTAGATGATTTCCCCAAATCCTCAAAATGTCCTAAATTACCAAATGACCCCTTTTTAAACCCAGATTTTTGCATATAGCATTTAATTTTATAACCTATGCTTTTTATAGCACTTAATATTACATAAACTTATAATTACAAGCCTAAAAATTTGGCTATAGTACAAACTTTAATATAAGCTTACTATAGAAAAGCCATTTACCTTTGTATTCCTTCGCCAAATCTTGTTCAGTTCCAGCCCAGCTCGGTTTCCGTCAGCCGTCAGCTCACGCTTATCTACGACAAGCCTTGCCCTATCGGCTCACCTTATCTACGAGGGTTCCTTAATCTGGGATCCCTGGGGAAGAGGATCAAGTTGGCCCTTGCGAACAGCCTGATGCCCAAAAGATAAAAAAGACTGGAGTCAGGATGAACCAACCGCTTATCTTCCAAATATACACATAAACTAAAGTCCTATCTCGGCCCTATTTAGTTTATCCCCCAAACTTTTCAATAATTCCACATTAGCCCCTTTAACTTTATACTTTATACATTTCAGTCATTTAATCACCACTTAACTTATCCAAATATTTGAATATAGTTTTAAGTTGATTTCCTTGGTCAAACTTGACCATTTTCTCACTAGGCTCTTGGCCACACTTACTTATCAACACAAATCAACTTTAAAACATAAAATCAACCTTAAACTTTGGAACTTACCTCTTTATGCCCAAAATTTATTTTTTCAAGCTTGAACTCTCAGCCCTAAATAATATAAGGGTTCTAGGATGAGTTTTTGCACAAACCAAGATGATTAATGAAGGTTAGATGCACTAAGGACTTGGATTAGTAGCTTACTCTCTTTGAGGTAGATTTTCTCTTGAATCTCTTGCATTCTCGGCCAAGTTATCAAGGTCTTTAAAACTCCACATTGACCATATGAATTAAAAGAGAATGGAGCACATGGTTAGGGTCTTTGGACACCATAAAAAATCAAAGGAGGAATCTAAGGCTTTTGGGTAGATCCATGATTAGAACAAGGTTTAAGCTCTTAAAACCTAATTTTGAAGAATTCACCTTAGGGAGGAACCCTTGTTGTTCTCGACCTTATTGAAGCTTGAAGATGACCACACTTTGTGTATGAAAAGAGTGATGAGAAAATTTATAAGAAGGTTCCAAGTTTATGCCATAATTTGATCTAAAAGAAGCTTAGTGCTTAAAGCACACCTTATACCTTAAGGTGGCGTAGGCTTAGCTTGGCTCCATTTCCTCCACGTGTTCCAAATTTCTAACTCCAGAATAAGTGTAAATCTTTTGATTTTATGAGAAGAAAAGCTAGATATATACTCTCCTCTACCTTATAGATGTGGAAAGAAGAAAGATTCAAGTGAAATGGAGTAAGGAACTCACTTCACCATGGCTGCCATTGAAGATTTATTGAAGATATAAATCAAAGGAATAAAATAAGGATGTAGAATAAGGATAAGGAGGTCGGCAAGGAAGAGAGAAGATGGAGGGTTTTGGTGAGGTGTCTTATAAATGTGTAAGAAAATGAAGACTTTTATTACTTAAAGTAATCTTGTTTAAGAAAGGGGAATTGAATTTGATGGTGATTCAACAAGGAATTGATCGGCCCCCTTAAGATATTTTGATGGGGTCGGTTTGACCATTGACCAAGCCAAATGAGAATAAGGTCTTGTTTGGCACTATTCATAAATTGGTGCGCATTTCTGGTTTTTTTGTTTTCTTTAATTAAGCTTCCCCATGTGGTACATTATATTCCCTTAGTCCCCTATGATGTACACAAGCCTTAATAACCCCCCCCCCCCCCAATCAATCAATTCCTAAACAATTTCATAAAAATGTGTTTTAAGGAGCTTTAAGGCACCTTTTATGTTTCAACACATTTTATGATTTGGTTTTCTTTGGTAGTTGTTCTATCTTGTTATTACCTTAGAAATAAGGTTTGTGAATCCACTTTGAATCCTAATTGAGGTCACAAAATCCCTTAGGTTTCTTAAAGAACATTTTTTCCCTAAGTGATTTTAAACACATTTTTCCTTTATATGATCTTAGACTGTTCCTCTATGACATTAAGGAACATTTTAGCCTTATAATATGATTATTTGATCTTTACTCATCATTTATTAGTTAGGGGTATTTCAAAAAGCCAAGGTCAGCCCGGTCAACGTCGGAGTAAATGTTTAATGTGTGTCGTAACCGAACCATTTTGTTGGTGTGAGTGAAGACATGTAAGTCTTTAAAGTATCACACCTTGTTTTGTGAATAGATGCAAGTCTTTAGGTTCACCCCTTGACAGTTTGAATGGATATGAATTTTGTGTTTAATTGGGTTTGAATGAAATTATATAAGATAGAAAAGATGTGAGAAACCTATGAATTTTTCTTGAGAATGAACAACCACATATACCCAGAGCAATCATCAAAAATAAGTAAGAAATACTTGAAACCATCTTCTGAATGATAGTGTGCTGGTCCTCAAAGATCAAGGACTAACATATCAAAACATTTAGCAACTTTAGAACTACTTGGACAGTGATGTAAATCATGTAGTTTTTCTTGGAAATAGGTAGTACAAACATCATTATTGGTATTTGGTAAAAGGAAGGTAGAAATTTTGTAAAGTAAGTCTGAAGATGCTAATACTATAATGTCATAGTCTTTGGTGAAAATGGAAGAGTAAGTTGTGGTAGCATGATGAAGTTGTGGTGAGGGACTTTGTATCCCAGTAGGAACGAAGTAAACACCATCTAATATATCGTTTGAGAAGAACTTGCTTGGTGATCAGATCCTTAACAAGAAAACATGAAGAGGAGAACTCGAAGTAAATGTAACAACTTGGATTTTCTAACCTATTACTAAGCCAAATAATTAATAATTCCAATTTATTATTAGGCAGCGGAATTAAACTCTAATCCAAGGCATTACTGCCACACTCGCAATTAAACGAGTGCTAAGGCTTAAATAATTAACTCACTAACAAACCATTATTATTAATAAAAGAAATACAATGATCATAATAACAATCTCTTATAATTGCAGAAGTCTCAAGTCTAAAATAAAATTCGATTATAAATAACCTGCCTATATGAAGTCATCTTTCCAAACCCCAAGGACATTATCAACACATGTGGCAAAAATCCAAACAAACACACAAAGAGCCACGATAAAGTCAGGATATTGAGTAAGTTACCACTTCACTCTGTAAAAACATTTTATCTTTTGAAAACCATTTTAACAATATAACCACACAACATATAAATCATTTCAATAATATTAACACACAACAATAAAATTATCATTATTGTAAAATACCTCATATTTGGTTTCTTAGTTACCCAAGAATATAATAGCCAGTTTAATTTAATTATCAGCCTTGTCCCAACGCGCAGCCAGGACAAAACAACCTTTCTCACTTTTGGGTACAATAGGCAGCTGTAACCCGGACCCCAACACGCAACCGAGAATCCAACCTCGCCACTAAATCCTTAAGTGTGCATACCCCCAATATTGCAAAAGATTAAGGAGTAGAACTAAGGCCAACTGTGTCCTAATGTGGCCCACAGTATCTCAAAGTAACGTGTCTTAATGCGGCCCACATTTATCATCTCAATCATGTGTCCTAATACGGACCACATGCACCATGGTTTTCTCTTCCTTAAAACTTTTTTAATCATTTTTTTATTAACCATATAATCTCATCAAAATCCACATATCATGTCATCAATCATCATGATTAAATAATTCCATATTTCACATAATCATATCATGATTCAACAACAATTTCACATTGATCTTTCCTTTAAAAATAATAACCAAAGATCCACCATAAAATACCCATAAATTTTAAAATACATATATTATATAGTTTATGTGTATATTATGTAGTTTGAAAGGATTTTAAATAATTTCTAAGTACATTATATAATTTACAAGCAAATAAAATAGATTACGAGTATATATTATAGCTTGCAAGTATATGAAATATGTTATGAGTACTTATTATAGTCTTCAAGCATACTAAATATCTTACAATCAATATTAGTAGTTTGAAAAAAAAATACTAAATATCTTACGAGTACATATAATATGTAAGTTATGAGTATATTATTTACTATAAATAACGTGTTTTAAATAGGTCAATTGTAGTTTTTAATAACTTATTTATGATCCTCATATTTATTTTGATTAATTTGGTATATTTAAAACAGAGTTATTATATTGATGATATGATCTAAATACTACTATTATTGATTTTACTATATTAAATAAGTCAATTTTAATCAATCGGGTTTATCCTTTGGTGTTTCTTGACTTTATCTAACAAATTAGTTTTAACTTTCCGTATTTCCTACTTACTTAATAAACTACTTTTAACCTTATGTATTTCCTAACTTATTTAATAAGTCAAATTTATCTTTCAATATTTTCTGACTTTTTATTAAGTCAATTTTATCTATCCATATTTTCTGACCCAGTTTATTATGTCATTTGTGTCTATCCATATTTCTTGAACATATTTAATGAATCAGTTTATCTTTATGTATTTCCTAACTTTTAGTTTTCTATTATTTAATTAAACAATTTAAGTACCTTCATTAATAAATTAGTTCATATTCCTTCCGGTTCACATTCCCCACCCTCTTTACCTTCTGACCGGCTATATATAGGCTTCCATTTCTTCATATTTTTCTACAAATTTAGTCTCTTTCTTCCTCATCTCCCTCTAGTCGTCTCTCTCTCGCATCCTTCTCTAAGCCAGCCAGAAAAAGAAAACACTACACTCACATCTCTCTTCTATTCCTTATAGACACACACTCATGCGAAAAGAAAAGAAAAAAAATTACTCACACGCATAGAGAAAGTAACTAGGAGGATCATATTATATTTGTATTCGATGTTAGCATAGTAGCAGATGTTCCAATTTTTGAACGAGTAATAGTGAATTCTATGTTTGTGGGTGCAAATCATAGCTAAATACGAGGTAAGTTACTACGTTCACTAGTATTATTAACTCTATAAAAAATTCTTTTTGCAATGGTTGTGAACTTTATTTATGTGTGACTGATTTGGGATTGAAATGTTTATGATAATGATCATTGAACTTATTTAAATGTCCCTGTATTTTATGGTGGATATTTGGTTATTATTTTAGAGGAGAGATCAATGAGAAATTGTTGTTGAATCATGATATGATTATGTGAAAAATGGAATTATTTAATCATGATGATTGATGGCATGATATGTGGATTTTGATGAGATCATATGGTTAATAATAATAATAACTAAAAGAATTTTAAGGAAGAGAAAACCATGGTGCATGTAGGCCGTATTAGGACACATGATATGATTGAGATGATAAATGCGGGTCATATTAGGACGCATTACTTTGAGATAATGTGGACCGCATTAGGACACAGTTAGTCCTATTTCTACTTCAAACAGATAGTTTGAATCCAACATCTCTTTATTTGCCTTTATAAATACCTTCTTATCATATAAACAGAGCACAAACACCATATGAAAGCCATGACCATGTTTACAACTACAATCAATGACAAGTTTCAAACAATTCATTGTAAATGTGGAGCCCCATCAAACCTTACCCTCTCCCGTAAATAAACTTCGGTAGGAAGGGCGTACTACAATTGCTAGGCATGTGATTTCTTCAAGTGGTGGCCAAGTAGGATACACCAAATCATACTCAACTATGATAGCCTCTACTTCTACTGCTGCATCTACTTGTTCTGAAGCTCCACATAAAGAGAGCATGGCACCTGATGCGTATCTTATCAATAGCATTAGGGGGGGGGGGGAATAAAGAAGGAACTTAAAGAAGAGATGAGACAAAGCATGATGAAGATGTTTCTTTGGGGTGTAGTTATATTTGAAACTGTAATATGTATCCGCAAAATATGAAGTATTTTCATATATATTAATGCTCAAAAAATCATGTGATTGTAGCTGTTTACATTTCTGTTTGCGGAATTGTTTTCATATCTAACCACTAGACATCAAAAAAGTGGTAACTACAACAAAAACTATCTCATCTATCCAGAAAAACATGACATTTTGTGAACATAAAAACTCAAATAGTGGCATGTAAACTACTAAACTTAAATAGTGGCATATTATAAACTATAAAACCAAACAAGGGTATTTTGTGTACTTTTAAAAAAATTAAAAAAAAATAGTCGTTGCATAGTCGAACCAGCGCAATTAAACAAATTAAAAAAAAACAAAATTCAAACTTTCCGTTAGAGTCATTTTAGTTATTGTCCAGAGAGGGTTAACGGTGAAATTAACGTCCGTTACCGAACAGTGGTATTTTGTGAATTTAAAACTCAAATTGTGGGATTTTAGGGACAACTTTCCAAAAAGAGGTATATCGTGAATTACAAATTCAAATTGTGGCATATTGTGAATTTTCTCTTCTTTTATTAATAATAATGGTTTGTTAGTGAGTTAATTGTTTAGGTCTTGGCACTTATTTAATTGCAAGTGTGGCAGTAATGCCCCAGATTAGAGTTTAAATCCGCTGCCTAATAATAAATTGGAATTATTAATTATTTGGTTTAATAAAAGCTTAGAAAATCTGGGATGTTACAAAGTGGCATAAGAGCAAAACCAACTATAAAATAGGTTAAAAAAGATAAAAATGGAATAATTGACCTTAGGATTAAAATTTGAACAAGCCGTCTTCAGGGGGAATATATTCTTTTGTGATGTTTTTTTGTGTTTAATCCATTTTTTGTGATATTATGTGTGCTGAGCAGTGAACCTTTTTAAGCTTGAGATATTTAAGTATTGATTGAGATAACGATTGACACAAAGACATAAGTTATTATTATGGATATGAGTAAAAGTTGATGATATTGACAAATATGTTGAGAGACTACGGTGCTTAAAGGATATTGTTATGAATTCTGTGATATAGATTAATACATTATATTGAAGTATATAATGAAAGAATGTTAGATGATTAGAACTCCATAGCGAATTATATCTAATTGGGAATGATAGGAATTATCTTAATAGATCTATGGTTGTGAACTTTGGCGCGATTTCTTGCATCTCAAAACCTTATCGAATTCTCTCATGTATTTGAGTCATGTAAGAGTTAATTGGGAAGTTTATTACAAGGACATAATATTCTTTCAAGGGGTAGACTACAATACCCAAATTTATTATGGTTAGTGATTTGTTAAACCTTAGAGTAATTAGCTAGAATCGGTTGGTTGATTATTAAAGCAATTGATCAATAGTGTGAGTTCGAGCTTTGAGGATGAAACTTTATTTTAATGGGGATAATAAAATACCCCTAAATTTCAAAATACATATATTATATAGTTTGTGTATATTATGTAGTTAGCAAGGATTTTGTATAATTTATAAGTACATTATATAATTTACAAGCATATAACATAGATTACAAGTATATATTATAGCTTGCAAGTATATTAAACATCTTGCGAGTACATATTATAGTTTGCAAGTATACTAAATATCTTACAATTATATATTATAGTTTGCAAAAATACATTATCTTACGATGTATATATTATGTAGGTTACGAGTATATTATTTACTAAAGAGTATTCATTTTAATAAATAACGTGTTATAAATAGGTAGGTTGTAATTTTTAATAACTTATTTATGATCCTCATATTTATTTTGATTAATTTGGTATATTTATATAGTTATAACAGAGTTAAACATTAATGATATGATCTAAATACTACTATTGATTTTAGTACACTAAATAAGCCAGTTTTAATTAGTAGGGTTTATCTTTGGTGTTTCCTGACGTTATCTAATGAAGTAGTTTCAACTTTCCGTATTTCCTACTTACTTAATAAACAAATTTTAACCTTCTGTATTAAACTCTATTTAATAAGTCGAGCTTATCTTGCCATATTTTCTGACTCAATTTATTAGATCGGTTGTGTCTATCCATATTTCCTTAATTTATTTAATGAATCAGTTTATCTTTACGTATTTCCTAACTTTTAGTGTTATGTTATTTAATTAAATAGTTTAAGTACCTTCACTAATAAATTAGTTCTATTACTTCTAGTTCACATGCCCCCACCCTCTTTACCTTATGACCGGCTATATATAGGCTTCCATCTTCTTCATCTTTATCTGCGAATTTAGTCTCTTTCTTCCTCATCTCCCTCTAGTCGTCCTTCTCTCGCATCCTTTTCTAAGCCAGCCAGAAAAAAACTACACTCACCTCTCCTTCTTCTATTCCTCACAGTCACACACTCATGCGAAAATTTTTTACTCACACGCAAAGAGAAAGTAAATAGGAGGATCAAATTACATTTGTATTCGACATAGCATAGTAGCAGCAGTCCCAATTTTTGAACTAGTAGTAGTAAAATCTATGTTTGTGGGTGCAAATCATAGCTAAATACGAGGTAATTTACAACGTTCACTAGTATTATTAACTCTATAAAATAATTCTTTTTGCAATGGTTGTGAACTTTATTTGTGTGTGACTGTTATTTGGGATTGAATTGTTTGTGATAATGATCATTGAACTTATTTAAGTGTGCGGTGTATTTTATGGTGGATATTTTGTTATTATTTTTAGAGGAGAGATCAATGAGAAATTGTTGTTGAATCATGATATGATTATGTGAAAAATGGAATTTTTTAATCATGATGTTGATGGCATAATATGTGGATTTTGATGAGATAATATGGTTAATAATAATGATGATTAAAAGAATTTTAAGGAAGAGAAAACCATGGTGCCTGTGGACCGTATTAGGACATATGATTGAGATGATAAATGCGAGCCGCATTAGGACGCATTACATAATGTGGCTGCATTAGAACACAGTTAGCTCTATTTCTACTTCTTAGTCTTTTGTACTGTTAGGGGTGTGCACACTTAAGGCTTTAGTGGTGAGGTTGGATTCCCGACTACGTGTTGGGGTCCGAGTTACAGCTACGTGTTGTACCCAAAAGTGAGAAATTTTTTTTTGTCTGCCTGCGCGTTGGGACAAGGAAGATAATTAAATTAAACTGGCTATTATATTCTTGGGTAACAAAGAAACCAATTATGAAATATTTTACAATAATGATAATTTTATTGTTGTGTGTTAATAAAATGATTTGTATGTTGTGAAGTTATATTGTTAAAATGGTTTTCAAAAGAGAAAATATTTTTACAGAGTAAAGTGGTAACTTACTCAATTTCCTAACTTTATCGTGGCTCTTTGTGTGTTTGTTTGGATTTCTGCTACAGGTGTTGATGATGTCCTTTGGGTTTGGGGAGACGACTTAACATAGGCTGGTTATTTATATTCATTTCATTTTAGACTTGAGACTATGGCAATTATAAGAGATTGTTATTATGATTGTTGTATTTTTTTTAATAAAATGGTTTGATAGTGAGTTAATTGTTTAGGCCTTAGCACTCGTTTAATTGCGAGTGTGGAAGTAATGCCCCGGATTAGACTTTAATTCTGCTGCCTAATAATAAATTGGAATTATTAATTATTTGGCTTAATAAAAGGTTAGAAAATCCGGGGTGTTACAGTAAACATTGTTGTCTAGACAAAATTCACTAACAGAGATTAACTACTTTTGTATGTGTGGAGCATGAAAAATAGTATCTCTAAGACTATAGGTTTTGGATTTTGTAGTGAAAGTACACATACCTTGATTTTGAATTGGTATGGCAGCTCCATCACCGAGAGAGACAGTCTAAAGTTCAGTGTATTCTGAACATTGGAGGTTTAACATTAGCCATATCACCAGTGAAGTGATGGGTTGCTGCTGTTTCAGTCAGCTGCTGACCAGAGTGGGTGCGCACAGTTGCATTAGCTGCAATGGATGATGGCGGACGGGGCTGAAAAGCTTGGTTGAAACGATAATAACATATATAGATGCCTCATGACCTTTTTTTACCACAAATTTGATATTGTGGTGGAAAGTTAGTTTTTTCTGAGACAGTTGTGCCAAGGGGAGGTCGAGTCTGATTGGTAGTGTTGAAAGAATTTGTTGTAGTTGTTTCTTCCCGACCTCTGGTACTATAACTCCTTCCTCTATGTTGAAAATTATTTCCTCTTCCACGATTTCCACCAGAAGAATAATGAGTATAGTTGGTGGCATTCAGAGCAATTGTGCTCACTATGTTTCGCTTAGGATTGAGCATTTAGTTCGGTTAATTCAGTTTAACCGATAACCAAAAAAATTCAGTTTAAAAAAAACTAAATTTTAAAACCGTTCCGTAAATTTTCAGTTTTTTCAGTTAATTTGGTTAACCAAATTGTTATTTCAGTTCAATTATCAGTTATAATTTTGTAAGTTTATTAACCGATATTTTCCTAACATTCCTGTCCATTTTTCCATTTCCACTTTCTCCTTTTTTTCAAGTTTTCCTCCGTCAAAGTCAGTCCAATGTCCACCCCCGCTCCGCTCACTCACACCTCACCAGTCACTACATTCACTCCTCCGATCATCTTCACACTTCACCCACCGACACCGGTCCACCACCTCATCTCCGCCGATCTCCACCGATTTAGCCAAGTCTCAGTACAAAGCATAAAGCAATATATTTGGCTAGGTGTGCAAGTGTCGGATCTGGTAAGAATGGAAGAGACGAGAGCTACATAATCAGAATTATATGTGGCAAAGTTCTTGCTAATAGAATTCAGCATATGCTTCCCTCGTTAATATCTTATAACCAATCTGGTTTTGTTGGAGGTAGACTCCTAACGGATAATGTTATTCTAGCTGGTGAAATGCATCATTTTATTGATGATGTTTAGCTACAAAGAAAGGATTCTTTGCTCTAAAAATGGACTTGAGCAAAGCTTATGATAGGCTTGAATGGGACTTTTTGGAAAATATTCTCCAAGCTATAGGCTTTCCTTCTCATTGGTTGAAGCCAGTTATGATTTGTGTTAAATCAGTGAAAGGTGATGTCCTTATCAATGGAGCACCAGGGGAATACTTCAATCAAAGTAGGGGTATTCGACAACGAGATCCTTTGTCTCCCTTTCTGTTCATTCTAGCTCAAGAATCGCTCTCTAGCTTCCTCAACCAGGCGGATGCTTCTGATAATTATCATGGGATCAAATTAGCTCCTAATTTTCTTTATTTCTCACTTATCCTTTGCTGATGATGTCATATTTTTTTGGTAAAGCTTCAAAAGGTAACGCCAAGGCCCTTCAGGATATTCTCAGTAGTTTTCTATCATCTTTAGGTCATTGCTTCAATCTTGCTAAATCTGAGCTATTATTCAATAAGAAACTCAAGTCTGAGATCAAAGATGAGATTATCAGTACTTTTTATGTTGAGGAAGTTAAGAAATTTGGGAAATATCTTGGCCTTCCTTTGAAGATGGGCAGAAGTAAAACAAAATTGTTTGATTATCTCATTCAAAGGGCCAGGAAAAAAATTACAGGGTGGAACAAGCCTATGTCTCAAGCAGCTAGATTTGTTATGGTATCAAGCGTTCTTCAATCTATTCCCACATTTACTATGTCTCTGTTTCAGCTCCCAAAAGGTATCATTTCTAAGCTTAATTCTATCTTTTCTTCATTCTGATGCGGAGGGAAAAATGACTCCAAGGCAATGCATTGGTTAAAGTGGAAGAAGGTGTGTAACAATGTTGAGTTTGAGGGGCTGGGTTTCAAGGAAATTGAGAACTTTAATAAAGCTCTCATTACCAAACAAGTATGGAGAATTCTTATTAACCCAAACTCTATGGTTATGTTGTACTCAAACAGCTTTACTTTTCTAATCAGACCATCTTACAAGCCTGTCCTGGTAAGCATGATAGCCCAGTGTGGAAATCCTTCATTGCTAATGTAGAAGTCCTTTCTTTGGGTGTTCGGATTCAGGTGGGGAATGGGAAAAACACCTTTTTTGGGGGAAAACCCATGGCTTCCTAGAACAAATGGCTTTCTCATTATATCTCCCAAACCAGTGTAGCACCTCAGGAAATAAACAGTTAGTGATTTTATAGATGCCAACAATGCTACTTGGAACATTCCTCTTCTGAATGATTGTCTTGTGAAGTATGATGCAGATTGTATTGCTTCTGTTCAGTTTGACTTATCTGGTAATGATTCTTGGGTATGACATTTCAATCATAATGGGAAATACACTGTTAAATCGGGTGTTCAGCTTCAGAATATCAATGCTCAGCAAGTGGCTTCTTCTTCTAATGATCTTTCAGCTTCCAATATTTTTTGAAAAATCAAAACTCTAAAGGTCAGCCCAGAGTTAAACTGATTGGTTCAAAATTATTACATGTTATTACCCCTTGCCAAGCTAGTATTGCTAGAAGAATTGGTGGTTGTGATCGTTGTTTCTTTTGTGGAACTGAGGATACAATTACTCATTCTCTCTTTCTTTGTTGCTTAGTGACTGAGTTATGGAGTATCCTGGTTAATATTGATGCTTTGAAAAACAACAATGATGAGAATTGTATTGAATGGTTGAGATCAAAGATTGTCAGGTGGGATAAAGATAGATGCAGGCAAGTTCTGAATCTGCTTTGGATTATCTATGATGCAAGAAACAAAGTAAAGCATAATCCTATTTTTGCTTGGTGGACAGTGATTGAAGCTAATAAGGCTTTCATTCTACACTACCAAGCCTTGCAGCAGGCTCCCTAGTTAAAATTGAGTAAGGATTGTAGTTGGCAACCTCCTCCAGTCGAGTTAGTAAGATCAGTTGGACTGTTGTTGTGAAGAAAGGTTCGTCCATCAAAGTGGGTGGGATTATTCGTGATTGCAAGGAATCCCAATGGTTGGTTTCTGTAGCCAAATGAAAAGCACTTGTGAGGTGCAACATACACATATCATTGCCATCAGACATGGCATGGAACTTGCTCTTCGAGTAGGCAGCCATGCCATAGGTTATGATAGTATGCAGGAATGGTTGGTCATTATGGTTAAAAATGGTTATAACAACAGGTTATGGACCCATGATTGTAAAAGGGTTAAAGCTTTAATTTCTCGCTTTAAAATGATTGATTGGTCCTGTAATAGTAGTTACTCTAATTTCCCTAGTTTCCTTATCGCTAATTTAGTTAGCCCTCAACAGGAGTGTACAATAGTGGTTAGATAATGATCTTCCACAGAGATTAAAATAGCTTGTACTTTGGATCTTGAGGATAGCTAAACTAGTCATTCTTTTGACTGATGTTTGGCTATTGTTTGGTGTCTGGTTTCTTATATATATATATATCAAGTTTGATTCAAAAAAAAAGAAGGTAGGCCTTAAGTATGTAACTAAAAAGTTCCTGGTAAAAGACAATGTGTCCCATTGTAGCTAGAGAATTTGACACGCTCACGGGCTCTGTTATAATAAGCTGTAGTATCTTCTATGCTCTTTTTCTCTATGCTAGCAAGTTGTAGATGTAACTTCACAAATTGAGCATTACTGCGTGCTGCAAAAAGGTCATGAAGATATGACCGCACCTTAGCTGAAGTAGGTAAATCTACAATCTATCCTGTGATAGATTCAACTGAGGAGAATAAGATGGTGAGCACCAATTGATCTTGCTGCACCCATTTTTCATAATTGGGATGTTCAGATCCATCTGGTTGAGGGTTTAAGGGTAAAATCCGTCAACATACTTGGATGTGTATTCATGTGTTGATGCA
Source organism: Limonium bicolor (assembly GCA_023374045.1). Classification (NCBI taxonomy): domain Eukaryota; kingdom Viridiplantae; phylum Streptophyta; class Magnoliopsida; order Caryophyllales; family Plumbaginaceae; genus Limonium; species Limonium bicolor. The sequence continues at coordinate 108,821,885 of CM041779.1, forward strand.
GCAGATGTAGAAGGATTTTGGGGAATTGGAGATCCGGCTTCACTTTTCCTGGTCCCAATGAATTGGTGCTTGATAACGATGACAGTAAACATCAATGATCAAGTTAAGTAGAAATGCAATTCTGCAAAGATAACGATAACTGTCGAGACAACAAATGATTCCGAGAACCAACACCATAGATGGAGAGATTCTACCGTTACAAATGAAATTATACAGTAAGAAGAGAAACACAGTTTACAGAAATAATGACAAGAAATACAACTTATTACAAAAAAGATCTATCTCATGAACCAGCTCGATTGCTGCACCACGTTACTCGGATAGCTTTTGGGTGCACTTCAGGAGTTAGAACTGCTGCAATTACTCAGAGCAGAAATAACAGATCCAGTATAGAACAAGGTTGATGTCACATCTGGATAGTCCTTCCACGAAGTTGTCAACTTAAGAGATGGGTAGAGCCATTTTTTCACTGAGTCGACGAAATCATTCGGGTCGAATGTAAGGATGGCTTCCCAATCAACTTGCAGCCCTTCGGGGATGCTACCTGTGAACTCCGTATTAGCTGCAAGAAGTAAGCCAAGCAAAACCACAAATCCGGTAACAGCAGACCCTCTCGATAGAGGCATAAAGTTGTACCTGTGAACAAAACAAAGGAACAATCAGATCAATCAATTGCCTTCTCCCCATACTCGCTTTGTCTACTCTACAGTGAGTTTTATACATTGAAAGGCTTGAAATTCCTTCATAAATTTATCATGCCTCCACCTAAATAATAAACAATTAATTGCAAAACATAATCTACACTCTTGGGAATCTACACAGTATATTACCAGTAGTAGGTCAGCCTCAAAATTGCATCTCTCACACGTTCCAAAACGCTGGGATCACTGGAGCAGTAGGTTTCACCGCAGTAAGTATTACAAAGAGCCTGCCAGTTGAATATTGGACAGATATGATCCGGATTATCATCTCAAAGAAAGGTATGAAACCATCTACTTGGAGAGGTTTAGCAGCAGACAAAATAACAATAGGGCTAAGCCACAAAGTTAGGTCAAGGTTAATAAGTGCATTATAAACCACGAATTGTCAACAGAATTTAAGGCTATAGAACTTATAGTGCACAACTTACAGCTTTTGAACTTTGTATCATGATAACAAGTGTGAAGGATGCAACCAATAAAGCAATGGAATAACTGTGCTCAAGCATTTTTGTTGAGCATAGTGCTCAAGGTTCTTTTTTTTTCAAGTGTAGTTATTTATAGTAAAAATTATATTATTATTTCAAAGGTTTTCATTTTTATTTTGGAAGTATAGATAAAAAAACATTATTCTCAGAATGAGCAAATAATTTGGCTATTTGGAAAACAAATAAAAAACATAGTTTATTTTGTAATCCAATGGTCAATGGCTCATACCAAGGATTTTGTACATGAACATCTTCCCCACTGAAATTAGAAGGTTACACACTAAATACTGGAATTCGTAGTTTTGCACTTTATTTTAACATTTCAAAAAAGAATGGGAGAGGGAGGTAACATTTTCCTAATAAAAGTAAAGTCCCAAGACAAACTCTACCAAAACGCTAATATGCAGAACGTTGTCCTAACAGAGTAGGCAATTTAGTGGACTGGTGGAGTTTGGCCATCACATGAAACAAATCTTAAAGGCTCGTTTGGTTCAACCACTGAAAACTAGAAAACAGGAAACAAAAAAATGACATCAAAGACAGAACAAATATTGAGGTTTGAACCAGCGATAAAACAATCATCAAGAAAAGGAAAACATAAAATCACAAACGAAAATCAGAGTTTTCACATTTTCTGAAAACTGTGGGATTTAATCCAATTCATAATTGATATAAAATTTTCAAGTCTAGTTGTTATACTACTTGGTGTTTTTCTTCTTAAGCGGGTCAGGTTGGCCTTTCCTACTTCAAAAGTGATCAATCCAAGAATAAAAGAGTTAGAAGGCTCTACCCAATCACCCACTAAAAACGATCAGGTTAAGATTGTCTATACCAAATCAAACGATAAAGAGATGGTTAGTCAAGTATGTCATCTCCACAATTGCCACTATATTAAACAAAATTAAGCTTCAACGATAATGTGACAGCTCCCAACTTGCATCCAAAAAAAATGGTTGTCATATAGCCAATATGGAAGATCCCGATGAAAACCAATATGAAGAACGGAGGTACATTCACTTTCATAAAACATTAGCCGACATATTGTGATGGGAGTACATGTGGGGACTAAAAGAGAGAGGGGACCACTGCCTTGTGAAGGAGGGAATAATATTAGATGGGGACATGGGGTAGTGGGTTTGTCTATGGGCAGAGGTTGTTATTCTGCAGTATTGTCATTTTTGTCGTATGTTAATATACTAGCTATTTAAGGTAAGGGCTGGGAGGTGAGTAAGGGGGATTATTTTGGGTATTGTTTTTTTTTTTTTTCTTTTAGTCCCCACATGTACTCCCATCATATTGCTCATAACCGCAGACATGTAAAACTATTGACAGACTTATACAGAACAGGCACCATTAGTCCAGGAAATAGTGTCTTTATTATTTCTGTAGTTTATTAGGCTCTTATGTCTGTCCAGCATGAAATTAATAGTACCTGTTCAGTTATTAATATTTTTAGACAAACACTTCCAAGGTGTCTCTCCACTTGGGATATCTAGACCCTTCCAAAGGTGTATAAATATAGGATTGTCTCCTTTCAGACCATCAAACACAGAATAAACACTCAGTAACCTACATGATATCTGAGCCTAAACGTATCCCCTCCTATTAGACAGACCTATAAACACCTCCAGCTCTAAATCTCCAGGACCAAACCATTTGTTCTGGGTATCTTTGCCCTATCCTGGTCTTCCTCTCTCATGTGGTGCTCTTAGCTCACCTCTTTCCGTGGTACATCTCCACTCCATTAATTTAGTGTGTGTCTCCACTAAGGATTAAATCATATCAAAGGAAGCTACATCAAATTCTGCATTGAGCCATGCCAACCACTCCACCATTGTAAGTACTGCTACAGCTGCTGCTGCTGCTGCTGCCTCAAACACCATAAGTTCGACCCACCCCAAATCCATTCATCCTATCGTTTTAATGAATCAAACTACTTGGGTTGGTCCAAACGGTGAATACTCTTCTCTGTGGCAAAGACCATGATGAACAGCTCATTAAATCAAAGCCAGTAGCAGACAATGATGCCGAGTGGCAGAAAATCAATGCCAATATTTGTGCCCATTTATAGGACTATGGACCCAAATACTAGTAGCACATGTCTTCATCAGGACACTGCAAAAAATTTGGGATTTCATACAGCAATCCTACTCTTCAGCCAGAGACGGTGCCTTTGTCTATGATTTCTTGCTTCAGATCATAACTCTTAAGCAAGGTACTCAATCTGCACACAATATGCTACTGATATACAAGGGTGGTGAGCGGAACTTGATCAGTATTGAAACTTTACTTGGTCTTGTGCTCAGATGCCACTCATCACAAAAATTTCCTGAAAAGCTTGTGCCGCTTCTTATCTGGCCTGAATCCAGAATACAATTTCATTCGTGCTTAAATCCTTAACACTCCTCATCCAGTTCTGCCCTCCGCCATAGCTATTGTAAAACAAGAAGAGAGCAGGCACAACAAAATGTTGGACAATAAGACAGTGGACAGCACAGCTCTGGTCGCTAAAACCGTTTCTACAAATTCTAAGACACTTTAAGAAAATGGAGTACGATGGTGGATCATCGCAAGCGGTCTAATCACAACATTGATCGATGTTGGAAGCTCTATCCTCACCCACAGGAAGCAAAAAGGGTCAAGATAAACATGGTCATGGTGCTGGACGTGCAAATTCTGCCTCTTCTACATACGGCAACTTAGTTGCACCCTCATCCATATCTCAAGAAGAAATAGAGCAACTCAGAGCGATGTTGCAAACTCTTCCAGACCTCTAATGATTCTGGTCATAGTTCTCTTGCTCTGCAAGGTAAACCCTCTATGAACTTTTGTCTTAATGCTTCAGAACATAAAGATTGGATCTTGGATTCAGGTGCTGCCACACAGATGACCTTTGCCTCATCTTTACTTACACACTCACATCCTTGTTCCACTAATGACAACATCACTACTAGTAATGACATGTCTACACGTGTTGCTTGACATGGCAATGTCATTCTTTCTGACCGACTATGTCTGAAAAATACCTTACACATTCCCAAACTTGCCATGAACCTTGCATTTATCCACAAACTAACTACTAACCTAAAAAGTGTTGCGGTTTTCTTTCCTTCATGGTGTATCTTGCAGGATCTGCACACAGGGAGGATGATTGGACCTGCAAAGCAATGGATGACTATTACCTTGATATACCTGCTGTCTTGAATTCCTCACCTAAAGCGCCCTTGCTTCTACCACTACTAATAATACCAATATTATTTGGCTTCATTACAACCGCTTTGGTCATCCCTCCTTTCATGTGCTAAAAATCATGTTCTCACACCTCTTTCTTGGTATCGATGATTCAAATTTAAAATGTGATGTGTGTACTAGCTACACACTTTCGTGTGTCTTTCTTTCAAAGTAATATCATGAGCAGTTCTCCGTTTGATCTCATTCACAACAATGTTTTCGGCCCTTCTTCAATAGCTAATATTTTTGGGGCTCCATGGTATATTACATTTATTGATGAGTGTACTCATTTTATGTTGATATATCTGTTGATAGATATATGCCGAACAAACACCATTGGTCTAGGAAATAGTTTCTTTATTAATTGTTATTAGACCTACTTAACTATGTAATGGGCCTTGGGCCTTATTCTTTTATCTTTTTCCTTGTACATACTAATGAAGGGTATACTTGTAAATTAGGCTAGTTAGCTTATTCTTTAAGCCACCTTTGCCTATAAATAAGGATGTAATTCTCCTTGATTTGCACACATCAATAAGAAGTATCTTATAACTACATGGTATCAAGAGCCAAATTTTTTTCCAAACACGAGCCTCCCTTTCTCAAACCCTAACCCTAGCCTCCTACTCTCTAGACTTAAACCCTAACTAGTACCGGACTGACGACGCCGCTGATGCCATTGCTGACGACGCCGGACTGATGACGCTGCTGACGACGCCGGTCTGACAATGCCGCTGACGATGCCGGACTGACGACGCGGATCTGACAATGCCGGTCTAACGACCTCCTTTCAGGCGCGCTCTTCTGCCTACTCAACCTACGCCACTCTTCATTGGTTGTACCAACTTCCACTACCATAAAACGTTTCCACACTGACAATGCTACACATTACTTCAATCAGACTGTTACTTCCTATTTTCACTCACAAGATATCATTCATGAATCTTCTTGTCCCTACACTCCTCAACAAAATGGGTTAGCTGAGCGAAAGAACCATCACCTTCTTGAAATGAGTAGAGCCCTTTATCAAACTCATATGCCTAAACAGTACTGGGGGAAACTACTAAGACCGCATGTCATCTGATCAACAAACTATTTACTCGGGTACTTCAGAATAAATCTCCTCTGGAATGTCTTCAAACATTTTTTCCGCTACACAAAACTTCTACTAATCTTGACTTACAGGTGTTTGGGTGCACTGTCTTCACACACACACTCACGGAGGGAAGCTGGATCCTAGATCGACCAAATGTGTCTTTTTGGGTTATTCTCCAACTTAAAGAGGGTACAAATGTCATAGCCCCACCACAAGAAAGCATTATGTTACTGCTGATGCTACTTTTCATGAACAAACACTTTTCTACTCATCCTCATCTACCCCTGATCCTACACGTATTTCACATACCGAACCCCTCCAACAAAATCCCACTTATATTACTCTTCCCCCACCAGCTCCTTGGAAAATGGCACCACCTCCACAACTAGATCAACCACCCTCGCCTGACACAAACCCCGAAGATCATCCTTTGGCTCCTTTGATTGTGCGGGTATATTCGAGGGATCACCAATCCACACCATGGTGGCTGACACAGGACCAATTGTCCCCCTTAGATAATGATCCTACTACTAATACTTCCTTTCCCCCTATTGCACTCCGCAAAGCTTTTCGTCAATGCACAAAGAAATCTGTTTATCCTTTGGCTAATTTTGTGACATTTGACAACTACTCACCATCTCATGCGTTGTTTATCAAAAATCTTAGTAATATTTAGATGCCAAAAAAAATCTCTGAGGCATTGAACCACAGTGAATGGCGCAAAGCAATGGAGGAAGAAATCAAGGCTTTGGAAAAAAATCAAAATTGGGTTATTGTTCCCAAACCTCTTGGCAAATGCATTGTTAATTGCAGGTGGATCTTCAACCTCAAGTACATTGTAGATAGATCTCTTGAGCTATACAAAACCCGGCTTGTGGCTAAGGGGTACACTCAAACTTATGGGATAGACTACCAAGAAACTTTCGCACCAGTTGCCAAACTCAACACTGTTCGTATTCTCTTATCTTTGGCGGCCTATTTTGACTAGCTACTTGCTCATTTTGACTGGCTACTTGCTCAGTTTGATGTTAAGCATGTGTTTCTACCTTGAGGCCCCATGTAGAAACACATTCTTAACATCAAACTGAGCAAGTAGCCAGTCAAAATGGGCAGCCAAAGATAAGAGAATACGAACAGTGTTGAGTTTGGCAACTAGGGCGAAAGTCTCTTGGTAGTCTATCCCGTAAGTTTGAGTATACCCCTAAGCCACAAGCCGGGCTTTATACCGCTCAAGAGATCCATCTGCATTGTACTAGAGGTTGAAGATCCACCTATAGTCAACAATGCATTTGCCTGGAGGTTTGGGAACAATAACCCAAGTTTGATTTTTTTTCCAGGGCCTTGATTTCTTCCTCCATTGACATTGTTTTGCGCCATTCATTGTGTTTCAATGCCTTAAAGACATTATTTGGTATCTTAATATTACTAAGATTTTTGACAAACAACGCATGAGATGGCGAGAAGTTGTCAAATGTCACAACATTAGCCAGAGGATAAACATATTTCTTTGTGCATTGACGAATAGCTTTGCGGAGGGCAATAGGGGAGAAGAAGTATCAGGAGTAGGATCATTACATGAGGTGGACAATTGGTCCTATGTCAGCCACGGTGTGGATTGGTGATCCTCGAATATACCCGCACAATCAAAGGAGTCAAAGGCGGATCTTCTGGGGTTGTGTGAGGTGAGGGTGGTTGATCTTGTTGTGGAGGTGGTGGCATTTTCTGAGGAGCTGGTGGGGGAAGAGTAATAGTATAAGTGGGATTTTGTTGGAGAGGTTCTGTATGTGTAGCAGGTGTAGGATCAGGGGTAGAGGAGGACGAGTAGAAAGGTGTTTGTTCATGAAAGGTAGCATCAGCAGTAACATAATGCTTTCTTGTAGTGGGGTTATAGCATTTATATCCTTTTTTAGTAGGAGAATAACCCAAAAAGACACACTTGGTCGATCTAGGATCCAGCTTTCCTCTATGAGGTGTGTGAACATGTGTGAAAACAGTGCACCCAAACACCCGTAAGTCAAGATCAGCAGAAATCTTGTGAAGTGAAAAAAATGTCTGAAGACATTCCAGAGGAGATTCATTCTGAAATACCCGAGTAGGTAGTTTGTAAATCAGATAACTTGTGGTCTTAGTAGGTTCCCCCATTACTGTTTAGGCATATGGGTTTGAAAAAGAAGGGCTCTACTCATTTCAAGAAGATGACGGTTCTTCCGCTCATCTAAACCCATTTTGTTGATACCTTGTGAGTGAAAATAGGAAGTGATGGTCTGATTGAAGTAATCTGTAGCGTTGTCAGCGCGGAAACATTTTATAGTGGTGGAAAATTGTGTTTGAACCATGATACAAAATATGGGAACTATAGTACTGACCTCACTTTTGTTTTCATCATGAAAACCCACATAAACCGAGTACAGTCATCAATAAAAGTAACGAACCGTCATGCCCCTGAGATATTAGCAACAGAAGGACCCCCACATCACTATGAATGAGTACAAAAGGAATAGCGTTTATTTAAGTTGTTGGTTAAAAAGCTCGTAGTTGGACTTTGGGGTGGGGCTACCGGTCCGCCTTTCGGTGTGCACCGATTGTCTTCCCCCTTCTGTTGGTGTTACGCTCCTGGCCTTAACTGGCCGGTCGTGGCTCTGGCGTTGTTACTTTGAAGAAATTAGAGTGCTCAAAGCAAGCCTAAGCTCTGTATACATTAGTATGGGATAACATTATAGGATTCAGTCCTATTGTGTTGGCCTTCGGGATCGAAGTAATGATTAACAGGGACAGTCAGGGGCATTTGTATTTCATAGTCAGAGGTGAAATTCTTGGATTTATGAAAGACGAACAACTGCGGAAGCATTTGCCAAGGATAAAAAACAAAGGAATGGTGCTTCTTGTATTACTTGGAGCAAATTGTGATCCAGAGTGTTTAGAAAGTTCTCCACATCACACTGAAAAGCTGAAACATCAATATTAGTAAATAGTTTGGGAAACATTGTCTTTAGGGTACGAAAAGATGGGTGCCCAAAACGCCTATGGTAAAGCCAAATGGTGTTAGTGGTATCTGAAGTAGTGACAAGAGCTCATGGAACGTTGAGGACAACAGGTATATTGAGGTAGTACAACCCATCTTGCTACTTACCAATTCCAATCACCTTCCCCGAGCATAGATCTTGCAAGATACAATAAGATGAAAAGAAAACAGCAAAGCAACCAAGGTCAATAGTGAGTTTGTGTATGGAAGCAAGATTCATAACAAGCCCCGGAACATGCAAGATTTCCTTTGGTTGAATGCTATCCGATAAGACAACATCCACGTGTCCTACGACAATAGTGGACGCACCATTTGCAGTAGTAATGGCTTAAGGAGTATAGCAGATAGTGAGTAAGGAGAGAAGAAACAGATGTCATATGAGTGGTAGCTCCGGAATCCAAAATCCATTGTAGAGCAGAGGATTGGTGATGAAAGAAGAGAATAAAAAGCTGTAAGCGAGACCAGATTTAGTAGACGTCTCAAGAGATCGTAACATCATGCACTCGGCAGAGTGATAGGAGTGGTGGAGGTGTTAGTAACACTCTGAAAAAGAATCTTTTGCCATGAAAGGAAACCGATGTGGAGAGACTCACACAACGATAAAGACGGGTATAATAAACCCTAGGAAGAATCTAGTTGAGGCAGAACCGAATTAAGAGAGACTCACTCTGTCTCATATTTTGTTAAATGTTCCGTTAATATTCCAGGAAAATGACTAAACTACCCCTGTTATTAATTAACTTGAAAGTAATTTGTCATACTGATAAATTTCATAAGAAACCACTTTTATTTAACTATTTATATGGGTAGTTTAGTCTTTTTTCTAGGGATATTAATGGAACATTAACAAAATATGAGGCAGGATGTTATCTAGTGAAATAAGTAAAAACTTAGTGTTATCCTGTGTAATTTTAAAAACACAGTAGTATATCGTGAATTAACCAAAAACTCAGTGGTATTTGACGAAAATTCCCAAAAAACATCTACAAACCTAGCTTAAGGGAGAGTGTTGACAGATCTATACAGAACAGGCACCATTAGTGTAGGGACTTGTGTCTTTATTATTTATGTAATTAATTAGGCTCTTATGTGTGTCCAGCATGTAATTAATACCTGTTCCGTTCTTATCTTAGGATATCTAGACCCTTCCAAAGGTGTCTACAAATATAGGGTTGTATATCTCCTTTCAGATCATCAAACACTGAATAAACAATCAATAAACTACGGTAACAAAATAACGGAAGAGATATTTTCACCACACCAAAATTGTGGACATACCTCCCATGCCATTGTCATTTCTGTGTCAAATTCATACCATCTAGCAGGCGTACAAGGTGTTCTTATGGCAAAATCATATCCATGTTCCCCCCTGAAATATCATTTCTATAACATAAGTTATGTACCAAATCAGTCGTAAGGGAAGAGCATAAAAAGACCAGCAAGAAAACTACGATTTCAGCAGCGTGATTCTCGTCCCCTCCAGCTGCTTTCTGAATAAAGGGTGGAAAACATAGAAAAAAAATCATTAGTTGAAGAGTAAGCATTGTAAATCACTTGTGTGGCAGCTGGAAGCAAGCAGGAGCAAAATGTTAGCATAGCGGGCTTACTCCTCAAATGCAGTACTGTTGCACCAAGTAGAAACCCAAAAGTCCTCACCAACAGCCTTGTACAGATCTGAGCATGACTCTGCATGCATAATCTGCAAAGAGGTCATAGGCATAGGATCAAACGAGCAGCAAATACCATTTCAATATTGGAAAAAGGTTTAGCGACAAGCATTTTTCCTATTTATGAGACAGTTCCATATATGTGCAGCCAACTTAGGGAGAATCACCAATCTCTAACAATAATTAGCAACTAAGTCAACAGGAAGATTAAATTTGAAGGGAAGAACCCAGGTAGGAACTTGAATCATAGTTCAAGGGTCATGCAGAAAAATTACTTTTTGACAGTCATTTTCTTTATTTGAATAACCATAACAAATGCTAGGAAATGAGTGTTGAAGCTGTATACCACTAATCACGATAGCTTGTGAATTAGGAAATGAGGAAAGACAATAAATTTCCTCTATAATGTGGGAACATATAGGCAAAACTGTCTCATGCAACACACCAAATGATTGAATAACAATCATTTTATTGCTACGGCTACTGCCCACATCCGAGGCCCAAGGAAAGAAAAACCACCATAACAAGGTCAAGATGACCCTGATATGCGAGAACTAAATTAGTATTCCCTCTTGTAATGTGGTTGGATTGAGGTTAACTGAGGTGAGGATATACATGTCAAACAAGTGAAGTTCAGGTGAACCTACGTGGAAGTCTCAAAATGTTATTTGACTCGCTTATATCGTTTGGTCTATCCGAACAGCCACTATTGTTGTAATTATTAAATGACTAATGCTGTAATTATTAAGTGTCTAGTGGTTGTTCAGTTGTAGTTAATTATTAGTGGCTGAACTGGCTGTTCAGTTGTAGTTAATTATTAGTGGTTGTTGGGCTGTAATTTGTAACTCTTCAGCTGATTATAGATCCTAGACAAAATCTCTAGAACTCTCTCCTCTCTTCGACATTCTCTCTATAAATATAGGGCTGTATCACTTCTCAAATATCATTATCACATCAATGATTACTGCTGTAAACTTCATGGTATCAAAGCAGGTTTCAAACATAGCCACCACTTTCTTAAAACACTAAACATAGATAAAGGGTGTCTTCACCCAAATCTCTATTCCTATGGGTGTCTTCACCCTAAACTCTATTCCTAGGGGTGTCTCCGCCCTAAATCTTCTGCCTAAAAAGGTGTCTCTACCCTCTTCATCCACCCACTTTTTTTTTCCTCTTCGTCACTATGGATGAGGAGAACAAATTTGATTCAAATGTTGTTGCATCTGCTGCTATTACAGCAGCTTTGAAACCAAACAAGACTGATCTTGCTCCTATTGATTCAGCCTATAAACTGAATGGCAAAACTACTTGATTTGGTCTCAGCTTGTCCTTACTCGTCTAGAAGGGAAGGAACTAGACAATCATCTCACTCAATCAAAACCAGCTGACACTAATGAAGGTGAATGGGAGAAAGTAGATGCCAACATACGGTCATGGTTATGGGATTCAATGGATCCAAGCATCAGCATCACATGTATGTTTCTGAAAACAGCAAGGGAAATCTGGGAATATATCCAGAGATCCTACTCAACAGCCAAGGATGTTGCCTTTATTTATGACCTCTGGCTTAGGTCAATGACCACCAAGCAAGGACTACCAGTCTCGGAATATGCTACCAATCTTCAACGGTGGTGGTTGAACTGGATCAATACCAAAGCATCAAGTGGGAGACCACAGGATATGCACTTCTATATCAAAAGGCAACAAACCAGCAGCGTGTGTACTGTTTTTTGGCTGGTCTAAACCCGGAATATGACCAGGTTCGGGTTCAAATTCTTGGAAACAAGGATCTGTCTAGTATAGAAGAGGTCATTGCTACTGTCAAATCAGAGGAAAGTCGCCGCTCGGTGATGCTGGAAAACAAGACAACTGAAAGCACTGCCTTCACTGCAAAAGGGGAACATAATGATGGTAAAAGTGGAAGGTGGTGCAGTCATTGTAATCAAATCACAACAATGATCAGTGCTGGAAACTTTATCCCCATTTGCAGAAAGAACGCAAGAAACAAGGACAAGGGATTGGAAAAGCCTACACAACCACATCTACAGCTGTTGGTCCTTCGGATTCACACATCTCTCAAGAAGAACTAAAGCAACTTCGGGCTATGCTGAAATCCCTTCAATCTCCCTCCAGCACTGACCAATGTTCTCTCTCCCTACAAGGTAATACTTCACAATCATTTTGTCTTAATGCTTCAGAACATTTCTTATGAGACTGGATTCTTGATTCAGGAGCTACCTCCCACATGACCTCTACTTCCTCTTGCCTTTATGATTATTCATCTTGCCCTGAAAAACTACAAATTACTACAGCAAATGGTACATCCACATTTGTTGCTGGCCAAGGAACTGCCAAAATCTCAAAGGGATTGCACCTTAGTAATACCCTACATGTTCCTGGTCTTGCCATGAACCTTGCTTCAGTATATAAACTCACCAATGATCTTAACTGCTTTGTTGTTTTTTCTCCATCTTAGTGTGTTTTGCAGGATCTACACTCAGGGAAGACGATTGGAACTGCTAGGCAACGGAATGGATTGTACTACTTGGATTTACATCGTGTCTCACCTAATCCATGTAGAGCCCTTGTATCCGCTGCTGATAAAAATGCCACGATTTGGCTTTATCATAAGCGTTTAGGTCATCCCTCTTTCTATGCATTAAAAACTTTGTTCCTAATCTGCTTGTTGGTATTGATATATCTGCCCTCAAATGTGAAGTGTGTGAACATTCCAAACACACCCGTGCTTCTTTACCTCTCAATACTACAAAAAGCAGTCTTCCGTTTTCTCTTATTCACAGCGATGTTTGGGGTCCTTCTCCCATAGCTAATATTTCTGGTGCTCGATGGTTTCTTACGTTTATTGATGACTGCACTCGAATTACATGGTTGTTTCTGCTAAAAAATAAGAGTGAGGTAAGTTCTATCATACCCATTTTCTGTAACATGATTCAAACTCAATCTCCACCTCAATTCAAAGGTTTCGCACTGATAATGCTACCGACTATTTCAACCAAAAAGTTACAACATTTTTTCAATCCAAAGGAATTATTCACGAATCTTCTTGTGTCTACACTCCACAACAAAATGGAATTGCTGAAAGAAAGAACCGGCACCTTCTTGAAATAGCTCGTGCTCTTCTTTTCCAATCAAACACACCTCAACGCTATTAGGAGAAGCCACCTTAACATCCTGTCACCTAATCAATAAGCTTCCCTCTCGTGTCCTTCAAAACAAATCTCCTCTTGAATGCTTAAGCCATTTCTTCCCTACTCACAAGATTTCACAAACCTGGACCTACGTGTTTTGGGGTGTATCTCTTGTGTCCATATTCACACACCCAATAGAGGGAATCTTGATCCGCGAGCCGTTAAATGCATCTTTCCTGGATACTCTCCTACACAAAAAGGGTACAAGTGCTACAACCCTAACATAAGAAAAACCTATCACTGCAAATGTCACATTTCATGAGGAAACACCCTACTATCCCTCTACTGAACCTATTGACGTTCCTTCTGCACGTCCACATTCTAACCATGATAACCCTCCCATGTCCTCCTTTGATATCTCTTTTACTCCTATGACAAATTCAAACCAATCTGAATCATCACCAGCACCCTCCTCATCACCTTCCCAACATGAATCACCATCTTCTCCTTCCACAAATTCACAAGATACACCCCCCCCCCCCCCCCCACCACCATCTATCCAATCTCCTCCTCCATTGACACATGTTTACTTCAGGGAACACAAGTCCAGACCATGGCTGATGGAGAACCAAGTGTCTGAACCAAGTGTTGATCCTGAACCAACAACCGATTCAGATATACCCATGGCTCTTCGAAAAGGAGTTCGTAAGTGTACGTCCACCCTTCTTTATCCCTTGACTAATTTTGTATCCTTTGATAACTTCTCTTCATCACATTCACTGTTTGTCCAAGCCTTAATCAGATTCCTATCCCTAAGACTGTTTCTGAAGCATTAACAAAAAGAGAGTGGAGAGAAGCCATGGAGGAAGAAATTTGAGCGTTAGAAAAAAATAGAACTTGGGATATTGTTAATAAACCTCTTGGGAAGCATGCGGTTGATTGTAGGTGGATTTTTACTCTCAAATACAAAGCAGATGGATCATTGGAGAGATATAAGACACGATGGTTGCAAAAGGATATACTCAAACCTATGGGATTGATTATCAAGAAACCTTTGCTCCAGTTTCCAAACTTAATACGGTTTGCATACTGTTATCTCTTGCAGCTCATTTTGATTGGAAACTATTGCACTTTGATGTGAAAAATGTCTTTCTTCATGGTGACTTGCACGAAGAGATATATATGCGAATGCCTCCCGGTCTTGATGCTGCAAATGATTCATCCAAAGTCCGCCGCCTTAAAAAAAGCATTATATGGTCTCAAGCAATCTCCCCGTGCATGGTTTGAGCGATTTGCTTCTGTTGTATGTGCGGCTGGTTACAAGCAAAGTCAGGGTGATCATACTTTGTTTGTCAAGCATTCTCACCCAGGAGGGATCACCATCCTATTAGTTTATGTGGATGATATTATTGTCACTGGCAATGATCCCAAAGAACAGCAAAGATTGGAGAAACAACTTCAATCCAAATTTGAAATCAAATCTCTTGGGTTGTTGAAGTATTTCTTGGGAATTGAGGTTGCTCGTTCTTTTCATGGATTTTTTATTAGCCAGCAAAAATGTCTCTGGCCTCTTAATTGAAACGGGGAAGAGTGCTTGCTGACCTGCCACCTCACCTATGGATCCTAATCATAAGCTTGATTCGGCACAGGTTGCACCAAAGGTTGAAGTATATCGGTATCAGCGATTGTGTGGAAAACTAATCTACTTGTCTCAAACTCGACCAGATATCGGTTATGCAGTACGTGTCCTGAGTCAGTTTATGCACGATCCTAGAAACCACATATGGAAGCAGCACACCGAATCTTACACTACCTAAAGGGGGCACCTGGAAAAGGTATTCCATTTGAAAGAGGAAAAAGACTTAACCCTTATGAAGGTTCCCTTGTTGATAGACGATCTACTACGGGCTACTGTGCTTTCTTAGGAGGTAATTTGGTTACTTGGAGTAAGAAACAGAATGTGGTAGCCCGCTTATCTGCAGAATCTGAGTTCAGAGCCCACGCTCATGGCACTTGTGAGCTTCTTTGGATTCGTATCATTTTGTCTGACTTGAAGACCAAGTGGTAAGGCACAATGGAGCTTAGTTGTGACAACAAATCAGCAATCAGTATAGCACATAACCCGGTTCAGCATGATCGAACCAAATACATCGAAATTGATCGCCACTTTATCAAGGAAAAGATTGAAGGAGGACTAATTAAACTAAGTCATATCACTTCAGAAGATCAAGTGGCTGATGTCTTCACTAAACCTCTTCATAGTCCTAGATTTCACAACCTTATCTCCAAGCTTGGAATGCAGAATATCTACAGTCCAACTTGAGGGGAAGTGTTGTTGGGTTTATCCGAACAGCCACTATTGTTGTAATTATTAAATGACTAGTGCTGTAATTATTAAGGGTTTAGTGGCTGTTCAGTTGTTCATTATTAGTGGTTGAACTGGTTGTTCAGTTGTAGTTAATTATTAGTGATTGTTGGGCTATAACTTGTAACTCTTCAGCTGATTATAGTTGCTAGGCAGAATCTCTAGAACTCTCTCCTCTCTTCGACATTCTCTCTATAAATATAGGGCTGTATCAATTCTCAAAAATCATTATCACATCAACGATTACTGCTGTAAACTTCAGTTTATGATGTTAATCCAGGTTGTCTTATACTATTGCCGTACATATAAGGTTTGAGGATAAAATAGTCAAAAATCTCAAAAACCCCACTTACTCCTAAATCGAAAGTTAATAAAAATGAGGTGAACCAAGGTTAACATTCAATCTTGTCTCACCTTGTTATGCCTCCAACATTTGATGATCAATTGAGGTGAATATCACCTCAATTAACATCAATTCCAACATATTGTTAGTCTCTCTCCCATGTGCATGTCTTTCCAATTAAGTCAACGAACTCAACTCGACTCCTATGCTGACTACCCTTTCAAATTCTCTACACTCATCAGACCACCTCTGCAACTCACCTACCATAACACCCCTGATGAATAGAACTTACGATAGACTCTAGCTTGGGAAAGAAAGGAAACATGTACATAGAAAGAACCAAATCTTCTATCTATAGCTGATAGGAAATATGAATGCATTAAATCTTGAGAAATAACTGTTTTTTTTAAGATAATTAAGGCTTGAAGCCATTGCATTAATAGAAAGAGTGGCATAAACAAGGGCCTCATTAAAACCTTCCTAAATCTTGAGAAAATAACTGTTATGTGTCAAACAACATATCACTTACAAGTTGCACCTTTCCACCAGTGGAAAGGTCAATGACTGCATCTGTTTTGCTATGGACATACTCTTTATCCTTTATGACGGCCTTAGCTGCATCTAAAGTTCTGAATGATATAAAACAAATGAGCTCATACATTTCGCATGATTCTTCATTCAATTGAAAAGGGAACAAAGAGTTACCTTTGAAAGTTAGGATAGTAGCGAATAACTTTTGCTTGGCCAAGAATAATTGGGGTCTTGGAGCCAAATCCAGCAATGAACTCATCACTGAAAGGTAGATATACATTTACATTTTACACTGATGAAAGAAAACAGGAAAGATATACATGTATGAATAAACTAAATCAATACACTGCTTTTACAAAACTTATCATAGAAGTTTCAGCTTTGTAGGATCTTCAAATTTCAGGATTTTAGACAGGAGCTGCATTCTACCCTGAGTAAAACAGAATTAAGATTGCAGCATTTTCTGTGTGTGTGCTGTGTTAATTTTAATTTTTACTTTTTTTAGAGCATAAGTCAGAATATCTATGCTTGCAAGAGGAGGAAAACAGATGCAGGAATCTTAAAGTGTACTACTGATGAGATCATTCGAATAACAATTTTGCACAAGCATATACCTCAACTTGTTTATCCAGAGAACAGGATCACAAGGCTCGGAAATTTGCCTCCATTTAACAGCCACGTTGTAAACATCATGCCAAGACATTACAGTACGATTAGATGATCGATCATCTGAGTTACCATGTGTCGTAGATGTGTCAGACAAACTGCTTGTGCTACAGCCAGGACCACCTCTGTTTTGACTAAGCATCGCTGCAGAGTCTTTTCTGCGGGCTCTCCTCCCATGTTTGGTGGTAGATCCTTTATTGGCATGTTTCCATTCTGATTGCAAAGAGCGCCAAGCCCTTGACACCTTTTGTGCAATTTCTATTGCAGCCAATCCAGCCATACGATGCTGACACATCCCCAAACTCATCAGTAGAGGTAACAGAATCATTAATAGAATCTAAAAGCAAGTATTACCTAAGTCATGTATGGAACCCACTGAGCGATACAACTCTTAAAATAAATCATTTTAGCAGAAGAAACAGAATTGTTTGTGCAACATATCTCTAGTTCCATATTACACCTCAAGCAAGACGATTTTGACTTGGACTTGTAAGCACAAAACAAAATGTCAACAGGGGAACCGTAAATAACAAGAAGTGCGTACATCAGATGTGGTTTCAAGATGAAATAACCTGACGCCTATTCGCAGAGAAGCCTGGAGAATTATATTGAATTTTGCTACCAATCAAATCTGCAGCTTGCAAAAGAGCAGTCTTTTGCTTTGTCATAGCAAAATCTTGTTTTTTCTGTTTGCCTCTCCTTAGTGATTCGCGCAATGGAGGTTGTCGATAAACTTTTTCACAAACATCCTTGGGATGTAACCTTTTGCACCAATACTCCTGAATCAAGTTATTGGAGGCAGAGATGATCAGTCATCACAAAATTTGTGGTTGCATTTACAGTGGAATAATCTAAACACACAGAGATATTACCTTAAAGAGTGGATCAATATCACCATCAATGTCAAACCAGCAAAATTCACTGCTGAGTTTGGAAGCAGTATATAAAGCAATTTCTTTCTGCAAGTAGAGGTAAAATGAAGCATAGGTGACTTAGTTAAACAGAAGTCCACCTATCATCAAATCTACGTTTCCACATACCAGTTAGAGAAGCACAATGATAGAAGCTAATATCAATAGAAGCAGAGAGGTGTACCAGATTAGCTAAATTTGAGCTAGCGAAGCATATTTATCAATTTACATGGGGGGAAAACTAATCATCCGACTGTGCTAACAAAAACATAGAGCAGTAACATCAACGAAGCTGTGTTGTCATAACTCTAAATTTATGAGTGTCCCAACTGCTAGTATCACGGGGAATGATATTGTCATTTACAAGCATTTTCCAGGCTTTGGCATTGTATATAGTTCATATGAAGCAGGAAGCAACATTACAAATAGAGAATAACTACAACCTGATAGAATGCAAGGCATTGAAGTACAAACTTCTCCATGGAGTCAAGTTCGAGATCTAGAGCAGCATCATAATCCTTGACCTACAGTTCAATTATAGTAAGCTACTTTTATAAGGAAATTTCAATCCAAAAATCACTGATAGTCTGAGTGGCTTCTTAGTACCGCTTCTTTGAACTCTCCCACAGCATGGTGGGAAGAAGCTCGTAGATACAAACACTCTACATTAGTACTTTCAATACTGAGTGCTAGAGATAAATCTTTGATGGCGTTCCTGCAAATTTTCAATAAAGTGAAATACATCAATGATTATTCGAGAAAAGAATATTCGGAGATCAAAAATAAGAAAATGCCATTGAATTAATTAGAAAGTAAAGAGCTTTTCATCAAGAAGCTCATACCACCAGCAATGTATAAATTAAAAAGAAAAATCACAGCCCCACTCTTGTGTTTTGGCACATAACTCCCACCACCCCTGTGTATTAAAAAACAAGTGCCCCCTATGGACCTACCCTTTGTTTTTTAATCACCCTTCTCCTTTATATCATACTCTCTCATCACCTAGATAACAAATTGCCCGTTTGGCACTTATATGCCACGTTCATGAATAAGTAGCACCATATGGCATTTTTGTTGACCAGAAATAGAAGAGACCAGTCTGACAAAAAGGAAAACATATCCACCATCTCTATCTTCCTCCTCCTTTGCCATCCCACTCCAATGTAAACCTCTTGCCAGGCAGGAACAAGGAGTTCCTTGATGTATGGGTGGGTACAACTGTTGGTATTCACAGGTGATACAAGGGTCAATGATGGAGGGCAATGCCATGGGTTAGTGTATTTTGGATGCAGGTCTAGTAAGTTGTTCTATATACAAATGCTTTGCTTACTGTAAGGATTGGTTTAAAGATCAAAAATAGCTCAGTCCACTCATCTTCTGACCCTTTTACCTTGACTTGTCAAGTTTAGTCAGTGGATGATAAATCTTCTTGTGACCACAATTCAAAGAAAACCAAATGAAGTTCCAATTTTTATCCTATGAAAAAAAGCCGCCATTAAGAAGAATGTCAATAAATAGCTCTCAGCCTTTGTTTTCCTCTTCCTGTAGGATTCACATCAGAGTATATTACAGCTAGTGCTTCAAACTCAGTGGCATTCAATTCTACTTCATGTTCATCGATGTGGCATTTAAATGCCACACGGAAAACATGTTCACTCAGAGTTGACGAAGAGTATAATCGGAAGGAAGACAATGTGGAGGGAAATAGTTTCAGATACAAAGGGTGGGCTGTAATATTCTCTAAAAGAACACATGCACATCTGTTGACCACAAATGATACTGGTCTTGAGAAAGAGGGTAGTAGTTAAAATATAATTAAAATGGTGAAGATTCCGGGATGCGCTTGAAACTCTTACCAATATGGTACAAGTGTAGCCCGACGTTATGGAGACTCAGGTAGTAGTTAAAAATAGAAATGAGAAAGAGGGTACATTAGAGGACAATGTCAGATGGATGAAATATGGTTCCTAACTACTTGCCGCAAGATCTAGGATGCTTCTAACTGCTTCACAGATGCACCATGTAAAACCAAGACAACCAGGATATTAACTAACAAAACAAAATTAGGCAATATATCAATGTAGTAATATTGACTATACCTGTGATCTCCCATCCAATGTTTCAACTGTCCTCGCATATAATATGCTTTGGCAAACCTAAATTTTGAGACAGAGAGGAAAAAACACAAGTTGTTTTCAAACCAGTCCAAATGTCAATCAGCGAAACCCTCTGGCTGGAATATAATTCCCGACAATTTTATGCAATTAATAAGATAGCAGGGATCGGCTACAAAAATACATAAATACACCATATACAAGCTCCAAGTCTTATACTTAAACAAAAGAAAACTACAGGACCACAATTACAGAAACTCTTCATCAAAGAATTAGAACTATCTTACCATGGTAAAATAACTATTATTTCTCCCCAAAGCATTCAGATCAGTCTAAGGAACAATTTCAAACACAAGATTTTAGCCCAAAAACTCACCTGCTATCGATCTTTAATATGCTATCAATGCTTTTAGCAGCCTCTGTGGTGTCTGCCAAATCTTGATAAAGCTGCCAAGAACAATCATTAAACAGTGATAGGACATTACGTCAATAATGCACAATCGTGACTCTTCTCTCAGAGTGAGGTAAAATCTAATGCATGTGCAACACCAAACATTGAAAAACATTTCATCCCGAAATAAAAAGGGTAAGAAGCAAGACAATGACATATTGCAAGGTTGCATGAGTTGAGTGATGCGGAATATCATAAAAGAAAGTTGCAAGAGAAACACATAACCCAAAAAAAATCATGGGAAGTACAACTGAGAGCAAGGTAGGAAGAAGTCAATAGTATGAAGAGAAGATATTAACATAATACTAAAGAGACACACAATCTACCACCAAAGTGTAATAGAAATCCACAAATTCAGAATGCGATACAGCAAGTCCATGTTTTACATTCTGCAAAGCATAACAGACATCAAGCCTTTTTCTTTAGTTATTCAATTGGATTCTGAGCTCCAATTTGAAACAACAGGGCCTATTGATTTGATTGAAAACAACTTAAGCAAGGAAGTACTGAAGCAAAAGTGAGAGAGGAACAGCAACAATTGAGCTAAAACAATATACATCAGTTTGATATAGAGCACAGAAACACAAAGACTGCACCAAGAAGATATGATTAGCCGCATAGGGTACCACGATCACACCGAGATTTGAAATTTCATAACTTAAGTTCTGGAGCAGGCCAGTCCATTCTTAGGGAAATCAAGCTGGGAAAGAGAGTCTAGACAGCAACTCCTGCATACATTTCTACACTGTTTTTCTTCCTATTTGTCTTCCTTTTACTGACATAAGATATTCATATTCACAAGCTTAAATCAAGTTTCAGTCAACTCTTCCTATGATTTGAATGGTTCATCAAGCAATACCTGTTAGATGAGTCCATGCTTCAAGAAATTGAGGATCAAGCTGAATTGCTTTCTTGTGAGCCTCCTTAGCTTTCTCATATTCACCAACTGATGATAAGACCAGACCCTGTAAATTTTGAATACATAATATCAGAAAAGCATATCCTGAAAAAATACATACAAATGACTTCTCCTCAAGCCATCAGACCAAGTTCAGGGCCTTACCAAGTATGTATATGCCGACTTGTTAGCTCTATCAAGTTTTACACAAGCAGAAAGGTCCTTAACCGCGGCATCAAAATCTTTGAACTTGAAGTTTACTATTCCTGTAAGAAATTAAAAATAACAATGATTAGGTGTTGGTAGAAAAAGGGTGCATTTGCAATAGAAGCAGTGACGATGGGTTACCCCTTTCATGTAATATATCAGATGAGTCTGGCTCAAAATCCAGTGCCTTTGATAAGTCCTCGATTGCCTGAATACAGAAGTTTCACTATTCAAGGACTAGATTTGAATTAAGCAGATACATTGAACTTCTGATTAGCTAAGGTACACAGAAATTTTCCTTCACTGTAAGAGTAAATATCTTTACACTATACACATCAAGTGCCGCTTAGGCATGATGGACGGGTGAAAGCATAGAATTATGGTTCTATTAAGTGAAAACAAGGAAGTGATTATCTAGCTGATTG
This sequence comes from Limonium bicolor, assembly GCA_023374045.1. Taxonomy (NCBI): domain Eukaryota; kingdom Viridiplantae; phylum Streptophyta; class Magnoliopsida; order Caryophyllales; family Plumbaginaceae; genus Limonium; species Limonium bicolor. The sequence goes on from CM041779.1 coordinate 108,844,147, forward strand.
CAGAGGGCAAAGAAAATCAACTAATGGAAATAGCAAATTATAAAGAGGTATAAATCTACCTCTTCCAGCTAACAAATCCATCCATTGAGCAACTTTATATAGACATTCAACAAATGTCAGTAGGAAGAGCAAGTAGCATATTGCAACGATAGAAAAAATCCAACTATTTTAGCCAATCAGTGATCCAATTAGCTAACTTCCAAACATTTCCATATTAACACCACAAATGCCTTTTTTTTATTCAAATAAGAGTTTGTGCTTTAGTCAAATATCCAAAATGATCGCAACGCACCAGAATCATTGAGGTCAAAAGATATTAAACCTTTATGAACTAGTGAAGAGGATATGCCAGGACAAAAGTATGGGAATCACACGATGAATCTGAACAAAGACTTTTTCTAAGAAGTTATCAGGAAGAGAACAAATGTGCTCAGAGATACTACACAGAACGCTATTAATATACAAGTGTCATTTATTCGAGGCACACGGTATAGCTTCGGATCCAGGTTGAAAACAGTATAGAAGAAAACTATCTAGCATTGGTGTGGAAACACGAAGATGATGAGAGGAAGACCAATAATACCCCAGCTGAATCTCCTAATGCTGCACGTGCTTGCCCTCTTCGTTTCCATGCCTCACCAGCTGATGGATTCACATCTATAGCCTGGGTGAGTGGGGGAGGCATAAATGCATTAATAGTTAAAAGTGAATTCGATGAATATAAATCATCAAACAATAGGGACGTAAACATAGATAAGCGTTACCAGAAGTCCATTGATACCTTTGTAAAATCAACGATAGCAGCATCAAGTTCTCGTTGGAAAGCATAAGCAGTGCCTCTTCCAATCAAGGCTTCTGGATAATCAGGGTCCTCTTTCAGGATCTGCACACCGGAGAGAAAAAATAATGTTGGAAACAGTACTTCAACAATGTAGAGCCAGTAGAAGTAAATGACAAGTGAGAATGAAAAATGAAAAACAACCTGGTCAAAAATAGAAACAGCATATGAGTATCTGCCATCATTAACCTGCATTAATCTTTTCAGTTAGAAGATTCAGATTAATTCAAGTCAAGAAAAAAGAGGAGGCGTCTGCAGTAATTTGCAAATCATTAAGCAAATACTTCAAAGCCCAACGGCAACACTTATCCAAATGTACCAACGGGTTAAAGCAAACAAAACAATTGAATTGCAGGTATCTAGATGATAACCTAAGGATAGCACTGATTCAACCAATTTAAATGCATCTATATAACAAGAAACAAATCCAGAGCACTTTACTAAGGAGAAACTGAGAGAGGGGAAGAACTGCAGGTATTATAAAGGTGAGAGAGCTGCAGACATCGTAAAAGGCCTTCTAAATAGAGGTTTGCTGACAACTGAGTCCATCAATTTCTGAATCATGAATCACTATGCTAACTCATTGGCCACAATTCCCAAGTCAGTGATAGGTAGCACCGAGTTGGCACTTAACAAAACATATAAGCCAGGATTCTACGAGATGATTGAAGATAGATGAAAGCGGTGAATCAAAAGGTAGGATCCAAGGATATCTTAGCAAATTATGAACTTTTAATCTGGAGCCTCTTCAAGAGCACTAACAAGACAACACCAAGTGCACAGGAATGTACCTCCGATATCCCTCTTGATAGCCGAAGATCTAGATTTATTGACTTTGTTTTTGATATTCTAGCAACACAAAATTTCTTGTTCTTCTTGATAGCTTCACTCCAGTCAAACTCTTCAGAAGGCCTGTTGGCTGACTTATTGGTTAGTCCCAAGGCGTTACTTGCACCATGGGACTGAGAAAGATCATGAGATTTATTGTGCAACTTCAACCCAGAGATCAATTTAATATCTTTTTTGTGGCGCTCAAGGGAACCATTTGACTTGCCATCAAACTTTGTATTTCCTGTAACTTTACCCATTGTGCCATTTTGAAAGGGAGGCTCAAGGAATTCCTTGCTTTCAACCTCAGATGTGTGGTCAGATTCACCACTGAACTCAGATTCTTCCCGGGACTTACTTTGATCTTTAGAATTTTCACTTTCACTGCCACTATGAACATCCACAATCGTTGATGTCATAATTGATGCAGTTGAACCCACTGAATGATCTTCGGCAATCATTTTCTTATGTTCTTCATGAACTATATCTCCATCACACTTTGCATTAGCAAGCAGCTCTTCTAGTTCTATTAGTTGCTTTATATCGGCGGACTGACTAAGGGCACATTCATAACCTTGCTTCCAAGCGCGCAAGGAATCTTTTTTCCTTCCTAAGTCCAAGAGTGCATGACCTGTATTTAAGTTCAGAAAAACACAGGATAAAGAACAAACCTAACATGCGGTGAAACGAAAAGGAGTTCCCACCAGTTCACTTATCAAATAGGTTACTGCTCCACCAGTTCACTTATCAAATAGGTTACTGCTCCATCATAGCATAATCAAGCGCAAATCGTGACTTATCAATACTTCTGGCCTTACTGTAGTTCGGCACATAATCTTCTATTCTACCTTGGAGATGGCAACCAACATTTCTTAATGACGCTCACCAGACAGTGAACAGTTGTACAAGTTATATTCGTTTTACGACCATCACAATAGCAGGTGAATCATCAAATTGCGTAAGCCGGTTAACAGCCTGGGAGCAGCTGTCAATTTAAGTACAAAGCCAATATTAACTATGTATAACGGGATAGAACGATCAAATGTCCAGGTGATTCAGCGTCATATTGCTACAATCAACTCTTAATTCCTATCTCTCTTCATATAGTAGCATTCTCATCTAAATAGAAACGAACTTCAATCGATCACAATTCAAAATTTAAGAAGTTCATATAGAGTGACCTTTCAGGATGTAAGCCTGGAGCAGCGATGGATCGAGCTCGAGCGCCCGATCACAGTCCTTGATCACGTGCTTGTGGAGTTCCAATTGACTATAGCAAAATGCTCGATTGCTGATTGTGAAGAGAAAGTTCAGAATACACAAATAAGAGCCTCACAAAACCATAAAAAGGTCGCCGCGTCAACCAACAAGAATGAGTAAATGAAATACTTCAAAAAAAGGTTGTCAGATACCAAACACATAGTAAATAGGAGGGAGGAAACAAACCACAGATCTTGGATAGTGCAAGAACGAGCGAGGAGGGAATCGAGGACACGAATGGCCTTAGACCAGTTGCGCGAGCTGCACAGCTTAGCGAGCTCTATTCTCTCAGAAATGGGGGTCGCCATTAATGAGAAAGGGGCAAGCAAGAAGCACTGAGTTTGAGAATACTTGAGCGCAGATCGGCTGTATCGACGGAGATGAGTGGAATGAAGTTCCTTCCTCCTTGGGCTTACCTTTTTCTACTTCCGTTTCGAACAGGGTGTGTTGCTATTGGTTATGGAATTCATTGGATTGACAGGGTCCGACACTTTCTTTCTATGGCGTCATTGTTTTGAGACGTCCGACGACATTTACAATTAATGAAGCAGATTTGCTTTCCTCAACAAAAGAAGCAGATTTTCCTTTCAAACAAACGACAGAAGCAGATTTGCTAGATGTAGTTAAAAATTTATATTATGAAATACAATTTAAATCCAGTATAGTCATTTTTTTTTGGTCAAAAAAATCCAGTATAGTCATTTGGAAATACTGCAAGTGCGTTACTGGATGGGAAGTCGGAAGTACATTTGAACTTATCCAATGCAAAAATATTATTCTTTCATACCCAATTTATTACTAAATTATAGAAACAATTTTATTTCATCAACTTACTTTATTATACACATTAATCATCACATTCATTTTTTATATTTTTTCTTCTTCCATCAATCAGTCTTGGCTACAAGCATAAGCATATGTAGCTATTTTTTATTACAATTAAAATTGTATAGTTTATATAGTGTAAAAGTACAAGTTTTAAACTTATTATACACTTTAAGAAGTTAATATGTACATCTAATGGAATTTCAGTAATATCAGAATTATAAATTTATATATACATCCGTACAAATTTATTTACTAATTATACAGTTTTTAGAAAACAAATATATTTATATGTAACCATCTATACTTACATTCTTCTTTATACATTTTTCAACTTCAATGATTAGTTATCAACACAAATAATAATGGGGTTTGCGATTATAATTTCAATTATCTAATCCGATTGTTAATTTCTTATTTGACACTAGTGGCTTGGTTAGTTGTGGGCATGCTAGTAGGATTTTATTAGTGAACGCCTAAAGGGTTATGGGTTTGTGAAGAGTAGGTGCCATTTATAATGGGTTTTGTCAATGACAGACCAAGAATTATAATCTTATATTTTAATTATATAGTAAATTGTTACAAAATGGGGTGTGTCAATAAAATTAGTATCTTTCACAAAATTAATCATTTTACAAACTGAACTCATATACACAGTGGAGTTTTCAACTCACGCAGTTGGAATTTAAAAGAACTTTACGATATTGTTTTTATTTCAAAATTTTACATAAAGCTTGTGATATATTATATATAGTACCAAAACACACATTAACGTCGGCGATGACGTACGAGGTGCTCATTTAGAGGTATATTTTATGTATTTATAGTACTTTTAAGTTAAATTGAGGTAAACAAGATAGGATAGAAATAGAAAAACATGAAAAAAAACGGAACAATGTATGCCCGGAGCGCAGGCGTCGATGGGCACCCAGTGAAGTATGTGTGAAAAATATTGTTTCATATGTTTTGTATATGTTATGTTGTCACTTCGTGTGACTAGTCAAAACGATGTGTTGTGGGGTTATTTATAAAGTTAGAAACATATTAAAATAGCAGTCAAAAACATCATAAATTGGGACATCCAACACCGTGGATAAAGCTGGCATCGACACCCTTTTAACGAAGCCAACATCGACGCTCATTTAACAGAACCGACATCGACGGCCATATAAAAGAAGTCGGCGTTGACAGCCATATCAAGGAGCAGTCGTTGACACCCATATAAAGGAGCCGGTGTCGACACCCATATAAAGGAGCCGGCGTCGACGCCCATATAAAAGTGTCGGTGTCGACACCCATATAAAGAGCCGACGTCGATGCCCATATAAAGGAGCCGACGTCGACGCCCATTTAATGGAGCCAACATTGACGCCATATAATGCACCCGGTGTCAACGCCCATTCGACGCCCGCTTCACTGGGTGCCCATCGACGCCTACGCCTAGGGCATAAATAGTCCTAATTTTTATGTTTTGACTGTTTTCCATTTTTCTGTGTCATATTTTTTTTACCCAAATTTAACTTAAAAGTACTGGCAATACAAAAAGTTATACCTTTGAATGAGCCCCTCATTCGTCTCCATCAACTTTAATGTCATACAGATGTTGCTAGCTATGAATTAGTGTGTTTTGGGCATTATATGTAATATGTCATAAGTATTAGGTGAATATTATAATTCTTGAAAAGATTTTGAAGAATGGTAGATAGGACATTTTTTTGCTGCATGAAATGGAAACCCAACTACACGTATTGACCCCCCCAGAAGTTATGAAACAATGGCCCTCATGGGTTACAACGCCAATCCACAACTGATTTTCAACATGAGTCATGTTCAGATATATTTGTTGGTTTCCATTTCAAAAAGAATTTTTGGTTGTTGATTAAATGTTGCATTTTTAGGCAAATTAACATTGGTTGGAGATCTCAAGGTTGTGCGATATGTGAGGTTTATCTTGTTTGCATAATGTTAGTTCAATTAATGACATTTGAAGTTATCTTCAATTATTGAAATTGGAAGTAATTAATGGAGCATAAAAAGGCAAAGGTCATATAGATATCTCGATAAGCTCTGATTAAGATCTTATCTTGTGTATTTCATGGACAATAAATATCTTCATAGAGTTTGAGACAATTATGGTGGTAGTATCACTACAACATAATAGATGTATGAGAGCAACATTTATTACCCTTATAGATCAATAACTTGCCTCTTAGGTTATAAGGGAGAGCAAGTAATTGCCCTCAAGGTTGCCTTTAAAGATTCACCATGTTAGACTGTGGAATGAGGCCTTGCCTTCCTTAAATTGATCAATAGTGGCAACAAAAGTCGCCCTCTTTGATCCCAGAGCAAAGAAAGCAACAAAGTTGCTCCTTTTGATCTGTTATCGACGGAGCAAAATATTTGGGTTGCCCCTTTTGTTTGGGGTCAACAGGGGGAGCTAATTTGGTCGCCCTCTTTGACTAAACTCAAAGAAGACGACCCTTTGCTCTCTTTGGGCTTTAGGCTCATTGTTATTTACTCGATTTTTTGGGGGCAAGTTATATGGGTCCCCTCTTTGACAGTATTCTATATGACAAGTTTTTTAAGTCGCCATCTTTGACCGTATTCTATGGTGATAAGTGTGTAAAGTCACCCCTTTTGATTTCTGTCATTGGTAAGAAGTTGTTTAAGTCGCCAGTTTGAGTATATATCAGGGCAATTATGTTGCCCCCATAGATCTTTTTTAAGAAAAAAAATAAACTTAATTGTCTGGTTATACATAACGTGTAACTTGCAGCTCATAAACAAAAAATCAATTTCATTGTAGCTATTGACCACCCACTCGACACGCAAACAGACTCCAAAAGAAATAAAAACAACCATATATATTTTATGACAGAACAGTTCGAGCAACCTAAGTTCAGCATGAGGATTGAACACTTCAACCTGGTCAAGGAGATCCAAACACAAATTTATCAACCATATAGAACAAAACCAATCATATATATTGAAATACCCCTAAAAATATTAAACCTAATTAAAGGTTAATCATGGGATTATGAAGACTAATGAGCCTTAATGAATTAATAACCATGAAAACTCCTAGCACACTTATATAAATAAATATACATAATCCATGAAGGTTATCAAACCTTATATTAAATCATGAAAGTAAAGTCTATGAAGGTTATTAAACCTTATATAAACATGGATGTAAGTGAAGCATTATAAGTTGGTTTATCAAGTAAACTCCTAACACATTGTATAAAGCATTATACAAAGTCCAAGAAGGCTTAGACCTTACAATGATAAAAGTATTATAGAGGAGTATAATAAAGAAGAGATTATAATGTCACACATTAATTCATGAACTAAGATCACAAATGATATGAAAAGACTATAAAACATTATTCATATAGTCAAAACAATTTATAAGTGCAATAACCACTTATAAATACACCTTAGGACAAGGTGATAACATGTGTTACAAATCTAACACATAAGCTAAGTTCAAAATGTACAACATTTGACTTATAACATTATAATGACTCAAAAAGACAAAAATGCCCCTAATGAATAAGGATGGCCGGAAATGAGAAGAGAAATGGGCGAGTCACAAGAGAGAAGTCATGTTAGTTTTTGAACATTACAAATATCTACACTTAACACACTCATTAAGCAAAAATCTAAACTCTCCCACCTCTCATCCCAGCCAAGAGCACCCTTCTTCATCCTCCTCCACTTTTCTTCACCTTTCTATGTGTTCTTCAAGCTCCAAAAATGGTGAATGGACTATCACACTCCCCTTTCACCTAATTCTTTCACCTTTCTTCATCCTTAGTCCAAGGTGAGCAAGGAGCTTCACTTTTTTTGTTACAAACAAGGAAAAATCTGTAGCTTTTGAAGGAGCAAGAATCGGTAATTTGAAGGAGATGGAGCCAAGATAGAGTTCTTCATCCTTAAGGTATAAAATGTGCTTTAAGCACTTCAACTCCCTTTGTTTAATTAAAACTAAAAACCCCATCATACTTTGGCATTCTTTTCTCTTCATTTTCATATAGAAATCATTATTACACCAAAGCTCAAAGAAGCAGCAAGTTTCAACAAGTTTAAGGTAAAAGCATGATTTAAACTTCCACCTTCTTCTTGATTCATTAAGGGGCCGAACAACAACTCTTCATACTCATTTTATTCTCCTTTGTTCACATTAAAATGAGGTTCATTCAATTCCCCAAGTAGGCCGAGAATCAAAGGCAAAATAAGGGTGAAAATCTTCCTTAAATTAAGGGTAAGTTCTAACCTAAAATCTAGTGCTTGAACCTTGTGTCAAACTATTGAATGAGCATGGAGAATTGAAAATTCTGCCTATTTTGAATATATAGGCTGAGAGCATTGGAGAAATAAATTGCCTTTGGAGATCAAGGTAACCATTCTTCCTTAGTGCTTAAATTGTGTTTCTAAATTGTTCTATGTTGAGAACAAATGAGGGCCGAGAATGATGGAGGAAAATGGCCATTTTTAACCTAGGAATGCATAGGAAATCATGTAGATGAGTTTGATAATGAAAACTAGTAATTTGTGACTTGAATTATCAAGTTTGTGAATTTTAGTCTGGCTGAATTTTAGAAATTATTTTATGATTATTTAAGCTGTGTTTATGGTTTGATTGAAGGCCGAATGTTTAGGCCAATGTTGTAAGCATTTTAAGGTGTTTAAATACTTTAAAGGTTAAGACTATAGTGATGTTCAATGTAGTGTGAAGGTTGGTGTGTATGGGATGTTAGAATGAGAAAAAACACCTAGAAAGGTTTGTAAGATGTTACCTAAAGTTTAGGTATTTCTTGAAGCTTTTTTAAGTTCTTAAAAGGAACTTAAAGATGTTTTGGATTATGATGAGTGTATATGGAGTTGTGAGATTTGTGGGTGAGTTATCTATGGTGAATAAAAGGATATTGGTAGTAGAGGATGAATTATAGGCCGAGAGTAAGGCCTTGGATGATTTAGGAATGCAAATTACAAGTATAAGTGATGTAAGGAGTTAAATGAAAACTCTAGGAAAGAATTGAGGTCATTTTGTAATTTCTACAAAATTGGGGTCTGTGCAGATTATTTAGGTGAAATATAGATGGGGTCAAAGTGTTAACCAATTTTGAGGAGGAAATGATGAGTAAAATTGTGAGTTAAATGAAGTTTAGGAGCTAATTGTAAGTTTTATAAAACTTATTGAAACGGTATTGAAGGTGCTCCATACCGACACCATCTCCACACCAAGATGTATAGTGGTTCGGCCAATAATGCGGCCTACGTCCACTTCTAGACAGAACTATTATTCAACATTTGGTTTACAACCCTAGAGAGCCTTTTGGGATGAGTTCTCCCTCTTCTAACTTGCCCCCCAACAAATGAGCCCCCATCTTATATTTATAGACTTTCTATGGCTAAGTTTTACCTTTTAGCCCATATACATGCGATACCATTATATAAATACAATTATTAGTCCCTTTGTGGATAACTCCTGACTTTACAGCTTTGGGTCTAAGCCTTCTCTTCCAGTAGAATACTTCCATACCGAGTCATTGCTTCCGGGCTAGACATTTACTTCCGGACTGGACTATTTCCTCTCGTAACAACCCTACCGGTAGAGATCCTTCAGGTAGTAGTCTACCGGTAGCAACCCTTTTAGTAGACCCTTTAGGTAGACCCTTCCGGTAGACCCTTCCGAACTGGGACACTGCTCTTGCACTGGACTAACTCTTCCGGGCCATCTTTTTAGGTAACAACCCTACCGGTAGCGATCTTACCAGTAGCGATCCTTTAGGTAGCAGCCCTTCCGGTAGCGGGCCTTCCGGTAGCAGGCCTTTTGGTCATGGTATATTCCATACCATTACATCAGTCCCACAAGTTCTACTTTTTAACACTAAAAAGTGGAACTTATAAAAAGAAGATAAAATTTACACTTTGTACTATTTTCTTTTCTTCTATATATCTCCTAGTCCCACAAGTTCTTTTTCTTTTGCCTAAAAAAGAAAATGAACTTAAAAAACTTTTGCTTATATAAGAGCTTTCTAGCAAGAAAAATACTACATCTTCTGGTTACAAAGAAAGTCCCACAGGTTCCGGAAGCGCTGAAGTCCCACTTGTACTCCAAACAAAGGTCCCAGATCCTCAACCATGCAATAATAAGAAATCCAAAGATCTGGAATTCCGAAGGACCATAAGAATTCCAGAAGACAATAATAACCTCAAGAAGTTCGAGATAATAATAATGGGATATTATTTCCATAATTAGATTCCTGTTTGAATTACTTTATCTCTTGGGCCTGCATACTCAAATATTGACAGATAAAAGACATTTGTCTTTGGGCTGCCCAGAGCGACCGGGCTTCCCAAAAGTGTTTGCTGATAATATTATATACTTTCGTAACACACTCTACCATTGTACAGATGGCGAGATCGTCGATTTGTCACTCTACCGTCTTTAAGACGGCGAGATCGTCGAATATACACCCAACTGCCATACTAACAGTGAGATCGTCGGATACAAACACCCTTACCGCCATACTAACGGTGGGATCGTCGAACATACACCCTACCATCGCAGATGGTGAGATTGTTGATTACATTCTTTGTCTTGCTTTTCTTTTCTCAAGACTCCTCGGCCATTGCTTTTGAGTAAATCAGAAAATGATTTTACAATATTTCTATTTGTTTGAAAAATTTACATATATTTACTAGAGGGTGATCAATCCCCTAGTATAAAAAGAATTTCTTAAGTAAATTTCCAACAACAAAAGAATATTTAAAATGAAACATTTAAAAGTTCGGTACCTCTTTTTACCGGTGGAAAATGATATTACCGGTGGACTGATTTTACCGGTGTTCTAGATTTGCTGGAAGCTCATGTCTAGAGTTGATATCGGGATGGAGTTCCTACCAGTAGTATAGTATTAATAACTTTATTTTTGCTTCTCGTCCATAATCTCTACCGGTAGATTTTAACCCAACATTTCTACTGGTTGTTGCACACCCAATCTTCGTGCCCAAAACACAGTTTCCTTCGGTAGACTTTTATGCAGATGGGAAGTTACTACCGGTGGAGGTAATAAGGTGTCATAGGTGCGGAAAGGTTTTGAAGTTCTCCGATGATGGCGCTTCCGGTGGAACCAATTACCACCAATTTGTATACTTCTATCGGGAGACCACAGCCTAATATGTCTACCGGTAGCTTCGGCACTTTTACACTTTGAACTTAAATACCCGAGAGAAATGATGTCCGACCAGAGATGTTATGTCCTCGGTAAACAAGCTTCTACCGGAACAAGACGCTAGTTGCTACTAGTGAAAACGGAACTTTTCTACCGGTGAAGGTGATTTCAGGTTGTTACCGGTGGAATCTAGCCTTGATTTTTGAGAAGAAGGATTGGAGGATACAACCGACAGATTTGTTGAAGTTCAATGACCATAACTCCTTGTTATGTCTAAAGCAGAAACGCGGTCCGCTTGGACTATAGTTGATACGCCGTTCAGACCAAAAGGATGCTCGAGGTCGGAAGAAGCTTGTTTTGGAATCTTGTTTCAGCTTGAATTTGAGGATGCGGTTTTGCTTGATTGGTTTGCGTTGGACCTAAACTGAGACATCTTGTCGATTTCATCCAGGCATCATTTTCCGTCCTATTCCTCTAGGAAGTCACCACCGGTAGCTTGCCGAAGGGATAGTTCCGGTTGCCCCCAACTATACTCTCTTTACAATTCTTTACCGATACTTTGAAAGTGGATTTTGGTGTTTCCAAGGGTGGAAAGTGGTTCTCTCGTGTATGGGGTTCGGATCTCCCTTCGGTGATATTTGCTGCCACTGGTACTAGATAAGGGTGACGTCAATCTTTTTATGTCACAAATCTAACGACAGGGATGGAAGATTGTGGTGCTTTCAGTTGACAAAAAACAGCTTTGGAGAGAAACTTAATTGTGCCTTGGTTTATCGACCGTTAATAAATCCACCTTCCGAATATTGCTGCAGGTCCATCGCCTTTTGAGAGCAACGCGACTTGCTCCATTGCACCTCACTCTTAGGCTCTCTACCGGTAGACTAGTATCGTTCAGGGTTTGGGGATTTTATTCCTCTGATTCCGGTAGAAGGTTCTCTGAGGACGTCGTTGGGTGTGTTCTTCTTTCTTCTTCTTTTTTACTATTTTGTTTATGTTCTCGAATGCTTCCGGTCGAGGACGTCACCAAAACACACAGAGAGGTAGGTGAATAAAAGTATAAATTCTGCATCGCCTCGTGCCTTTACTGGGCAGGTATTCGAATCGCTTCGATTTCCCTTGAAACGATGACTTCTAGAACCTGAATACTTTTTCTTTGGTAATTCCTCCACCGGTAGCTCAACCTTCGCCGTCTCAGTCCGTGACGAATCTCGGTCTCTGAGGGGTTTTCTGGACAACTCTCAAAGTGGGAACCAGAGCAAGTTGACTGACTCTTGAGCATCGTCCAGGAGGTGGCGTCATCTGGAAACTCCCCTCGATCCTTCAAACTGTGACTTGACTTTATTGATACCTTCACTCGAAATTGATATCTTTCTGTCCATGCTTCCTGTAACACCCCAACCGCAAACTTAACACTTAGCAAAACTCGCAGCGGAAAAATCATAACTTAAACATTAACAAAAGGGGACGGTGTTACACGCCGTTAGCCACCCACGTGGCTAACAAGGCTAATACGCACAAGTTGTATCGGTCTGATGGACACAGACTCCCGAGCATTAATTACTAACATCCACATACTTACAAACCAACTATACCGAGTGTATGTACATAAACCGTCATAGTAATTCTGACGCTATCAAAATATACAACCACGAGAGCACAAGTGCATCTCGAGTTCAACATCCGAAATAAACAAAAGTAATTCTTTACATCCGAGGCTAAAGCGACTCCGCTTCTTCAATCCTTATCCTGCAAGTAAAATATGGTGCCCCGAGGGGCTCAGCAACCCTTGGCTGGTATGATTAACGTGCAGCCCGTCGGCTACCGGGATGCACACAACTAATTGTCATGATAACATGGGATTTATTTTAACATACAACATACATACGCATAGCAACACTCATTGCATAGCAACAACATACGCATTACATAATAGTAATGAATCTCTTGAGGAAATGAACCAAACAACAGTTAGCCACACTTGGTAAGCTAGAGAATGATTACAATCTCATGTTAAGCTTGTTACATAACTTGTTACCGTTCAGTTTGTCGAACATTTAACTTATCCCCAAGATGTGTTGGATATAGTGATCTAAACACACCGTACACAATTTCCCCCTAGCCTGAACTAAAGCCAGGATAGGAAAGCCATTTATTAGACTTGTGGGTGATTGTAATCCAAGAAGGAAAAAACCAAAAGATGGAGAGAGTCGAATCTGATTCAGATATCAACTCCCGAACATACACGCGCGACCGGACACCCGGATTCCTCACCCCCCGGTTATACACTTGTTAGAAGTTCCATTGTTGGAAACTTGACATATTATTTCACACAGTAAGTGTTCAAGCCCAGTTAGGCACACAAGGGAGATGGGATACATTTAAACAACACAAACCACAACTAACGCACGGATAGTCGTAGTTAGAACGTTCCGTAAGTTGAAACGTTAAAAACCGAATACCGCTCTCTTACGTGATCCTAACATTGGTTAACTAACGGGTTAGCACGTATTCGAGGTTAACGGTATCGGAATACACACGCCACAATAAACAATAACGGTAAACTCATTACATGCCTTTAGTCTTACAAGGTCGTAAAAACTCAGAAAACAAACAACATACAAGCCGGTGTAAACCGGTAGCAGACAGACTGCAAGAAAACCATACCTTGGTCCCTGCTGCGTTTGTTGACCACCGAATGCAGCTCCTATACATAATTAGTCATGTCGGTTAATTACCTTATTTAACTTCCGATTAACTAAGTATTTTACATAAATACATGGCATGTTTTCACATTTAGCTTACACTTGCTTACCCTCATTATACTCACTAGGGTTTACTACTTAAGCCACATTTCCTTTTCTGTTTTTTATAAGGTCCGACCGACCCTCCAACCGACCCAACCCCTGGGTCGGTCGGATGCAGAAGGCATCCGGGTTTGAAAACTTTTACTCGACCGACCCAACCAGAGTCGGTCCTAAGGTCGGTCCATTGCAGAAACATTCTAGTTCATTATTTTTAGGCCGACCGACCCAGACAGGGTTGGTCCCCTGGGTCGGTCGAATGCAGAAGCATTTCCGGCTAGCTTATTACAGTCCGATCGACCCAGCTAGGGTCGGTCGACTGCAGAACCTTCCCAACAAAATGTCTAACTTGTCCAAACTTCTCCACAAGCTTCCTAATATGTTCTAACATCATTTAGGCGCCCTTAAATCCCTTTTAACTCATGATCAAGCCTTCATATAACCTCTTTGATCATTTACTCAATTCTTACCAAAATTCCTAACACTCATAACCTTTTTCCTTAGGATTTCTAAGTGGTAAATTATGCCTACAACTTAGACTAACCAAAGTGTTTCTTCACAACCATGATAACCACTCTTAAGCATTATTATGCATCTTTCATCTCCTTTACTCAACAATCCTCAACATCACCATCTCTAGTTCACTCCTTAGTCTTTACAAGACATAGTACCTCATCTACTACCAACTTTTACACAAGTGTTAACACTTCTCTTACCATGACTTTGGTGTGTCTAAAACACCCATTTGATCTCTAAATCCTCCAAGACAATTCCTAGTTCATTATAGCACTCAAGAACACCTTAATTCACTTTCTTTCACCAATATAACCCTTAATGATTCCTAGTACTTTCTAGGTCATAAAATCTCCTTAAAACACCTAAAACTCTTTGTTTATCAACTAAACTTTGACATAGCTTCTTTATGCAGACGTTATAAAGTGAGTGGTTAAACTGGTGTAAAATTAAAAGAAAAGAAATTAAAACTCAAATTAAACGTCGGGCTGCAAACAAATCCCGGTCGCAGTAGTATAGTGAAAATTGTAAGCAACCGGATGTCGAACTGTGGGACTAATGTACATATAATAGTACCTAAGCGTGTCACAAGGGGGGGGGGATTAATTGACTTGTTACATATAAATAAAAACAATTAATAAAATTAACTAAGTAAGCAAATAAACTAAACGGGACTCTGGTTCACATTAATACAATATCTGCTCTTTCATGCTAGGTCTACTGGTTTAATTATAACTGTTTGGCAAGATTCCTGATATTTTCTTAAGGTCCGATGAAAACTCATAAGAACTCGTTCACCTGTAATGCAAGGTCCGATGAAAACTCAAGCAAAAGCCTGCGAACGGCAGAGGAGTGTTGAGGGATTACATTTGCAACTGAGTACTAACTTAAACGATGAAAATAAGTTTCCCCCACTTTTACGGCTTAATCAACCCATCTGTTTCCAACCGATGAAATCAAAAACAGACTTAGTAAAGCATTTTAATAAATTCATGAGGTTTATTAAAAAGATGGCGAGAAAACCTTTAACCGTAACAAACTTTATTAAAACTAAAACCAGTAAAACATATTGCATAATTAATACAGATACATAATAATTATTCCCAGAGTATAGGTAAACTAATGAAATGTAAAGAAACAAATGGAGAAGCGGGAGATTAGAAATGGAATGAATGAGTGAGTGAAGGTGAAGTGGTTCGAAGATGGAATGATGGTGTGAATTGGAACTCCAGAGGAACCACGGACGGAACCTCTGGAAGGACACTCAGTAAGGAGGAATGAAGCTCGTATTTATAGAGGAAGAAGAACAGAGCAGCAGCTCATTAGCTCACTGATTGAGCTCGATGATTGCAGCTCCCCATTGATTGCAGCTCATTGATTGCGCAGGGGACAGAGCTGCAACGCGTGCGTGATTTCTGGTAGGCGCCGTCTCAAGTTGCAGAGCGAGTCGGCGTGGAAGATAACCCGTTGATTTCCTACACATTTACACGTGTCCGCTAGATAAGGAGCGGTCTCCTCTATGTTGTCCGCCTGTTACTTGGCGGTTCTCCATGGTCCTGTCCGCCAGTTTGAAGGCGGTAGCCTCCTCCACCGTCCGCCACATTGACCGCCAGGCGGTTGCCTCAGAGTGGTCCGCCCCTAATGAGGCGGTTGCATGAAAATCATGCATGCATACCCCTCCTCCACGTGACCTTCTTTAATCCCTTATAAAGATACGTATGTTTTAGGTATTTTTCCTACAATTTAACACATAGAATACATCAGTTAATATAATAATATAATTATAGGAAAAACCCTAGATAAGTGAGAAACATTACTAAAAATGCTATAATTAATAAGGTGATTAAACCTTAAATAGTCTATATATTTTGCACTTATCAAACTTCCTCACACTTGACTTTTGCTTGTCCTCAAGCAAATAAGGAATAGAATTATCTCTAAGCCATAATAATAAAACAAGATTAAATAACAAGTGTAGAAGGGAATTTAGACAAAGTGACAATTGAAAGAATAATTTTGCTCTTAGAAGTAGGTTTTATAAACAGTGAAGAAGAACAATAAAAGCATAGAAAAACTAGACTGCAGAAAACAAGTTAGATTAACCTGGGATTTTCAACCAATTTCATTCTCTAACCCGGGATGACAAGGGGTGTGAAGTAATGCCTTATTCCGCAATACCTTTCAACACCGCGTACTCATGTTCATAAATATAATTGCAATTTTTTATTTACATCTCTTTTTTTCTTTGGATGCAAAATTGTATATACAAACATCCAAATTTTTTTTTTAAAAATTGCATTATTTTTCTGTACCCCAGACTTTTCTCTCTATCCTCGTAGCGGTGTTGGGTCTTCTATCCCAGATCACGAGACCTTAGGTAGATAGGTGTTAAAGCACCCCAAAGAACTTAATAACCGGATAGACGAGGCCTGTTTTTGGTTAGAAAAATCATAAACAGCGGAGTACCTTGTCTTTATCCTTTTCTTTCCTTGACTTTCCACATATTTCCATAATCCCAAGCTAAACTAAATTGATTTTACAATTAGTAGATCTATCATATTTGAGTGAAAATAGAGTATTTTGATGGAAAATAATTTTATACAAACTCCTTTAAATAAAACCATCTTTCAGTTGTCACTTGACATAATTTCAGACACTTCTACAATTATTTATCTCATTTTTATCAAATTTTTTTAATTTTAGGCAGTTTAGAGTAGCAAAAAGTGAGTGTGGCATTATCGAACTACTGTCATAATTTCAAGGAAAGCTCTCTCCTTCCCCACACTTAAGAGGAGCAATGTCCTCATTGTTCAGAATTAAAATCAAGAAAATGACCTTTCAAATTATGACAGACTCATAAAGGATTAAATAAATACGGGTTGAACATTAATAAAATAAAGGAAGAACTGAAACTCCCCTTGTATCGTAGATTGAGGAAGGTATCCTTCCTCACACTTAGAGCTTTGGTAGGGGTGAGACGTTCCTCACACTTGAGTTCGCGCAAGTGTTCAACCGAAGGTATCGAATTCCTAGAGCAACTGAGGTTGCTCCCATAGGCGAGTTCAGCTATATGTTCGAATATTTATTCTGAAAAGAAAATCATATATAGCCAGCAGAACTCAAGTGGCACCAAAAAGAAATAAAAATATGATAAACATAAATAATTAGGCATAAATAACTTTAAGCAAAAAATACAGTACTACATAAAATAAAAACATGAAGCAAACCGAACTGTTACCTTCCAGAAGTTTGATAAGGTTTAAACAGTATAAGTCTACAAAATGTTAGTACACAACATAATAAAGTACTACACAAAATAAAAACATTAAGAGTTAACAAATATTAATAAACAAAAAGCAACATAAAAACTAATATTAATAGCAACATAAATATTAATATTAAAAACAACATAAAAATTAATATTATTAACAAAGCATTAATATTTGACATAAACATTTTAGTAATATTAACAAAAATAGAAAACAAGAAGAACAAATAATATGAAATATAAACAGAATAATTATACAACATAAATTCTGTCGAAAAATCGACAGAACCTCCCCTAAAAATCTACGATTCTCCACAATTAATTCAGTCAAACGCAAGGTAATTTAATACCGTTATCAGCATAAATCCACATATAACAACCTATAATCATAAATTCATTCGTTTAATAAAACAAGGCATAATACAATTGGAGAATGTATTTTAACATAGCAAGTCTCGTATCTACATATACCTAAATTTGAAATTCATCCAAAACGACAAATTTAAGTATATTCAGTGTAGATTTAACCTTGTGTATGTATATTATGATTTATAGAAGAAGAATCTGAGACAAAAATCGCATATTAAGCTCGAATTTTCGAACGGGTCGACCTAGGGTTCGAAAGTTCAGTCCTTAATTTCTCCTAGTGTAGTTCATTATTTGTGGATTTG
The DNA here is from genome assembly GCA_023374045.1 of Limonium bicolor. Lineage (NCBI taxonomy): Eukaryota > Viridiplantae > Streptophyta > Magnoliopsida > Caryophyllales > Plumbaginaceae > Limonium > Limonium bicolor. The sequence continues at coordinate 108,862,335 of CM041779.1, forward strand.
AAACTATAGAAACGTTAAGAATTGAAAAACAAAGATTTCGGTACTAACCTTGCGTAATTTGGTGGAGAATTGAGGAAGTTGTGTTGAATTGAAGAGGAGGGGAGTTGCGCGGCTTGTTCGTTCTCCTCTGTACCGGTTCGAGCTCTCTAATTTGGGGAAGAACAGATTGCAAAACGCGGCGTTTGAAGCTCTTTTTTTTTTCTATATCGACGTCCGTCCGCGAGGCGGTCTCTTGTGTGGCGTCCGCATGGTAGGTGGCGGACAAGAGTGAGGCGTCCGCGAGGCGGTCGCGTGGGTGGAGTCCGCGTGGTAAGTGGCGGACAAGACCTTGTTCGATTTTTTTTTTCCGCTTTCATTCGTAACAACAGAAATATAAAGTATAGGTTAGTAATAATAATGACATAAAATTAGAAGTTAATTTAATTAGTTGACAGAATAATTAACGTTAGTAGTTAGAGACAATGGAAAGAAATGACAGGAAATTAAATGACAGAAATTATAAGTTAGTAGTTAGTATACAATGGAAATTAAATGTTAGAGACAATGGAAATTAAATGTTAGAGACAATGGAAATTAAATGACAATAATATAAGAGTTAGAAGTTAGATGTTAGAAGTTAGAAGTCCGAAGTTAGATGGCCAAAGTCAGGTGTCCAATGTCATATGTCCAATTAATATTAACAGATTATTAGATAATTAATATCAACATAATATAGTAGATAATTAATATTAACAATAAACAAAATATTATAGACATAATATTAACAGAAATAAGAGAACAAAATTTTTATAATTAAACAGGTGAATAATCCGGGGCTTAGGAACTAGAATAAATCTAGTCCCCGGCAACGGCGCCATTTTGCAGACGTTATAAAGTGAGTGGTTAAACTGGTGTAAAATTAAAAGAAAAGAAATTAAAACTCAAATTAAACGTCGGGCTGCAAACAAATCCCGGTCGCAGTAGTATAGTGAAAATTGTAAGCAACCGGATGTCGAACCGTGGGACTAATGTACATATAATAGTACCTAAGCGTGTCACAAGGGGGGGGGGATTAATTGACTTGTTACATATAAATAAAAACAATTAATAAAATTAACTAAGTAAGCAAATAAACTAAACGGGACTCTGGTTCACATTAATACAATATCTGCTCTTTCATGCTAGGTCTACTGGTTTAATTATAACTGTTTGGCAAGATTCCTGATATTTTCTTAAGGTCCGATGAAAACTCATAAGAACTCGTTCACCTGTAATGCAAGGTCCGATGAAAACTCAAGCAAAAGCCTGCGAACGGCAGAGGATGTTGAGGGATTACATTTGCAACTGAGTACTAACTTAAACGATGAAAATAAGTTTCCCCCAGTTTTACGGCTTAATAACCCAGTTTCCCATGACCATCTGTTTCCAACCGATGAAATAAAAACAGACTTAGTAAAGCATTTTAATAAATTCATGAGGTTTATTAAAAAGATGGCGAGAAAACCTTTAACCGTAACAAACTTTATTAAAACTAAAACCAGTAAAACATATTGCATAATTAATACAGATACATAATAATTATTCCCAGAGTATAGGTAAACTAATGAAATGTAAAGAAAACAAATGGAGAAGCGGGAGATTAGAAATGGAATGAATGAGTGAGTGAAGGTGAAGTGGTTCGAAGATGGAATGATGGTGTGAATTGGAACTCCAGAGGAACCACGGACGGAACCTCTGGAAGGACACTCAGTAAGGAGGAATGAAGCTCGTATTTATAGAGGAAGAAGAACAGAGCAGCAGCTCATTAGCTCACTGATTGAGCTCGATGATTGCAGCTCCCCATTGATTGCAGCTCATTGATTGCGCAGGGGACAGAGCTGCAACGCGTGCGTGATTTCTGGTAGGCGCCGTCTCAAGTTGCAGAGCGAGTCGGCGTGGAAGATAACCCGTTGATTTCCTACACATTTACACGTGTCCGCTAGATAAGGAGCGGTCTCCTCTATGTTGTCCGCCTGTTACTTGGCGGTTCTCCATGGTCCTGTCCGCCAGTTTGAAGGCGGTAGCCTCCTCCACCCCGTCCGCCACATTGACCGCCAGGCGGTTGCCTCAGAGTGGTCCGCCCCTAATGAGGCGGTTGCATGAAAATCATGCATGCATACCCCTCCTCCACGTGACCTTCTTTAATCCCTTATAAAGATACGTATGTTTTAGGTATTTTTCCTACAATTTAACACATAAAATACATCAGTTAATATAATAATATAATTATAGGAAAAACCCTAGATAAGTGAGAAACATTACTAAAAATGCTATAATTAATAAGGTGATTAAACCTTAAATAGTCTATATATTTTGCACTTATCACTTTAGCACATTCTTAAACCCAAACACTTAGTTTCTCACCATTAAACAATCAAAGACATTCAACTCCACAAGGAATGTTCTTTACCGACAAACTACACCACATCACAATATAGTGCATTAAACTTAAATTTCTTGGCACTTAGGCCCTTAAATGACATGGCTCTTAGGCCCTTAAATAACATAAATCTTAAACATTGAATTTGCCACATTTATAATGCTTTCAACCTGCAAATACACACATCAATCTCATATGCCCTTATAAACCACCTTGTGGTTAATTTACTAACTCATTTTCCTTTGGCTCTTTAGATTGTTTATAAAACAATACAACTCAATTTTTTAAGGTACTAAACTACATTAGGATAGGTCATTTACCTTTTTCCTCTTCAAGATTTTCTCACTTGTTTTCTCTTATTTTTCTTGATTGCAAACCGGCAAGGGCTTTACTCACTTGTCAATCTTTCAACCAATATACAAATAAGGGTAATGAGTATCAAGCATTATTCTTAAACTCATGAACAAACCCTAGATTACAAGAAGTGTTCTAAAACACTAGAATTGGATGTTTACCTTGAAATTTGAAAGAGAGCTTGATAAGGAAACAAGGTAGGACTCCTTCTAGTCCTTTGAAGATTGAATCAAGCTAATGAAATCACAAAACAAGGCATCACAAAGGTGACTTTCGGCCATGTACACGAATGAAAGGAAATGTGAATTTTCTTTGGCTTTTCTTACCTTGAAGCAAAGGAGAGTATCAAGGTGTAAGAAGTAGAGCTTTTCCTCCTTCAATGGAGATTCTCCATGGAGTCAAACTTGAGTTCTTGAAGATTTGAAAAGAGGGAAATGAAGAGCTTGGTCTAACTAGCACAAAGGTTGTCTTAGAATTTGATTTGGAGCATAGAGTTGTATTTGACAAGGAAATGAAAATGGAGAAGAGAGGTGTGCTGTAGCATAACCGGTTTGCTTGGGAGGATGAAGGAAGAAGACGGTGGGGAAATGAGGGAATGAAGGATAAGTGAGGAGAGAGGTAGCATTTTGAAGATATTTAAGTTATAAAGGTAATGTCCTTTTTACTTACTTTCTTCTTCTTCCTTTAATTAACTAACAAATGGTGATGACTCACCATGTTGAAAAACCAGACCCCTTACCATAATAAGGTACTAAGTAGCTAGTTTGACCATTTAATTAACTAAAGTTGACTTAAAGCTAAAACAAGCACTATTTGGGCACTATTCATAATTAGTGCACATATTTGTGAAACTTTTGATTTCCCATTGATTTAGGCTTCCTAATGTGATACTAAGTAGTACACATATTGATTAAGGTGTAATAATGGGCATTTATCCACTTAAAACCCAATTCTAAGACAATTTTTCAAAAATGTGCTTTAAGACTCCTTAAAGCACAATTTGTGTCTTAACTTGTTTTTTAGCTTGGTTTTCTTTGGTAATTGATTTATCATGACCATTAGCATGTTAATAAGGTCTTGGTAAGCTCCTTGGGTCCTAATCAAGGTTATCCCAAGTCTAGATCATGTTTTTGCTCAAATTGTCTTAATGGTACTTTATTGTGTTTTCTATGGTTTAAATTGTTTACTAATGTTTCTAAGGCACTTTTTAGCATTATTATACCATATTTTAACATTTAAATGACATATCTAGATTTGAGGTATTTCAATCTACCCCCCTTAAAAGAAAATTGTCCTCAAAGTTCATAGTTTCCCACGTATCATTTAATTAAAACACGGGGATTACTTGCAAGATAAAACTTCCATAACAAAACATACTTTACATAAAAACCCTCAGACTCAAAGGTCTGGGTAACATAACAACATTCAAACTCGAGGTCTGGGTAATGTATTTCAATACATACTGTACATTCATAAACAAAACGACTCTACCCCCCCCCTTAAATAGGGGTACACCCCGTACCCTATGCATACGAAGACTACTGAGTACATAACTATGGGTACTTCACCCTCATACTATCCTTCAGCTCCCAAGTGGCCTCCTTGACTTCCTGGTTGGACCAGAGGACCTTCACCAGCCGAACAGACTTATGGCGAGTGTCTCGAGTCTTAGTGTCCAGAATCCGTACGGGAGTCTCCACTGATCGCATGGTCGGCTCTAATGTTAGCCTTTCGGGCTGAAGCACATGAGACGGATGGGACATATACTTCTTCAAATGCGATACATGAAATACATCATGTACCTTGCCCAGCTCAGCAGGCAGATCTAGCCTGTAAGCAACCGGGCCTATCCGCTCCGTCACAACATAAGACCCCACATATTTCAGGCTCAACTTGCTCTTCTGGCCAAAACGAAACACACCCTTCATGGGTGAAACTCACAGAAATACCTGGTCGCCCACAGCGAATTCCAAGTCACATTGGCGCACATCGGCATATGATTTCTGCCTATCTTGAGTTGCCTTCATGTTTGCTCGGATCTGGCGTACTTCTGCTTGTACTTGCTCCAGATACTCCGGCCCTATAATGACCACCTCACTCGACTCATCCCAACATAAAGGCGTGCGGCATGGTCTACCGTACAATGCCTAGAAAGGAGACATCTTGATCGAAGCATGGTAACTGTTGTTGTAACTAAACTCGATCAAGTGCAACTTATCAATCCAGCTGGTCTGAAAATCAAGTGCACATACACGTAACATATCTTCGAGCGTCTGAATGGTGCGCTCACTCTGACCATCTGTCTGAGGGTGGAACGCTGTACTCAGCTTCAGCTCGGTACCAAGCGTGTCCCGTGTAGATCTCCCGTACCTCGAAAGGAATCTGGTATCCCTATCAGACACAATAGTTTTCGGTACTCTATGATGTCGCATAATCTCTCGGTCGAAGAGCTCTGCTAGCTTCGCCACTTTCCAAGTGTCTTTCATCGGAATAAATCGGGCCACCTTGGTTAGTCGGTCAACAACCACCCATATCATATTCAGACCTCCCTGAAATACCCCTAAATTAATTTAAATTAATTTAGGGGATTTCTTTTATTAAACCATAAATAATACTATTAATATTAAATTATGGTATGGAATTATGAATATTAAATTATTATATGGAATTGTGAAATTTATTTAGGGGTTTTCTCCTATTTAACCCTAATTATTATACATTATTATATAGTATTATGAATTTAATAATAAGATTTATAAGTCAATAAATCTTGGGAAAATTTCTAAACACTCCAAATATATTATAAAGATTTTAGGAAGTGTTGGAACATTGTTTTGAAACATAAAAGTCAATATAAAATTCTAGAAACCTTAAAGCTTATTAAGCCTTGCTAGAGTTGACCTTTTTGAGAATGGTCAAACCAGGCCATGAAACCTACACCAATAAATAGATTATGAAAAACCATGAAGATCGATAAAAAGAACGTTAAAAACGGACCATCCTAGCCAAAGTTATGATAAATTGAAGTTTAGAGCCAAAATTTTGAAGGATGCTGACGTGTCCAGGACACGTGTCGCGCCCAGTCAGCACCCAAGACACTTAATCGTTTGATTTTCCCAGCGGTTTTGGCATGTCGAGGGTCGATCTTTAGACACCTATATCTTTTTCCCTACTCCACCATTTGGTATGCCGTCTGTTTCATTCTCTTCTCCTTAATCTCATCTTTCCAACCATTACTCACACATCATCTAACTCCTTCTACAATGACCGGAAAAGTGATCCAAAGTTGGCTCCTCGCGATTGCGTAACCCAGAATTCCAGTTTTTCCTGAAATCGGGTAAACTTCGTCTCGTCATAACTTCTTCGTTTCTCATCCAAATTTCGCGTTCTTTAGCTTGTTTTGAAGATCTCAAATCCCTCTACAACTTTCATGTTAATGACCAAGGCTGATTCGCAACCAATATGGAGAGCGAGTCGTCTAAAGTTACCTACTCGATCACGTCGGTTTTTGCCCAGAATATTTCCAGAAACGACATGGTAAACTCCGATCTTTGTGGATCTATAACTTTCTCCCTAGTTATTCGTTTTCCATGATTCTTCCACCAATGTTTAGAGTTACATGTCTTCTTTAAAATGACGTAGGTTTTATGGATTGAATCCATCTCAGTTATCCCGAGTTGATCCGCGAAGTTGCCTACCTGAACAACACATAAAATACTAGTTTTCCAGAAAAACGAGTTCGAATTGCCTTGCCGGGCATCTCCGGTACGATTCCGACCAAATTATACCTATAATGCTACTCTGTTTTGCATTCCCGTTCGTACCCTCTATCAATTTACCCAATTACGCAACAATTGAGAGAATTGAGAGAATTTGACAAATCGAATTCGAAACCGGAAAAGAAAACCTAACTTCGAAGCAGAAATCGAAACCCGATGAATACTGCATTATAATTGAGGAAATTGGTATCATTAGAACCGAAATTTGATTTCGAAACCATAGAAACAGAATCACTCGATTTCGTTCTGTAGATTGAGATAATTACGATTTAGTACTCGACTAGGTAGAGGAGGTTGTGATGAACTTGGCTTTCAGCAGTCCGATCGTAGCTATAGGAAACGGACGGCTGAGATTAGATCGTTTCAAATTAAGAGTATAAGTTTTTATTATGATTTCAGAAATAAATCTTAACTTGTTGAATTAATTTAAATACCTTCCCGAATGTATTTTGACTTGAAATTTAACCATAGATTCCTTATTTTATCTAGTTTATTTCGATGTAAATTAATATGGTTTTGGAGTTGTTAAAGAAGTTATGATTTTTGCAAGTTACGGGTTTTCTGGAATTATTTGGCTAAATTAAAAAGATATTTTTATGAAATAAAATTTTATAATGTGTCTAAAATTTATAGTTACTGTATATTAATTTGGGGATTTTGGGGCAATGGTAAAAGGTTTTAAAAATTGTGTTATGAGGTTTTCATAAGAATAACTTATAATATATGGTTTTTAATGTAACCAAAAATTAAAGTATAGTTGTTTAATGAACTTTATAGGCTGAGGAAAATATTAAGACTAAACTAACATTTAATACAGAATGTTAATAAAATTTTTGGGTATAAAATTTTAAGTGAAGTAACATACTATATATAATAATAATATATATATAATATTATATATATTATATAATACGTATATACAAAAGAAATGAAATGGAACTTAGATTAAATCAAGGAACTAATTAATCTACATTTTATTAATTATATAATATGGTAGTTAATATACTTAATTGAAACTAAGGAAAATACTTTATTTTATAAACCATATATTGGATGTAGCTATGTGTAAAAGTTAATATAATAATTAAATACAATAAAACTGCACAAGGAATGTCTTGAATAAATCCTAATATATATATACAAAGAAAACTACATAAATAAAAGAAATAAAGTACCTTATAGAGAATAGAATATGAAGGAATTTATAAGTTAAACTAAACCTATACATTATACTATTAAAACAGTATTTTATGTGTGGGTATTAAATTATGATTATGAAATTTAGTCAAAAGAGTTACTTTGGATTTCTAGGATTTATATAAACCATATTAGAATGCATGTATAATATTATTTGTCAATGACCAAGATGTAAATCTTAATTTGGATTAAGTAATTAATAAGTTGAGACTTAGGAAATATTGTAAATAGATTACATAAAATGTTACACAAATAGATCTTATTATATAATTAATAATAAATAAATGAAATACTTTCACATTTAAATGTTCTTATTATATAAACAGTAACAAAATAATGAGATACTTTTACATCTAAATGTGAAGTGGATTAGTAAGTCTAGATTTAATCATTTCATTACATTTATAGAATTGAGCGATAACTTAATATTTAAGATAAATCATTAAAAGGATTATGATATAAAACTACATTAAACTACGATTTGGAAATTTATCTAAACAATAATCCTTAAGTTTCTTGCATTAGATAAGCCATATGAAATACATTTATAACATTAATTACCAATACTTAGGATGTGAGTCTACAATTAAGTGAGGTATCTAGTGGTTAGAATTTATAGAAAGGTTTATAAATAGGAATTTGATACTTAAAACCTTTGAACCTTTATTAGATAAAATAAGTTACCATAAGAGATTATATTGATCTACTTTACGACGTTAAAAATATTAATGTGTCATTTGAGTATAAGGTAGGGGATTTTTCAGAACATATTATCTATTATAAGTAATTGACAATTTCACTTGTGAATAGAGTTTAATTCTTAGTATAATTCTACCTTATGTTAAATATAATGTTCATCCTAAAACATAATAAAGAGGATTATTTATTAAGTTTTATCCTTTGAAAACCTTAGGTTTTGTAAACAATATGAAAATGTATTTTAAAGACAGAGACTAAGTTTATTAAAAGTTTATAAAAGGATTATACATAGTCTATAGCGGGAATGTTGTACAAATAAAACTTTGAGAAATTAAATTAAGCAAGGAATAATAAAAGGTTACTTAAAATGTTTATTTATAGTTCATGATAAAGTAAATAATATACCTTGGAAATACTAAATGTAAGAGTTCGATAAATCTAAGTTAACTAATATCGTTATATTCAAGGTGAGAAGCAATTTAACTCTTATGATAAGATTATTAGATGGTGTAATAAAAGTCATCCTAACTAAACATATGATAAATGAGTGTAGTAACTCAATTAGTTACATAAAATGCATCTATAACACCATGTTTTCCACATACAGGATGTAGATCTTAATTAAGTTGAGGAAAACTTAATCATAATGGATTATTGGTAATACTGATAAAATACATAATCATTACATTGTGAAATAATAGTATAATATTCTAAGATAAACCTATCATAGGTCATAACCCGATATTTATTCTAATATTAGGAATAAAGTATTAAGCTTAAAAATTATTATTGAGATTCTAAGATTCGATGATATATAATCGCACTTATGATATAAGGGTCTCAAGAGTCCTTGAATTGAGAATAGGGTTCGTATGAATAAAGGGGATAAGAGTGTAACAATTACAAGTGTTAATAACATACATCCCTAGTCTTACAACCTTGGGTTATACAACATTCTAATATAAGCCAAAGGTTATACATAACATTTAAGTGAGGGCTTAAAAGACAATTGAGACTTAGAAATAAGAGTGAGGAATTTATTTAAGTTTAACTTAGGTTACAAGTTATTGATGTTAGACTACCTTTAATATTCCTCAGAGTATTGTTGATTATTTGCACAAGTCGACTAGAACTGCTACAGCGATTACCAGGTACGATTTCTCGTACTCAGCTTGATGTGTTATGGACTTGATGGAATGTTTTGTACGACTTCTCGTACTCAGATGCTTTAGGTGACGAATTTATGGAACGTTTTGAGAAACGCTAAATGAGCATGAATGTATCTTGAAAGGAATTGTTTGTGTGACTGACTCAGCCTGTTGTGACTAACTGAGCCTTGGTGGATGTACAACTCACATGATCATTGGTTCCTTTAATCTGGTTATCTCATTAGATATTGACTGTTAAGGGTTTACGCCTCTGCACTCTGTAGGACTGAGTGTTTTGGTATTGCACTTGTACAGTTAATAGTCTAGTGGGAATGTGGGAAATGACAATCTTGGTATTGGATATGGATTATTTCTATTAAGTGGTGCACTCACTTTTCACCGATGACCGAGAACGGGTCGGTGGCAGCGGAGGTCTGCTATACCTCGCCCTTTGTGGCAACTGACAGCGGAGGTCTGTTTACCTCGCCCTTTGTGGCAACTGACAGCGGAGGTCTGTTTACCTCGCCCTTGTGGCAACTGACTGGCGGTGGGGCCATCTCTCCCAATTGGTTTTATTCCACTCTTGAGTTAAGGTTCTTGGGTCTTTCTAATCCTAATTGGAACTGAATCTAACTTAAGCAATGGATGTTCACTAACTTCTGGCGTGGTTTCTTTTATGTTGGCTCACTCTACCTTCACGTTATTTATCTTTATCCTTGACTTGTTATCTTTGACTTGGTGTTTTGGTGTGCCTTGTTCTTCTGATTTGTTTCGAGCATTTGACTTCAAGTTATTGTTATTTTAAGAGTTATGTTTTTCTTTTAAAACTGTTGTTTTGGAGAGTTGTACCAGTTCCATTCCAGGGAACTGACTCACCCCTCCTGGGGTGGGCTGCTTGGTTTCATCTTGCAGGTACGAATTGCTATATAGGTAGCCACGAAGAGTATGAGTGTATGGGATGGGAATTAGGAACTTTGGAGAGCTATTGTATTTTGTTATTATTCTTTTATGTTATGTTTTCTCGAGTTCAGACCGTAGCATTTGTAATGTCATAAGTTGTAATTGGTGAGGTTTGGTGCCGGGTGTTTGGAACCTGATGATCTGTAATCGCCTTAGTATTTTATTTCCGCTGCATTTATGATAAGTAGGGGCGTTACAATTTAAATCCACCAAAATTCATAATATTAATTCCTACCTTATATTATATCATAAATATACCAAATTAATCCTTAAGCTCTCGGTTTTTATATTTAGCACACCAATCTTTTAAAAATTTACATTTTAGCCACATAACTTTATAAACTAGCCATTTAAATACTTGTAGCTATTTTTAATATTCCCAAAATTTATAATATAAGTTAATATACTTATATATTTCGAAAATCACCATTTAACTCATTTAATTCTCGGCCTTAATATATTTTACCATATAGTTTCCAAAACTTGATTTAAACCTTATAATAAATACTTATAATTGTATATAAGCCATATAACACTTCTAAAAATTATGTTAATGACTTAGAATGATTATAAACTCAAAATAGAACATTTAATTCTTAAATATTTCGGTTTGAATATATATGTATCCTAATTAATTTTTGTGACACAAATTTATACCTTAAGGTAATAATCTTACCTTATATGTTATAAATTATTTTTTTCTTGATATCTTAACTTAATACTTTCGGCCTTAATATTAACAAGGCCTATACATAATTTTTATACCAAATTTTGAAGCTTAATTCAAGCTTAAACTTAATAAACTTAATTAAATAAACTTACTCCTTAAATCAAGACAATTCTTGTACTTGATTTCTCCTTGAATTCCAAGCTCTCCAAATGCTATTTTGATGTAGAGATTTCGGCCTCCTTATATAATTTAGGAGATTCATTTGTTAGACTTCTAACCAAAATTATAAATGAGATTTGAGTAGTTTAAAAAGAGTTTACCTTGGGAATTTATCAAGGTATTTTTGATACACCTGTGATGATTGTAGATCCAAGTTTCCTTCATGAAATAATGAAGAGAACATAGGTTTAGAAGTTCTAAATTTTCGAAAATGATTTAGGTAATTACTTAGGATTTTTCAACATGAAAATATACCTTAACTTGATCTGTTGTTCCTTGTGTTGTTGTTGAATCTAGGAACCTTCTTGGAGTACTAAAGCTTGGCGATTTTAGCAAGGATTGCTAAGATGTTTTCTTGCTCCAAGACTTAGAAGATTTAGCTAGGAATTTACATAACATGGTGTTAGAACTTAATTCACCATTAATGGAGCTTTGAAGCTCTAAGGAAAAACTTGACAAAGGAAGAAGAAAAGAGAGGGTAATGGGATGCTTACCATTCGGCAATGGAGTGGCAAGAGAATGGAGGAAGTCTCTCGTAGGTTTTAGAAGAAAGGAATGAAAGCAATCAAAAATCTGATTGGTATTGTTTATTGTTTATTTGATTGGGCATTCTTTTCCTTTGTTAATTACTTGATTGATTTGCTCAATAATATGCTCTCAATTAGTGGTTGTTTCGGCTGGGACAAAGAACATAATGGAGCTTGTTTGACAAATTGAAACTAGAAGACAAGAGTTAAGTTAGGTGTATGTCTCCTTGAATTTTCTAAGTTACTCACCATGTTATTATTGCCTTGTTTTTCCCTTGTAATTTCGGTAATGATTTGAGCACATAGGCCACCGATTTCTTTGTCTTTTGGACATAAGATCATGCTATGTTGCTAGGTAATTAGGTAATGCATTCTTTAGCATTTTCCATGCTTGATCAATCATGCTAATATTGTCTTCTTCCTTGTAGGTGTGCGGCAATGGAGCATGTGGAGCAGCCTTAATACTTGTAGTTTATAGGCAATTAGTGGTATAGTTAGGTTTATGTCTTTCTTTGATTTAATATTAGGCAACCAGAGCTCCTTTCCCTTGAAAATAATCGGTATTCACATGTTACAGCAAGGCTACTCAATTATCATAGTCTAGCTAGTACACAAGTGGTAAAGTAAATCTTGTTTTTGTTGTATTTTATTTCATTGCTTTTCTTATACTAATCTCCTTTGTTTTCTAGCAGGTCCTACGGTGGATGAAGGCTCCATTAACTGATTAATTTGCTACATTATCATATAGAACATGCTAGGGTGAGTCATCATGTCTACTAGACAATTTAAAGGCAAAAATCTTGTTTAAATCACCAAAATGGCGCATGGATTAGAGACTAAATGGGATTGATTTTTCATTTGATTTTTGTTACACTATATTGTACTAGATCATTACTAATATGTGTAATAGGTTCCAGCATTATTTGGTACATTTATATGATGGAAAAAGATGAAAGTTTTAAGGTAAAAATGCTGATTTTAGGTACCTTTTTGATGGTAAAATCCCCCACTTGTACTATGAATTCAGTACTGCCATCAATTATTTAGATGGTAAATTTGTCCCCTTTTAAGATTATCAACTCGTGGCTTCTCAAAAACTTCAAGGCAATTGCGTAAAACGAATTTTTGTGAACCCGAAGGTGCGTTTTTGTGCTTTAAGGATTTCTGAAAAATAATTAGTCGCTATGATTTCCAAGTGTTTATTGACATTTTTTATAGTCAATAATAATATTTAAGGTGTTACATTGAGTTATATGGGGTTATATCAACTCTAAACACAACTCCGGGCTAACCGGGCAAAAAGGAGCGTTAAGAAATTCGTCCGAGTACTTGTTTATTTTTGAGGAAGTAGCTCATGAATTATCTTGAGAATGATTAATAATGATGTTAGGAACTCTAAGAATGAGTTTTATAGGAGTTCGTGCCACCTCGGCACTCCCCTGGGCATTCCGAGGGTTTATGGGACCCCATGAGGCATCTCTTAGCACTTTGCGTTTAACTGAGAATTTAGCTTGAGAACTTCATCTATATATTTAATAAGGTGTTGTGGTGCATTTGGAATGAAGTTTATAGCTTACTTCATCCTATAATGTATTTTCGGGACTTTCGGCCTTAAGGGCCTTTAAGGGAATTCCCGAGCATATTGTATTTTCACTCAGTTTTAGATGAAGTCCTGTGTTCTAAGGGTCTATAATGATCCTTGATTAACTTCATATGAATTTTATGGCTTATATAACTTGTTTAACTTAAGGTCGGGCTTTAACGCACGTTTTTGACCTTAAGGAGTTTAGGTGTGTTTCTAACGCCCAAGTGTTTATATGCTTTCTTAGGGTTTAATAATCCCCCAAATAATATTTATAATTCCACAAATTATATTATTTACTTATATTAATATTTAAATGTTAGGGGTATTTCAGTCTACCCCCTTAAAAGGACTTCGTTCCGAAGTCATAACTTATACTTGTTCATCCTATGGAATCAAGTTCCTCTTATTTCTTGTATACCTATCATTCCAGGGTGCCGATACTATTGACACCTCTACATTTCATCGGTAAATGAGTGTATATAGTTCGTAATACACATAACCTTACTCATGATAACCAATGTAATTATAGCATAAGTACTTGATAAATATTGTAAAGCAAACAAGTGTCTTAACTTCCTAGCTATCCCACTAGGTCATCACTGCACAAGTGCAATACCAAATCCTCAGTCCTACAGAGTGCAGAGGCGTAAACCTTGGCAGTGAATCTTTGTGTGATTATAGGAATGAACACTGTAAGGTAATAAGTGCTTCCATAAACATCCAGGTGTTACATAGAACACAACCATAACTTATTCAAGTGTCACCTAGGACACAACAATAACCATACAAGTGTCTCATAGGACATATCACCAATAATCAACCATTGTCACACAGGACATATCAAGAACCATAACCATCCAACCAATTGCACACATGCGCAACAATCAAACACAAACAACCAATTACAAAAACCAGTAAGACTGCAGATATGCAAGTCGCATGTGGTGCTCTACCCCCTTAAAAGGTTACGCCCACGTACCCCTACAAGTATACACAAAACTAAGATAAAAGTACTGGATACTTGTCTCGCATGGAGTCTTCTAACTCCCATGTCGCCTCCTCAATGTCGTGGTTTGACCAAAGAACCTTGACCATTCTAAAGGTCTTGTTCTTGGTCTCCCTAGTCTTGGCGTCTAAAATGCGAACTGGGGTCTCCTCATATCTAAGGTAGGATCTAGCTCGAGTGTCTCAGGCTCTAAGATATGTGATGGGTGAGGCACATACTGCTTTATCTGTGAAATGTGAAACACATTGCGCACTCTCCCAAGCTTAACAGGTAAATCTAATCTGTAGGCTAATGGGCCCACTCGCTCCGTAATAAGGTACGGTCCTACATACGTCAGGCTAGGCTTGACCTTCTGTCCAAATCAGAAAACTCCCTTTATAGGTGAAACTCTAAGGAAGACTCGATCGCCTATTGCGAACTCGAGGTCTCTCCTACGGACATTACATATGACTTCTGTCCTAGAGGTAGTCCTCAAAATCTATGTATTCCTGATATGTTTCATAGTGTATTAGTATGCTTTATATTTGAATTTTGTATGTATGGGTGAAGTAATCTACCATGCTGTACGTTGCCAATATATATTTTGGCTTATTTAAATTATCGTGTATAACACACTTCCATTAATCGCCTCTTGTAGTTGTAATCGTTGGCGCTCGGGTCTTATGTTAATATTGGGCATATTTAAAATCTTCCTTTGATCATCAGGTCATCATCTTGTGATTCTGGTATTTGAGTTTACTGTTGCCACAAACGGCTTTCATTTTAAATGTAAGGTATGGGCTACGGTTGAGCCGTGCATGTTATATATTATAGAAAGATTCCTTGATATTATTGATTTACCAGTTGTTGGTAGTACATACCCGATCATTATCGTCTATTCATCAGGTATACACAGTAGGGTTCCTGCTAAGGTTTCTAACACGATACAGTTTCCTCTTAATTAGACATGTTCTTGCGGTTGTGAATCAACTCATGTGAGTATTAGTATAATGTTTCTACTCTTTATATTCTACCATGTTTATATGTAGATTCCATTTAATGTATATTTGGTTTGAATTCATAAAGAAAGATTAAAGTCGATTTTTTTCTTCAGATGGCAATATGGCCATATCTTAGAAGCTAGTTTGAGAATACTCTTATTATAGGTAATTCTCTTGATCTCATTTTTTTAATTTATTAACATGGTTCATGGAATAATAATAGTTGGTATTTCCCTCACAATTGACTGTTCTTCCGACATATACGGAGTTGTTTTAGCTATTTGATCTTCTCAGGGTAACCTGGACAACTTAACTCTTAATTTACACCTTCTACATCTCATATATTTATTAGTCAAATTTTATATAGATTTAAGAATAAATACTTATGTATCACAGAAATATTTGTGACCACTTGTAAGGAGTCTCAGGAATCATCCAACCCTGATGGGGTCAGCATCAGTGTTGAACTATCCTTCTACACCATTTTGTGTTTGGTTTTCCCTTGATCTGACCAGGATCAAGTTCAACCTCCCACGTCAAATATCAAACAACCACATAATTATCATTTTCCAGATTTTATCTTATCGAACTTTGTGACGTGGTGATTACTACATGTGCATTTTCCTTGACTGTTTACAACTATTCCCAATAACTGTTATAACCTATACTTGAATCTACTGTATTCCTTAATCCCCGGAACTAAGTTCCTTTGATCAAATCATCAAGCGGGGAAGCCAGTTTTTCTTGGCATAAAAGATGAATTCTTATTAAAGCATAGGCTCATATTGTCTAATAACTATATTCATCAATCATTTTAACTCTTAAATCCATCATATAAGTGATAAATTCAGATATGGACTTTGATACCTTAGAATACTCTTTTCTCTTTAAAAGGCTCATCTAGAATTTAACTCACCGAGGCTTGATTATAGCCTACACTTTAGTTATCATTACATAGAATAAGGACAGTCACAGTTTGACTCCAAGGGAAAGTCTCATAACTCGATCAACAATTACAGTTCCATAAAGTATTATCTCCTCCACCTTAAAGCTGGGCTTTTCCTTATTTCATCTAAACTGCATAAATCAGGTGAACCATGTGTTCAGCCTAGGTTAAGTATCTCTTACTAATAGTGTCATCTCAAACTAAGGGTTTCCCGATTGAATCCAACAGTTTGGTAATAGGACAATCAAAGCGTATTGTTTGTTTCTATCTCTTAGAAACGTGGTTAATCCACAACTCGATGGCTTCCAAAAATAGAACGATTAGGTGTAATAAATAGAGGATCTAAAATTCTTAAAAATTGTATATATCGTTAGGAAAGTTCACGTATGGAATACTTGTTACAAGTCAAGGGTATGTTTCCCTACTTTTACATTTAACTTCCACTCACTTTTAGTGTATATTAATTCAAACTCTTAATGTAACTTATACTACCTTCATTATAAGTGTCAAGGAGAGTTATTTGTTACCATGTTTATGTTAAAAATATATACATATGGGGTTAACCTTATTGATTTACTGCGATCTTTATTCGCATTCATAAATTGAGCTGTCATAGCAGACATATGCTCGTATAGAACCATAAGGATATTGTAGGACTTGAGCCTCAAAATAGGGTAGGTATATTTAATGATACTTTAGCCCTCTGAAATGTATCAATACTACTCAACGTTTTAGGTTTACAACCTCCAAATTATATTTACATATGTAGCATTTGGTATTGCTAATTAAGTAGTTCTCCCTACTTCAGAAATTATAGATTCAAAGTTTGTTCTCTCCCTTTTAATTAGGAGTCCAGCATAGTTACCATATTAACACTAGCTGAGACCCTTGGTATTTACTCGGTATTTAAAACCCATGCTTATCCCTGTTGGATGTTTTAGTTATATATTTTGAGATTTGTTTCTCTATTGTCATATTTCAAGGTTTCGCACTATCTTCTCGTGAAGTTAATAAGGGATTGTAAGATTTCCTAGTATCGCACTGAGCGGTAAGCTCGGTGCCTGGGTATCCCATAAAATTTCAGTGTTTGCTCTTTATGTGAATTCTTTTAACAATTCATGTAGTCTTAAGTATTTTATATTAATTAATGTATTCCTTTTCATGACATCTACTCATCATTTAGGCAGGTCATACTTTGTAGTTACTGTAAGTTTGGACAGTTGATAACGCCCTTCGGCGGTCCAAGCAAAAATTAACTTACTATTCCTCACTGTACTATCCCACACACTGTATCCCAAGGTTAATCTCGGTTTAATACTTTTAATACTCTTAATCCTATGGTACACTAATCTGGATTTTCTACCAAATATTAACGTGTCTCTTGACTTTAAAATAATTTTGTTCGCATTATCCATCCTCTTCTTATCACCGTATAAAACTCAGCATCATCTCCTATGGAGAAGGATATAACTGGTATCCCAATCCTTACCCAAACTCGTCATATATAATTTAAGTTTTGATCCACCCCATATCCTGGAATATAAAATCCTCCAAGGCTTATCCCCAAGTTCTACATTCATTTATAATAGTTATTTGTTCATTTATAGTTAAGTATTTCTTGAGTAGGATCATGCCGGGTCAAATTACTTGGCATTATGCCTCCGGATATTCCCGACCTTCGCTTATAGGCTCAGGTGATCTCGGTCTCATTGGTAAGGTAAAACAATGTTGCAGTATCCTACTAGGTGAGAGGTTACCTACGTTAGGTCTCTCTAAATTTTGATACTTACTAACACATACAAGTCTCATCGACTGATAAACATAAACACATATTCATGCATCATGCATTAGGTTTAAGTTCTAGGCTTACCGGTTTTGCGCTGAGCGCTAGCCTCAGCGCCTGAAGTTCCCACTGTGTACAGGGTATTTCTTCATGGAACTATCTCCTTTCCCTTCCGACTCCCGGATGAGGATGGTTGTCCTCCCGGTCCACTAGTATAGGTATTAGTCCGCGGCGCTTGGCCTCCTCTGGGTCCGCCCGTTTCAATAGCTGGTGTTCTCTGTGAACTTCTAGCTCCCTTGTATACTCGGCTCCCTGGATTGGAAAAGCATTCATACTCTCTGTGACCTTCCTTTTTGCAATAACGGCACTCCACCTTCCTTCCTACACAATCTACGCCTGGGTGATTCTTCCCACAGCGTTTACAGTAATAGTGACGTCGGGTTGACTTGTTGTCTTTAGGTGGTGTTGTTCTTAGTGGCTGAGCATCAATAGCTGGGCCGGTCAGACGAGGGATCTGCTCCTTCATCTTCTGACCATGGAAATCCTTCCGCCCCTTCTTCTTTTCAAAGAATTTCTTCCCCTTCTTGCAGAATCCGCCAGAGGTTGCTCCATCATCATTTCCTTCAGTACTCTTCCTTTTCTTTCTTCCTGCGTTGGAATAGTCGACTCCTGGTATATAGTCCAACAAACTGGTGATCCGCGCGTATACTGGTCAACTGTTTGTCTCCCTTGGATTAAAGTCTCGATCTCCTGCCTTTTTCTCTGTTTTAGGTGTTCGGGGTAGTACTTCTCCCGCAACACTTCTACAAACGCCGTCCATCCAAAGTCCGGTGTAGCTCTACGGTGGCCCTCCACAGACCGCCACCAAACGTCAGCTGCGTCCTTCAGGTTGTATGCGGCGATGTCGACTCTCTGGTCTTCTGGAACTCCAACAGCTTTGAACGCCTTCTGGTGCTCCACTATGAATTTCTCCAATGCGGTCGGGTCTGGTTCCCTTGAGTAAGTCGGTACTCTCGCGTCTGCAACGCTCTTCAACCAGTTGGTTTCCCTGGGCTGCGGCGGGTGGGGTATGGCTCCCGTAAGTTGAGCTCCTAGCTGCTATGCGAACTCTGTCATGGCCGCTGCTAGGCCTGGTACTGTTGGAACATCTGTCGGTACCTCGCCACCGCGTCCACTGCTGTCTCTATGTGGTCTTCCGCTTGTTAACATCTAAGACAGTATACTATTATTTCTACTCGGTTGCTACACTGTCATACACAATCACAGTCATGTAAGTAAGCTAACTACTAGCAATAAAATATCCCTAGAGTTTTCTAAGTCACGAATCCTCACGGACGTTTCCCGTATCCCAATATTCCTATGCTCATTGTCCTAGACTCAGTATCTTTCATCAGAGCGGTACTCCGCTCTGATACCACTTTTTGTAACACCCCTAGTCTTAAACCTGTAACAACGTCGCAAGTCGTAGCATAATAAATAACAATTCGCAGTGGAAAATAAAACTATCTACCTTGGTGTTACTCGTCGTTACTCACCCTTGTGAGCAACAAGGCATCCCTATTCTTTCCAACAATACAACTCCTCACGCTGTGATGAACAGATATTGAGCACTCTAATTATTACAAACCCAATCCAACTAAATGAGCAACTAACTGAATACAACAACCTCCTTAATATAATCCAAAATAAAACCATAAGTGTTTCCTATAAACGTATCAGCTACCCCCGTGTCCTGCACTCCGGCTTGAGTTTTCTTCAATAACCTGGAATGTTTGGCCCATTGAAGGGCTCAGCAATCGAAATGCTGGTATGCTAAATGTAGTCTTAAATAATCAAGATTCCTTAATTCGTTTTAGCCATCTTGATATTAGATTCATTACAAGATATTCCGGTTTACCAAACTAACAGTAACAACTGTAAACAATCACTCAATAATTCACCTGTAAACATCAATGTACAATAGTACACAACACCAATAACCACACATCAATAATCCATAGCAATAACTAATAAGCACTCATTAATAATCCATAACAATCACCAAACAAGTTACGCGTATTAAACTGTACTTGTTAGTTGGCCACCTGGCCCTTATCCTTTAAATCAAACATTAAACCTTTCCAATTAAATTCCACCTCAGGCGTCATGTCAAGACAATCCAATAACTTATTAATGGACATTAGTCCCCTGGGTTCCAATGGAACCGTTACCAGCTGACCTTATGGCCCTGGACAAAAATATATATTGACCGATCCGGTCGAACCTGTGCACCAACGGCAGTGCCTTCCGCCATCCCCGAATGTGGCTGATGGATTTCCTTTGAGTGACTCCCCATTGAAGTCTCTCGTAGTGATCACAATGCGCAACCAGAAAGTCGAAACAATCCGGATTCCTCTCTTTATAAGTTAGCCCTTTTGTCAGTGGTACAATGACCAACATTTGTAATAAGACTATAACAGTTGACCATCAGTTAGGTTAAATAATACCTAAAGGTCAGTTAGTCTTGTTCCAGTTTAGATGTATAAACTTCCAGTCATAAGACGTTCGCGTATAAAATACAACGCAACAGTTGAGCAATACAGTACACAATATCATATACATAAAATCACAGATATCGCTCTTAATAATTAAACACGTAATGTCTGGACCTTATGATAATCCTTAGGACATTCAGACCACACAATAAACATACCGTTCACCAAGTAACTGCTAGCTTGACAAATTCCTGTTCAGTGGTTCCTTCCCGTACGCTGTTATATAAACATGCAATACCGGGTAATATTAATATAACTATTCACTAAACATGACAGTACTGTCACTGTAGTATTTTTACTCATTGTGTAATAACTTTGTATGTTCTTTATTTTCCCTAGTTATCTAACAGTGGTTCTAGATAGTTCATCGGTTCATTATTTTATATGATCTCCACATGTGATAATGAATTTCCAATTTAAGATATATCTTTATCTCATTAATTATATATCCATAATTATTTCCACTTATTCCATATATCAATAAGGTTGGTTAGTTTTGTTTTAACCACGTTTATTTAATAAACTTTACACTATGTTCCATAATATACCATAATACATTATATTACCTAGTTTTACTTCCTTTCCTTATTAAATTACAAAACCAACCTTATTATTTCGGTATTTATATTTTATACCCAACAACTTTATATATTACTAGATAACTACATATAATTTCCGTTAATCATAATTTGAACCCATTAACTTTTACAATTTATCAAATACCATATAACTTTTATAATTTACCAAATACCCATATTAATTCTCGGAAGTTGTAAAACAAATATATTAGCTTTTATAAATTGCCAAATAACCTTATAACTTTTATAATTCACTAATTACCCACATTAACCTTTGTAATTTATTAATTAACCACATTACCTTTTCAATTTACCAATTATCCATATTAACCTTCGTAAATTACAATCTTATTATTCCAACCTTTATAAATTACAAATAAACCACTTAACCTTCGGTTTTCACCTATATTCTCCTTTAATCACTTTTCCACCACAAAACTTTATATAAGTTACATATTAACTTGTAAATTATAGTTTTAATATTAAATTCCTAAAATAACCAAGTGGGCACTTATATTCTCATAAATCACCAATTCGCCCCCTTTTTAATTTGATTTCACATATATCTTTCATAAATTACATATTCACCCTTAAACTTTTATAAACTTAATATTTTATGTCATAAATCATTTTAACCCATAGTTTTTGGTCAACACTTTGACCAAGACATAATTTCATAATTTATACTTTAATATACCCATAAATTCATGTATAATTCTCGGACATACACTATAGTTCCCAATATTTACAAGGTAGTCCCAAAACTTTATAAAATGTTATTTTAACACTTAACCACTTATTTAAATCCACCAAAATTCATAATATTAATTCCTACCTTATATTATATCATAAATATACCAAATTAATCCTTAAGCTCTCGGTTTTTATATTTAGCACACCAATCTTTTCAAAATTTACATTTTAGCCATATAACTTTATAAACTAGCCATTTAAATACTTGTAGCTATTTTTAATATTCCCAAAATTTATAATATAAGTTAATATACTTATATATTTTGAAAATCACCATTTAACTCATTTAATTCTCGGCCTTAATATATTTTACCATATAGTTTCCAAAACTTGATTTAAACCTTATAATAAATACTTATAATTGTATATAAGCCATATAACACTTCTAAAAATTATGTTAATGACTTAGAATGATTATAAACTCAAAATAGAACATTTAATCCTTAAATATTTCGGTTTGAATATATATGTATCCTAATTAATTTTTGTGACACAAATTTGTACCTTAAGGTAATAATCTTACCTTATATGTTATAAATAATTTTTTCTTGATATCTTAACTTAATACTTTCGGCCTTACTATTAACAAGGCCTATACATAATTTTTATACCAAATTTTGAAGCTTAATTCAAGCTTAAACTTAATAAACCTTAATTAAATAAACTTACTCCTTAAATCAAGACAATTCTTGTACTTGATTTCTCCTTGAATTCCAAGCTCTCCAAATGCTATTTTGATGTAGAGATTTCGGCCTCCTTATATATATTTAGGAGATTCATTTGTTAGACTTCTAACCAAAAATTATAAATGAGATTTGGAGTAGTTTTAAAAG
The DNA here is from genome assembly GCA_023374045.1 of Limonium bicolor. NCBI lineage: Eukaryota > Viridiplantae > Streptophyta > Magnoliopsida > Caryophyllales > Plumbaginaceae > Limonium > Limonium bicolor. The sequence goes on from CM041779.1 coordinate 108,885,284, forward strand.
AGTTTACCTTAGGAATTTATCAAGGTATTTTTGATACACCTTGTGATGATTATAGATCCAAGCTTCCTTCATGAAATAATGAAGAGAACATAGGTTTAGAAGTTCTAAATTTTCGAAAATGATTTAGGTAATTACTTAGGATTTTTCAACATGAAAATATACCTTAACTTGATCTTGTTGTTCCTTGTGTTGTTGTTGAATCTAGGAACCTTCTTGGAGTACTAAAGCTTGGTGATTTTAGCAAGGATTGCTAAGATGTTTTCTTGCTCCAAGACTTAGAAGATTTAGCTAGGAATTTACATAAAATGGTGTTAGAACTTAATTCACCATTAATGGAGCTTTGAAGCTCTAAGGAAAAACTTGACAAAGGAAGAAGAAAAGAGAGGGTAATGGGATGCTTACCATTCGGCCATGGAGTGGCAAGAGAATGGAGGAAGTCTCACGTAGGTTTTAGAAGAAAGGAATGAAAGCAATCAAAAATCTGATTGGTATTGTTTATTGTTTATTTGATTGGGCATTCTTTTCCTTTGTTAATTACTTGATTGATTTGCTCAATAATATGCTCTCAATTAGTGGTTGTTTTCGGCTGGGACAAAGAACATAATGGAGCTTGTTTGACTAATTGAAACTAGAAGACAAGAGTTAAGTTAGGTGTATGTCTCCTTGAATTTTCTAACTTACTCACCATGTTATTATTGCCTTGTTTTTCCCTTGTAATTTCGGTAATGATTTGAGCACATAGGCCACCGATTTTCTTTGTCTTTTGAGACATAATTTGATACCCCGGACCTAATAATTGTGATTTAATTACTCTAATAAAATTATTAAAGGCCTAATGGTGCCTAAAGAGTATTGGTAAAGAGAATAAAACCAAAAGTAAAGAGAAAACGCTTGAAAAGTGAAAAACGCTAAAATGCGCATTAAATGAAAATAAGAGATATATGATCTCGTAAGGGTCTGAGATGGATTCCTAAGGCTTAGTTAGGCCTAATTAGTGTACGGGAATGATTCTCGAAGAAATCGGATCCAAATAATGGATTAAAACGCTAAATAAGCATAAAAGCACGTTTTTCGAGAAAACCCGAAAACGTGACTTTAAGCGGTCAACTGGACCCGTAAAAATTATAGTTGATTAAATAACTATAATAAAGTATTAATGGAAGTTTAATAACCATTAAAAATAAGAAACGAGAAAAATCGAAAAACGGACCCGGTTTATGAATAGTGTAAAAACCGGGAAGTTGGGGGTGTAAATGTGATAAGTAAAAATTAAACCCCCTTGTAATTTGTATATGTGGCCGGTTACTGGTGCTGTAATGGGGGGGCACGTTTTATTTTGACTAGCAGCTCCCCCTTGTTCCTAATACACTAAGTGACAAGAGAAATAAATAAGTAAACAAGTTCAAATAGTAAAAGAGGTATTCTACTCTTCACCTCTATTTCTCTTGCCAGTCACGATTTCTTCTTCCCTGTAACATTTTCTTCCTCTGTAAACCCCCATTACGATTTCATCAGAGAGCAACAACAGCCATCTTCATCCTCTCTTTACTTACTCGATACAACACCAAATCGCATAAAATTTGTACCGTTGGATTCCTCTTGTTGAGAGCAACATTTTCCACCCTTCAAAAGCTTGAAACCTTCATCTTCATCTCCATGGAAGTAGGCCGTTTTGGAGCTTAAAGGAGTGTTTTTGGATCTCCTTCATCTTCTACATACTTTAAGGTAAAAAGAAAGTCAAAAGCTCTCCTTTCCTAGCTTTTCTTGTAAAAAAAATCAAGAATGCCCACGTTGAATTTTTCCCCATGTCCAGCCGGTTTCTTCTTGCCTTTGAGGAGTGCTGGAGCGTCATCATTTTGATTGCCTAACTCTCCATTTGGACACTTGAAGGTAATTTCTAAGCTAAACCCAAAAAAAACAAGCTCTTGAAATATTAATCTTGTGAGGAACGTGAGTATTAAACTAGCTTGTTGTGTGGCATGGGAATGCGATTGTAGTTAGCAATATCTATACCCTCTGTTTGTGTGGAAACAAGAAGAGAAAGAGAGAACCAGAGAAGGAGGAAGAAGAGGAAAGGAAAACAGAAAAACTAACAAGGTATTGAACTTACCTTGAGATGGTTTGTTCTCTGTAAACATATTTTTGAACGTAAATAATGACCATGTATGTGTAGTTATGATACTACAATATTGCTTGTTAAAAGAAGAAGTTTTAATGATGTTTAAGTATGGTTAGTAAGCCTTGAGGCTAACTGGTACATAGGTGAAATAGAGGGGAACTTAGCATGATGTAGCAGTGGTTTTAATGTGTAATAACAGGGATGCAAAACTGGTTTTTGTGAGTTGATTAGTGTGTGGAGAATGCTTAGGAATGTAGACAAACCTTGTCAAAATTTGCCTAGGAATGTATGGGCTTGAGTGTATTGATGCGTGGAGTTAGAATGATAAGAAAGAAAGGATTAAAAACTGCATCAGAGACAAGAAACAAGGATCTGTAACAGAAGGAAAATTACAGTGGAAATGGTGTTGTAGTGTGCATGAATTCAGTGATAAGTTGTCCATGGTTTAAGGAGGTTAAGAGCTTGATTAAGGTGTTAAAATATGTTGGATTACATGTGGAATGATTAGGAAGAGAGTGGGTGTGAATTAGGGGTTGAAAAGAGGTCAAAAACTTTAAATTTTGTCGGTTCCAGGGGTGGTCCGGGTTTGCAAATCGGTACGCAAACCCGGACCATAGCAAAAACATGGTAGAAGGTCATCCCAGGGGGTGGTCCGGGTTTGTAAACCCAGACACAAACCCGGACCACATGAAAAATGCGACAGAAACTGATTCCAATGTTTGGTCCGGGTTTGTAAACCCGGACACAAACCCGGACCATGCAAAAAATGTGACAGAATGTATTTTAAAGTGTCCTGATGATGGGGAAATGAATGGTAATGGTTTTAGGTGAAGTTTAGGCCTTGTTTGGTGACTAATAAAGGTCCTAAGAAGTGTAAACAAGTTTGATAAGTGAATGAGAAAGTTGTGAGTTTAAGAACACATGAGTAAACCTAAGTTAAACGGGATAACGGGGTTAAGTACGGGAGTGTTAGTTTTACATACCATAATGCTTTGATGTTAATAAAACATTTGAATGTTATCAGTGGATCGTGTGTGAACCGAGCATGGTGAGATGACACACGGTAAAAGTAAAAACCTCGGTGAAAGGTATGATTTTCTCATACTCCGCGTGCTAACCGAGTTACGTTGATTTGTGTGTTTGTGTGCCGGCTTAATCAAGATTAAAGCATGAAAATAATCCCTTGTTTGATTATGTATGTCTTGATGTATGTTGAATGAGCTAACATACTTGTATGCCGGTGTGGTCTAACATAGAGTAAAGACCGACTCCTAGTGAGTAACGTTTGGCTAGAGACCCATAGATCGGGTCGATGCTTATGATAACGAAAATGGGCAAACACACAAACTATCCGTTAAAGTATAACGATAAAGCAAACATACGAACTCCCTAGAATGTGAGGAGATGTGCGGGTTGAGTAATTACCCGATAACGGTTAGTAAACCATAATGACACAACCCACGAAACTAATGAGAGTGGGAAGATAAGTGAACCTCCCTCAAGAGGATTAACGATAGTTCGAAGATGTGAACTAGTAAAAAGGGTAAAAGAGACCTAAGGGATTAGTAGCTCCCTTGAGACACGGTCAACCTCCTATATGAGGATTTTACCAATTTAAGAAATTAACCGAAAGTATGAGTAAGTGGAATGTATGGGTAACTCTTAAAACCTAAGATTAACCGAACTAAAGTAACGTTTCCAAGTCATTAGAAACATCGAGAGTGATGCTTCTAGACTAATATATATAATATTATTAAAACTCCGAGAGAGGAGTGTATGGGAATGAGAGTAGTCCGAGAGTAGTCGGACCTAAGTAAAAAGAGATAGGAACTAAGAGAGAGTTCTGTGAGCTAGTTGAACCTTCCCACCATGCTAGACCCGAAGTAGGGTCGAAACCGGGGAAGTAAGACTATGCTAGAGAGCCATGAGTTTTGGCCTAAGTATGTATTAAAAGTAACAAGCGTGACATAGGAGACCTGTAGCGTCTCGAGAATCTACAAGAGCTTGAGTATAAATAACCCGTGAGCGTGGGTGAGATAATGAGTATAAATAACCCAAGAGTGTGGGTGAGATAATGAGAATAAGTAACCCGAGAGTGTGGGTGAGTATGGTACGAGTAGCCCAAGAGAATGGGTGTGGATATGAATAAGTAACCCGAGAGAGCGGGTGAGGTATTGAATAAGTAAACAAGGCATAGTGAGGTATAACCCTCAAGGCCCAAGAGTAACAGATACAACTAACAACCTCGCTATGTTAGTTAGGAATTGTGTTCCGTGATTGGATGTAGATTCCTCAAGTATTACACGTACTCATTGGATATGTCTTAGAAAACGAGAAGGAAATACATAATGACTGGAATGAATACCAGAGTAAACAATATGGCGAAAGCCTAAAAAGAACATATTAATGTTCGATAACGGGATAGAGTTCCCATAATATACTTCACCGAAGAGAATGACAACCTGACCAAGAAGGTAAAGGAAAAGTACCAAGGATCTACCCAATAATGGGAGACATTACAACCTTAAACGGGATAGTCAAGTATATAACCGCAAGGCGGAGTAAGGAACTGAATATACCCATGAATTCAGGCCAGATGAGATGATAAAACTCAGTAACACCCAGGAGCAATCCGAGAAGGGTGTCGGAGTCAACAGTAGTTGAACGAAACATCGTGTTGAGAACACAAGTGTTTAAGCAAACACTCGGGTAGAACCCGAAGGGATCCCTCGTAACACGGGATACCCTAAATTGCCAGAGGGCATGAATTAATATCAAAGTACAAAGGGCCTTCCAGGTACGGAAGTGTGGTGAGACAACCATATCAAGAGCCCAGTAATATCTTCCAAACCATTTAATGACATACAGAGAAGGAGAAACCTGTTTGAGCAGCCCGCATAGAGCGTGGCGAGGCAATGTGGCTTGTAAGCCGGTAAAACTAACTACAATACGTAGATCCAAACGTGACAAACCTATGCATAAAGGCAAAAAAGTAATTGTGGTGAATAAGCCACTACTTTACAGTGGGGATACCACTTGCTATTATGGAGCCTATGGAGCGGTACTTGCGTGAATCCTCCAGAGTAAGGCTACCACCTAAGTATGTAATGTGAAACCACTAAAGTGGTGTAGTGGAACCTGAGCATGTGTATATTGCCAAGGAGTATATGAACACAAATAGTGTGTAGAAAGGCTTTGATAGCAATGGAAGGAAACCGAGAGAGCAATCGGTTGAGAAGTAAACACAGTATGTGTGCAATGTGAACTACAGAGTAAACAATGCGCAAGAAGCGTAGAGAGGTTTAAAAGAGTAACGTATTTCATTGAGCCAAGTGAATGGCAAGCCATAGTATAAATGGCGGGAGTACATGAGCAGAAGCTAAAGTAGTAGCGGATGCCATGTAAACAAATGTTGTTTAATGAGTAAGAACATGGTACGCAGCAAGCGACCATTGTAAGAATATAATCAGATAATGATATGAAGCTGACGAGAAAATGTGGTAAAGGAGACATAATCATTCCTATCTCATGAGAGATTTACCGTCAAGGGTTTACACTTCTGCACTCTGTATGACTGAGTGTTTTGGTATTGCACTTGTGTGGTAATGATCGAGTGGGAGAGCCAGGAATTGAGAAATGTCAACGAAGCCTGTTGAGCGAGAATCTAAAGAGATAACCGCGCGGCCTTTGGCCAAAGATGCACGAAGAATGTGGGCTGTAACCCACAGGTCCCAGGACCGATGTATGGTTAATGCAGAGTAGTATGAAGGAGGAATTTTTGTACATAAACAAATGAATAAACATAATTGAGAAGCACTATTAAACGAGGAAGCACTACATACTAAGTAGTAGCTTGACCTCAACCGACAACGAGTCGGGAAAAGTAAGTGAATAATCACAAAGGTATACAGTGTTATACGAAATAGATTTCTAGAGAATTGGAGAGAAAATCTATAACTCATCAAATTCGCATACGGTAAGAGATACCTAGCGACGATTGAGAACCTTTATTCCCAAGACACAAAGGGATAAAAGGGAGTGGATTAATACATTGAGAATACCAAAGAGCAAATTAAGCTCTAGCTATCAGGTCACGCAGCAAAAGCTAGTGGGCCGTAATTACAAGGTTAAGTATACCTAGCGATTGTGAGTAATTGGCTAATCCTAAACGCCTGAAGCCTTAGAGGCTAGAACCGAACCTGGTTATGAGTCAATTAACCGCATTGAAGTTAAAACACTTCATGATACTTGAATTAATGAACCAATGTTTAGTAATAACATATGGTTAGTTACGCGGGCGTAACCCCTTTTAAGGGGGGTAGGGCAAGAAACCGCTTAGAGTATGTTTTACGTATAGGTGCGTAAACTACTATGTGCATAGCACAAAAAGAATATTTTGACGATTGGAACTCATGTTACAGAAACATGTGTACCCATTCATCGTGTAAGTATGAGTATTGTGCAGGAGAGATGCGAGTAATATGTATGTAATAAATATGAAAAGAGGAGTAGAGAAACTCCGGGGGAATAAGAATCCCTATAGTATATGTCTAGTGAGATTAGACATGAGACATAATGAGTATGAATCGGTATGAAACCGATGTATAACCTAGTAGGAAGTGAGTTCCCTAGGTGATGTTTATTTGAGAATGATCGATGGAGTGAGTTCCATCATTTGGAGTTGTATGTTGTGTGTTTCAATTAAGTAATAGATGATGAAATGAGCCTCGAGTAGTGAATGCCTAGGTAAATAAATGGAGTAAGTTGAGAATGATGAATGACCTAAGTACGAGGAACTAGAGATTAATTGAAATGAATTGCTTCATGAATATGACTAGAAAGAGTTAAAGATAGAAAACGGAAATGTTTGACTATCTGCTTGTTCGAAACTGACGTGGGAGGTGGAACTTGATCTGCTAGCGATCAAGGGAAACCGAACACAAATTGGAGTGGAAGGATAGTTCAACACTGATGCTGATCACATCAGGGTTGGATGATTCTCGAAGCTCCCTATAAGTGGTCACAAATAATCACGCTAAGAAAAGATGCAACTACCATAAATTTGATTTTGAGTTGTGTGATGTTTTAAAAAAACAATTTCCAAACAGAATTTGAAAAGGAATTTCTTCAAGTATGAAGATGGAAATGAAAACTGGTTTTTAAACTGCTATCACCCGCTGATGGCTACGGCCTTAAGTCTTGATGACTGGTAGAACGGTGGGCGTGTATTAGTTTTGAAACCATTGCACCGTACGTGCGGCGGTCCTAAATGACCGGTTGGGGCGGTGACAGTGTGTGATTTTTCCAAAGGCAGCGGGACGGGGAGAGTACCCTGAGATGATTCCGTGTTGAGTGGGTCAACCAGAGTGCCTGAGGATATTTATATGTGTAACGTTTTGATCAGAACCGAAGGGACCGTGGGCCAGAGAGAGTAAGTGCCCATTTGTCATGAAACGGCCGTGGACCAGAGAGTGTAAGTGTCCAATGTGACCGGTACCTGAGGGATCAGTAGCATATTACTCAATATGGATTCGAGGACTGTAGTGCCTTCTTGTCTTCGGACCGATTCCATGGAGAGAGTATAAAGAGTATTTTTGATTGCTATACATGCTGTGATATATGTGTGGTATGTGTAGTGTGAAATGAGACTGACTTGTGGAGTCTGTAAGGTTATACATGTATTATAACCTTGGCATAGTGTGCCCATGAGAGTAACGACATAAGATTCACCAACTTTGAGGACAAAGTTCCTAAGGGGGGTAGATTTTAATACCCCGGACCTAATAATGGTGATTTAATTACTCTAATAAAATTATTAAAGGCCTAATGGTGCCTAAAGAGTATTGGTAAAGAGAATAAAACCAAAAGTAAAGAGAAAACGCTTGAAAAGCGAAAAACGCTAAAATGCGCATTAAATGAAAATAAGAGATATATGATCTCGTAAGGGTCCGAGATGGATTCCTAAGGCTTAGTTAGGCCTAATTAGTGTACGGGAATGATTCCCGAAGAAAACGGATCCAAATAATGGATTAAAACGCTAAATAAGCATAAAAGCACGTTTTTCGAGAAAACCCAAAAACGTGACTTTAAGCGGTCAACTGGACCCGTAAAAATTATAGTTGATTAAATAACTATAATAAAGTATTAATGGAAGTTTAATAACCATTAAAAATAAAGAAACGAGAAAAATCCGAAAAACGGACCCGGTTTATGAATAGTGTAAAAACCGGGAAGTTGTGGGGTGTAAATGTGATAAGTAAAAATTAAACCCCCTTGTAATTTGTATATGTGGCCGGTTACTGGAGCTGTAATGGGGGGGCACGTTTTATTTTGACTAGCAGCTCCCCCTTGTTCCAATACACTAAGTGACAAGAGAAATAAAGTAAACAAGTTCAAATAGTAAAAGAGGTATTCTACTCTCTCACCTCTATTTCTCTTGCCAGTCACGATTTCTTCTTCCCTGTAACATTTTCTTCCTCTGTAAACCCCCATTGCGATTTCATCAGAGAGCAACAACAGCCATCTTCATCCTCTCTTTACTTACTCGATACAACACCAAATCGCATAAAATTTGTACCGTTGGATTCCTCTTGTTGAGAGCAACATTTTCCACCCTTCAAAAGCTTGAAACCTTCATCTTCATCTCCATGGAAGTAGGCCGTTTTGGAGCTTAAAGGAGTGTTTTTGGATCTCCTTCATCTTCTAGATACTTTAAGGTAAAAAGAAAGTCAAAAGCTCTCCTTTCCTAGCTTTTCTTGTAAAAAAATCAAGAATGCCCACGTTGAATTTTTCCCCATGTCCAGCCGGTTTCTTCTTGCCTTTGAGGAGTGCTGGAGCGTCATCATTTTGATTGCCTAACTCTCCATTTGGACACTTGAAGGTAATTTCTAAGCTAAACCCAAAAAAAACAAGCTCTTGAAATATTAATCTTGTGAGGAACGTGAGTATTAAACTAGCTTGTTTTGTGTGGCATGGGAATGCGATTGTAGTTAGCAATCTATACCCTCTGTTTGTGTGGAAACAAGAAGAGAAAGAGAGAACCAGAGAAGGAGGAAGAAGAGGAAAGGAAAACAGAAAACTAACAAGGTATTGAACTTACCTTGAGATGGTTTTGTTCTCTGTAAACATATTTTTGAACGTAAATAATGACCATGTATGGTGTAGTTATGATACTACAATATTGCTTGTTAAAAGAAGAAGTTTTAATGATGTTTAAGTATGGTTAGTAAGCCTTGAGGCTAACTGGTACATAGGTGATAATAGAGGGGAACTTAGCATGATGTAGCAGTGGTTTTAATGTTGTAATAACAGGGATGCAAAACTGGTTTTTGTGAGTTGATTAGTGTGTGGAGAATGCTTAGGAATGTAGACAAACCTTGTCAAAATTTGCCTAGGAATGTATGGGCTTGAGTGTATTGATGCGTGGAGTTAATGATAAGAAAGAAAGGATTAAAAACTGCATCAGAGAGCAAGAAACAAGGATCTGTAACAAAGGAAAATTACAGTGGAAATGGTGTAGTTGTGCATGAATTCAGTGATAAGTTGTCCATGGTTTAAGGAGGTTAAGAGCTTGATTAAGGTGTTAAAATATGTTGGATTACATGTGGAATGATTAGGAAGAGTGGGTGTGAATTAGGGGTTGAAAAGAGGTCAAAAACTTAAATTTTGTCGGTTCCAGGGGTGGTCCGGGTTTGCAAATCGGTACGCAAACCCGGACCATAGCAAAAACATGGCAGAAGGTCATCCCAGGGGGTGGTCCGGGTTTGTAAACCCAGACACAAACCCGGACCACATGAAAAATGCGACAGAAACTGATTCCAATGTTTGGTCCGGGTTTGTAAACCCGGACACAAACCCGGACCATGCAAAAAATGTGACAGAATGTATTTTAAAGTGTCCTGATGATGGGGAAATGAATGGTAATGGTTTTAGGTGAAGTTTAGGCCTTGTTTGGTGACTAATAAAGGTCCTAAGAAGTGTAAACAAGTTTGATAAGTGAATGAGAAAGTTGTTGTTTAAGAACACATGAGTAAACCTAAGTTAAACGGGATAACGGGGTTAAGTACGGGAGTGTTAGTTTTACATACCGTAATGCTTTGATGTTAATAAAACATTTGAATGTTATCAGTGGATCGTGTGTGAACCGAGCATGGTGAGATGACACGGTAAAAGTAAAAACCTCGGTGAAAGGTATGATTTTCTCATACTCCGCGTGCTAACCGAGTTACGTTGATTTGTGTGTTTGTGTGCCGGCTTAATCAAGATTAAAGCATGAAAATAATCCCTTGTTTGATTATGTATGTCTTGATGTATGTTGAATGAGCTAACATACTTGTATGCCGGTGTGGTCTAACATAGAGTAAAGACCGACTCCTAGTGAGTAACGTTTGGCTAGAGACCCATAGATCGGGTCGATGCTTATGATAACGAAAATGGGCAAACACACAAACTATCCGTTAAAGTATAACGATAAAGCAAACATACGAACTCCCTAGAATGTGAGGAGATGTGCGGGTTGAGTAATTACCCGATAACGGTTAGTAAACCATAATGACACAACCCACGAAACTAATGAGAGTGGGAAGATAAGTGAACCTCCCTCAAGAGGATTAACGATAGTTCGAAGATGTGAACTAGTAAAAAGGGTAAAAGAGACCTAAGGGATTAGTAGCTCCCTTGAGACACGGTCAACCTCCTATATGAGGATTTTACCAATTTAAGAAATTAACCGAAAGTATGAGTAAGTGGAATGTATGGGTAACTCTTAAAACCTAAGATTAACCGAACTAAAGTAACGTTTCCAAGTCATTAGAAACATCGAGAGTGATGCTTCTAGACTAATATATAATATTATTAAAACTCCGAGAGAGGAGTGTATGGGAATGAGAGTAGTCCGAGAGTAGTCGGACCTAAGTAAAAGAGATAGGAACTAAGAGAGAGTTCTGTGAGCTAGTTGAACCTTCCCACCATGCTAGACCCGAAGTAGGGTCGAAACCGGGGAAGTAAGACTATGCTAGAGAGCCATGAGTTTTGGCCTAAGTATGTATTAAAAGTAACAAGCGTGACATAGGAGACCTGTAGCGTCTCGAGAATCTACAAGAGCTTGAGTATAAATAACCCGTGAGCGTGGGTGAGATAATGAGTATAAATAACCCAAGAGTGTGGGTGAGATAATGAGAATAACCCGAGAGTGTGGGTGAGTATGGTACGAGTAGCCCAAGAGAATGGGTGTGGATATGAATAAGTAACCCGAGAGAGCGGGTGAGGTATTGAATAAGTAAACAAGGCCTAGTGAGGTATAACCCTCAAGGCCCAAGAGTAACAGATACAACTAACAACCTCGCTATGTTAGTTAGGAATTGTGTTCCGTGATTGGATGTAGATTCCTCGAGTATTACACGTACTCATTGGATATGTCTTAGAAAACGAGAAGGAAATACATAATGACTGGAATGAATACCAGAGTAAACAATATGGCGAAAGCCTAAAAAGAACATATTAATGTTCGATAACGGGATAGAGTTCCCATAATATACTTCACCGAAGAGAATGACAACCTGACCAAGAAGGTAAAGGAAAAGTACCAAGGATCTACCCAATAATGGGAGACATTACAACCTTAAACGGGATAGTCAAGTATATAACCGCAAGGCGGAGTAAGGAACTGAATATACCCATGAATTCAGGCCAGATGAGATGATAAAACTCAGTAACACCCAGGAGCAATCCGAGAAGGGTGTCGGAGTCAACAGTAGTTGAACGAAACATCGTGTTGAGAACACAAGTGTTTAAGCAAACACTCGGGTAGAACCCGAAGGGATCCCTCGTAACACGGGATACCCTAAATTGCCAGAGGGCATGAATTAATATCAAAGTACAAAGGGCCTTCCAGGTACGGAAGTGTGGTGAGACAACCATATCAAGAGCCCAGTAATATCTTCCAAACCATTTAATGACATACAGAGAAGGAGAAACCTGTTTGAGCAGCCCGCATAGAGCGTGGCGAGGCAATGTGGCTTGTAAGCCGGTAAAACTAACTACAATACGTAGATCCAAACGTGACAAACCTATGCATAAAGGCAAAAAAGTAATTGTGGTGAATAAGCCACTACTTTACAGTGGGGATACCACTTGCTATTATGGAGCCTATGGAGCGGTACTTGCGTGAATCCTCCAGAGTAAGGCTACCACCTAAGTATGTAATGTGAAACCACTAAAGTGGTGTAGTGGAACCTGAGCATGTGTATATTGCCAAGGAGTATATGAACACAAATAGTGTGTAGAAAGGCTTTATAGCAATGGAAGGAAACCGAGAGAGCAATCGGTTGAGAAGTAAACACAGTATGTGTGCAATGTGAACTACAGAGTAAACAATGCGCAAGAAGCGTAGAGAGGTTTAAAAGAGTAACGTATTTCATTGAGCCAAGTGAATGGCAAGCCATAGTATAAATGGCGGGAGTACATGAGCAGAAGCTAAAGTAGTAGCGGATGCCATGTAAACAAATGTTGTTTAATGAGTAAGAACATGGTACGCAGCAAGCGACCATTGTAAGAATATAATCAGATAATGATATGAAGCTGACGAGAAAATGTGGTAAAGGAGACATAATCATTCCTATCTCATGAGAGATTTACCGTCAAGGGTTTACACTTCTGCACTCTGTATGACTGAGTGTTTTGGTATTGCACTTGTGTGGTAATGATCGAGTGGGAGAGCCAGGAATTGAGAAATGTCAACGAAGCCTGTTGAGCGAGAATCTAAAGAGATAACCGCGCGGCCTTTGGCCAAAGATGCACGAAGAATGTGGGCTGTAACCCACAGGTCCCAGGACCGATGTATGGTTAATGCAGAGTAGTATGAAGGAGGAATTTTTGTACATAAACAAATGAATAAACATAATTGAGAAGCACTATTAAACGAGGAAGCACTACATACTAAGTAGTAGCTTGACCTCAACCGACAACGAGTCGGGAAAAGTAAGTGAATAATCACAAAGGTATACAGTGTTATACGAAATAGATTTCTAGAGAATTGGAGAGAAAATCTATAACTCATCAAATTCGCATACGGTAAGAGATACCTAGCGACGATTGAGAACCTTTATTCCCAAGACACAAAGGGATAAAAGGGAGTGGATTAATACATTGAGAATACCAAAGAGCAAATTAAGCTCTAGCTATCAGGTCACGCAGCAAAAGCTAGTGGGCCGTAATTACAAGGTTAAGTATACCTAGCGATTGTGAGTAATTGGCTAATCCTAAACGCCTGAAGCCTTAGAGGCTAGAACCGAACCTGGTTATGAGTCAATTAACCGCATTGAAGTTAAAACACTTCATGATACTTGAATTAATGAACCAATGTTTAGTAATAACATATGGTTAGTTACGCGGGCGTAACCCCTTTTAAGGGGGGTAGGGCAAGAAACCGCTTAGAGTATGTTTTACGTATAGGTGCGTAAACTACTATGTGCATAGCACAAAAAGAATTATTTTGACGATTGGAACTCATGTTACAGAAACATGTGTACCCATTCATCGTGTAAGTATGAGTATTGTGCAGGAGAGATGCGAGTAATATGTATGTAATAAATATGAAAAGAGGAGTAGAGAAACTCCGGGGGAATAAGAATCCCTATAGTATATGTCTAGTGAGATTAGACATGAGACATAATGAGTATGAATCGGTATGAAACCGATGTATAACCTAGTAGGAAGTGAGTTCCCTAGGTGATGTTTATTTGAGAATGATCGATGGAGTGAGTTCCATCATTTGGAGTTGTATGTTGTGTGTTTCAATTAAGTAATAGATGATGAAATGAGCCTCGAGTAGTGAATGCCTAGGTAAATAAATGGAGTAAGTTGAGAATGATGAATGACCTAAGTACGAGGAACTAGAGATTAATTGAAATGAATTGCTTCATGAATATGACTAGAAAGAGTTAAAGATAGAAAACGGAAATGTTTGACTATCTGCTTGTTCGAAACTGACGTGGGAGGTGGAACTTGATCTGCTAGCGATCAAGGGAAACCGAACACAAATTGGAGTGGAAGGATAGTTCAACACTGATGCTGATCACATCAGGGTTGGATGATTCTCGAAGCTCCCTATAAGTGGTCACAAATAATCACGCTAAGAAAAGATGCAACTACCATAAATTTGATTTTGAGTTGTGTGATGTTTTAAAAAAACAATTTCCAAACAGAATTTGAAAAGGAATTTCTTCAAGTATGAAGATGGAAATGAAAACTGGTTTTTAAACTGCTATCACCCGCTGATGGCTACGGCCTTAAGTCTTGATGACTGGTAGAACGGTGGGCGTGTATTAGTTTTGAAACCATTGCACCGTACGTGCGGCGGTCCTAAATGACCGGTTGGGGGGCGGTGACAGTGTGTGATTTTTCCAAAGGCAGCGGGACGGGGAGAGTACCCTGAGATGATTCCGTGTTGAGTGGGTCAACCAGAGTGCCTGAGGATATTTATATGTGTAACGTTTTGATCAGAACCGAAGGGACCGTGGGCCAGAGAGAGTAAGTGCCCATTTGTCATGAAACGGCCGTGGACCAGAGAGTGTAAGTGTCCAATGTGACCGGTACCTGAGGGATCAGTAGCATATTACTCAATATGGATTCGAGGACTGTAGTGCCTTCTTGTCTTCGGACCGATTCCATGGAGAGAGTATAAAGAGTTTTTGATTGCTATACATGCTGTGATATGTGTGGTATGTGTAGTGTGAAATGAGACTGACTTGTGGAGTCTGTAAGGTTATACATGTATTATAACCTTGGCATAGTGTGCCCATGAGAGTAACGACATAAGATTCACCAACTTTGAGGACAAAGTTCCTAAGGGGGGTAGATTTTAATACCCCGGACCTAATAATGGTGATTTAATTACTCTAATAAAATTATTAAAGGCCTAATGGTGCCTAAAGAGTATTGGTAAAGAGAATAAAACCAAAAGTAAAAGAGAAAACGCTTGAAAAGCGAAAAACGCTAAAATGCGCATTAAATGAAAATAAGAGATATATGATCTCGTAAGGGTCCGAGATGGATTCCTAAGGCTTAGTTAGGCCTAATTAGTGTACGGGAATGATTCCCGAAGAAAACGGATCCAAATAATGGATTAAAACGCTAAATAAGCATAAAAGCACGTTTTTCGAGAAAACCCAAAAACGTGACTTTAAGCGGTCAACTGGACCCGTAAAAATTATAGTTGATTAAATAACTATAATAAAGTATTAATGGAAGTTTAATAACCATTAAAAATAAAGAAACGAGAAAAATCCGAAAAACGGACCCGGTTTATGAATAGTGTAAAAACCGGGAAGTTGTGGGGTGTAAATGTGATAAGTAAAAATTAAACCCCCTTGTAATTTGTATATGTGGCCGGTTACTGGAGCTGTAATGGGGGGGCACGTTTTATTTTGACTAGCAGCTCCCCCTTGTTCCCAATACACTAAGTGACAAGAGAAATAAAGTAAACAAGTTCAAATAGTAAAAGAGGTATTCTACTCTCTCACCTCTATTTCTCTTGCCAGTCACGATTTCTTCTTCCCTGTAACATTTTCTTCCTCTGTAAACCCCCATTGCGATTTCATCAGAGAGCAACAACAGCCATCTTCATCCTCTCTTTACTTACTCGATACAACACCAAATCGCATAAAATTTGTACCGTTGGATTCCTCTTGTTGAGAGCAACATTTTCCACCCTTCAAAAGCTTGAAACCTTCATCTTCATCTCCATGGAAGTAGGCCGTTTTGGAGCTTAAAGGAGTGTTTTTGGATCTCCTTCATCTTCTAGATACTTTAAGGTAAAAAGAAAGTCAAAAGCTCTCCTTTCCTAGCTTTTCTTGTAAAAAAATCAAGAATGCCCACGTTGAATTTTTCCCCATGTCCAGCCAGTTTCTTCTTGCCTTTGAGGAGTGCTGGAGCGTCATCATTTTGATTGCCTAACTCTCCATTTGGACACTTGAAGGTAATTTCTATGCTAAACCCAAAAAAAACAAGCTCTTGAAATATTAATCTTGTGAGGAACGTGAGTATTAAACTAGCTTGTTTTGTGTGGCATGGGAATGCGATTGTAGTTAGCAATATATACCCTCTGTTTGTGTGGAAACAAGAAGAGAAAGAGAGAACCAGAGAAGGAGGAAGAAGAGGAAAGGAAAACAGAAAACTAACAAGGTATTGAACTTACCTTGAGATGGTTTTGTTCTCTGTAACATATTTTTGAACGTAAATAATGACCATGTATGGTGTAGTTATGATACTACAATATTGCTTGTTAAAAGAAGAAGTTTTAATGATGTTTAAGTATGGTTAGTAAGCCTTGAGGCTAACTGGTACATAGGTGATAATAGAGGGGAACTTAGCATGATGTAGCAGTGGTTTTAATGTTGTAATAACAGGGATGCAAAACTGGTTTTTGTGAGTTGATTAGTGTGTGGAGAATGCTTAGGAATGTAGACAAACCTTGTCAAAATTTGCCTAGGAATGTATGGGCTTGAGTGTATTGATGCGTGGAGTTATAATGATAAGAAAGAAAGGATTAAAAACTGCATCAGAGGCAAGAAACAAGGATCTGTAACAAAAGGAAAATTACAGTGGAAATGGTGTAGTTGTGCATGAATTCAGTGATAAGTTGTCCATGGTTTAAGGAGGTTAAGAGCTTGACTAAGGTGTTAAAATATGTTGGATTACATGTGGAATGATTAGGAAGAGATTGGGTGTGAATTAGGGGTTGAAAAGAGGTCAAAAACTATAAATTTTGTCGGTTCCAGGGGTGGTCCGGGTTTGCAAATCGGTACGCAAACCCGGACCATAGCAAAAACATGGCAGAAGGTCATCCCAGGGGGGTGGTCCGGGTTTGTAAACCCGGACACAAACCCGGACCACATGAAAAATGCGACAGAAACTGATTCCAGTGTTTGGTCCGGGTTTGTAAACCCGGACACAAACCCGGACCATGCAAAAAATGTGACAGAATGTATTTTAAAGTGTCCTGATGATGGGGAAATGAATGGTAATGGTTTTAGGTGAAGTTTAGGCCTTGTTTGGTGACTAATAAAGGTCCTAAGAAGTGTAAACAAGTTTGATAAGTGAATGAGAAAGTTGTGAGTTTAAGAACACATGAGTAAACCTAAGTTAAACGGGATAACGGGGTTAAGTACGGGAGTGTTAGTTTTACATACCGTAATGCTTTGATGTTAATAAAACATTTGAATGTTATCAGTGGATCGTGTGTGAACCGAGCATGGTGAGATGACACGGTAAAAGTAAAAACCTCGGTGAAAGGTATGATTTTCTCATACTCCGCGTGCTAACCGAATTACGTTGATTTGTGTGTTTGTGTGCCGGCTTAATCAAGATTAAAGCATGAAAATAATCCCTTGTTTGATTATGTATGTCTTGATGTATGTTGAATGAGCTAACATACTTGTATGCCGGTGTGGTCTAACATAGAGTAAAGACCGACTCCTAGTGAGTAACGTTTGGCTAGAGACCCATAGATCGGGTCGATGCTTATGATAACGAAAATGGGCAAACACACAAACTATCCGTTAAAGTATAACGATAACGCAAACATACGAACTCCCTAGAATGTGAGGAGATGTGCGGGTTGAGTAATTACCCGATAACGGTTAGTAAACCATAATGACACAACCCACGAAACTAATGAGAGTGGGAAGATAAGTGAACCTCCCTCAAGAGGATTAACGATAGTTCGAAGATGTGAACTAGTAAAAAGGGTAAAAGAGACCTAAGGGATTAGTAGCTCCCTTGAGACACGGTCAACCTCCTATATGAGGATTTTACCAATTTAAGAAATTAACCGAAAGTATGAGTAAGTGGAATGTATGGGTAACTCTTAAAACCTAAGATTAACCGAACTAAAGTAACGTTTCTAAGTCATTAGAAACATCGAGAGTGATGCTTCTAGACTAATATATATAATATTATTAAAACTCCGAGAGAGGAGTGTATGGGAATGAGAGTAGTCCGAGAGTAGTCGGACCTAAGTAAAAAGAGATAGGAACTAAGAGAGAGTTCCGTGAGCTAGTTGAACCTTCCCACCATGCTAGACCCGGAGTAGGGTCGAAACCGGGGAAGTAAGACTATGCTAGAGAGCCATGAGTTTTGGCCTAAGTATGTATTAAAGTAACAAGCGTGACGTAGGAGACCTGTAGCGTCTCGAGAATCTACAAGAGCTTGAGTATAAATAACCCGTGAGCGTGGGTGAGATAATGAGTATAAATAACCCAAGAGTGTGGGTGAGATAATGAGAATAAGTAACCCGAGAGTGTGGGTGAGTATGGTACGAGTAGCCCAAGAGAATGGGTGTGGATATGAATAAGTAACCCGAGAGAGCGGGTGAGGTATTGAATAAGTAAACAAGGCATAGTGAGGTATAACCCTCAAGGCCCAAGAGTAACAGATACAACTAACAACCTTGCTATGTTAGTTAGGAATTGTGTTCCGTGATTGGATGTAGATTCCTCGAGTATTACACGTACTCATTGAATTGCTATGATGCATGTTGTTTGACTAAAATGAACTCCATGTATATCCGACAAAGCTGTCGGCGTACCCCGGTTAGCGCTCGGGGTATGCGAATTTCATATGCAGCTTTAAGCTGAGCCCCTAGGGGCAACGTTTTTATTTTTCAGGTACACCGAAGATGTTACCGTTCGAGAGTAGGACGGGGACGGTGGTTTGCATGGGTAGTTAGGTTTAATTACTTATGTATTGAAAGAGGTGTAAGACCGAATATGTTGTCGGCAACCATATATTGTAGACTCGGTATAGTAAGAAATGAATTGAGTAAAGTATTTGTATTGTGTATTCGGTTGTTCCAGTTCATCAGACCGCTACGGTATGTAAGAAAGGCCTGGTTAGCCACATGGGTGGCTAACGGCGTTGTTTCACCCCTCGTTGTAATTAGAGTTTCGCTGCGTGAGTAGGAGTAATTAATATTGGTTTAAGAGGTAACGACGAGATTAACGGTTGGGGTGTTACACATAAGATCATGCTATGTTGCTAGGTAATTAGGTAATGCATTTCTTTAGCATTTTCCATGCTTGATCAATCATGCTAATATTGTCTTCTTCCTTGTAGGTGTGCGGCAATGGAGCACGTGAGCAGCCTTAATTACTTGTAGTTTATAGGCAATTAGTGGTATAGTTAGGTTTATGTCTTTCTTTGATTTAATATTAGGCAACCAGAGCTCCTTTCCCTTGAATATAATCGGTAGTCACATGTTACAGCAAGGCTACTCAATTATCATAGTCTAGCTAGTACACAAGTGGTAAAGTAAATCTTGTTTTTGTTGTATTTTATTTCATTGCTTTTCTTATACTGATCTCCTTTGTTTTCTAGCAGGTCCTACGGTGGATGAAGGCTCCATTAACTGATTTAATTTTCTACATTATCATATAGAACATGCTAGGGTGAGTCATCATGTCTACTAGACAATTTAAAGGCAAAAATCTTGTTTAAATCACCCTAAATGGCGCATGGATTAGTGACTAAATGGGATTGATTTTTCATTTGTTTTTTGTTACAATATATTGTACTAAGATCATACTAATATGTGTAATAGGTTCCAGCATTTATTTAGTACATTTATATGATGGAAAAAGATGAAAGTTTTAAGGTAAAAATGCTGATTTTAGGTACCTTTTTGATGGTAAAATCTCCCCCACTTGTACTATGAACTCAGTAATTAAAACAATTGATTTAGATGGTCAATTTATCCCCTTTTAATATTATCAACTCGTGGCTACTCAAAAACTTCAAGGCAATTGCGTAAAACGCATTTTTGTGACACCCGAAGGTGCGTTTTTGTGCTTTAAGGATTTTCTGAAAAATAATTAGTCGCTATGAGTTCCAAGTGTTTATTGACATTTTTTATAGTCAATAATAATATTTTAAGGTGTTACATTGAGTTATATGGGGTTATATCAACTCTAAACACAACTCCCGGGCTAACCGGGCAAAAAGGAGCGTTAAGAAATTCGTCCGAGTACTTTGTTTATTTTTGAGGAAGTAGCTCGTGCATTCTCTTTAGAATGATTAATAATGATTTTAGGAACTCTAAGAATGAGTTTTATAGGAGTTCGTGCCACCTCGGCACTCCTCCTAGGCATTCCCGAGGGTTTATGGGACCCCCATAAGGCATCTCTTAGCACTTTGTGTTTAACTGAGAATTTAGCTTGAGAACTTCATCTTATATATTTAATAAGGTGTTGTGGTGCATTTGGAATGAAGTGTATAGCTTTACTTCATCCTATAATGTATTTTCGGGACTTTCGGGCCTTAAGGGCCTTTAAGGGAATTCCCGAGCATATTGTATTTTCACTCAGTTTTAGATGAAGTCCTGTGTTCTAAGGGTCATATAATGATCCTTGATTAACTTCATGTGAATTTTATGACTTATATAACTTGTTTAACTTAAGGTCGGGCTTTAACGCACGTTTTTGACCTTAAGGAGTTTAGGTGTGTTTCTAACGCCCAAGTGTTTATATGCTTTCTTAATGTTTAATAATCCCCCAAATAATATTTATAATTCCCAAAATTATATTTATTTACTTATATTTAATTATTTAAATGTTAGGGGTATTTCACTCTCGGTCTCGATCTAGTTTTCTCAATTATTCTACTCTTGAATAATTTTAAGTTAAGCCTCTTAGGCCTTCGGGCAGAGACACATATAGATCTCACCACTGGGCTTTTATAATCACATCATTAACCATAACACTCAGCTTATCTCTTTAAACGGATAAGCTCTTCCAGTCTTACTCCAACGGGCACCACTACGTGGCTCACGGCCCTAACGGGCACCACCATGCGGCTCACGGCCCCTGACAAGGGAGTTCGACCACGGAATCAGAAACATTCCCTCTTATTTCCTCTTCCTTAACCCATAATACCCAGCTTATCTCTTTAGACGGATAAACTCTGCCAGACTTACTCCAACGGGCACCACTACATGGCTCACGGTAATGGTGGCCATCGGGTCCGGTTCTACCCGGAACCGATTGGAACCGGAACCGGCCGGAACCGTGGGAATCGAACCGGAACGAACCGCCTCAGCCGGTTCCGAATACGAATACATGTTTTGAGATTCGGGCCCGAACCGGAACTGGAACCTCCTGGAACCGTCGTCGATTCGAACCGAAACCGCCCCAGAACCGGTTGAAGTTACCGTTGGGTTTTAAAATGTAACCTCTTAGTGTTGTACTCTTTTTCCTTATAGGGTTTTCCCAATGGATTTTTACCTAATAAGGTTTTAATGAGGCAGTGAATCATATAATAAAATTCTCTTTGTTCCTTATTTTTTGTAAATTCAATAAAAATTCCTAGTCTTTGTTTCTTACACATTTAAGATTATAAACTTGAAGAATACCTATCTAGGATAAAGTGGATGAAAAGAGCACGTGTGCACTCAAACGGATCTCAAATCGGAGCTAAAAACGAAGCATGGAGCTGTCGATCTTTCCAGAACCGGTCGGAACCGATCAGAACCGAAACCGGAAACCGGCTGGAACCGGCCGGAACCGGTTTTTTGACCGAATCCGAGCGAATCCAGATTTCAGAACCGAACTGTAACCGGAACCGCCCAGACCGGTTCCGAATACGAATACACATTTTCTGGAACCGGAACCGGTGGAACCGGAACCGGAACCGGTGGAACCGGACCCGTGGCCACCATTAGCTCACGGCCCCTGACAAAGGAGTTCGACCATGGAATCAGAAACATTCCCTCTTATTTCCTCTTCCTTAACCCATAATACCCAGCTTATCTCTTTAGACAGATAAGCTCTGCCAGTCTTACTCCAGCGGGCACCACTACGTGGCTCACGGCCCTAACGGAACACCACCATGTGGCTCACGGCCCCTGACAAGGGAGTTCAACCATGGAATCAGAAACAAACGCTCTGTTGTTTCCTCTTCCTTACACGTGTGACTCGCAATCCCCTAACCCACTCTCAGGGTTAGTAATAATATATACATTAGTCAGAACATCTCTTTTGATGCCAACTCACAATCTTAGGGGGTCTTCCTAAGTCATTATATTCACCGATTTAAGGGTCGCCCCTATACTTCCATTACTTAGAAGTTTTGGTTGTTTTCTCATATTGAGTCGGATCCTCATATAGGAGGTCGACTAACCATCAAAGGGAGTTAAATAGTCCCGTATATCTCTTTTCACATTTCAAGTGAGTTCGTAAAGTTGAACTTATCATTGTTCTCTAATTGAGAATTCTTTATGTTTTCCACATTTAAATTATTTTGTGGTTCGACTCTTTCTATGAGTCACTAACCAAACATTAATCAATTACGAGTCGGTCTACAACACTCAGTTAGACCACACACCCAAACAAGGATGGTTAGCACATACAACAGGCATCGAGATATACATATATCAAATGCAATAAACATTTTCATGCTTTTATCTTGTTAGGTCGGCACACATGAACAAGCAGCACACAAGCCGAGTGTAACTCAGCAGGACACGGATTGCAAGAAAACTATACCTGTCACCTTGATGATGGCTATCCTAACATGACGATCTCTTAGTCCCGGCTGCCATTTCGACTAGTTCTCGTTCCTATAATTCATCCAGTCGAACGGTTAATTTCTTTATTAACCTCGACTACTTATTATTTACCTACGACACTTATCGTCTCTTATACTTTCTTAATCTTTATCAATCCACCTTATCTTAAGGTTTCTCATTCATTATCACTTGTGATTATAAGTTCCTAATGTTGTCATTAACATTAAACTTATAATTCTAACTCCACATTATATCTTACACTTGTTCATACTCCTAATGACCTTTACATGTCACCAAACAAGTCTTAATAGTCTTTTAATACCATTACCATTCAATTCCCCATCCTTTAATGTCATTTATACACTCACGTTAACAATTTTGGGGTGGTCCGGGACCTGGTCCTGCCCTTAAGTCCCGGACCAACGCAGAACATGACTTTCGGGAGAGTTTTCATAGTGGTCTGGGACCTTGTATCTATCCTAAGTCCCAGACCAAACGTCTGGTGCTACTCTCGGGTGATTTCAAGGGATGGTCCGGGTCTTAATGCATGACCTAGGTCCCGTACCATGTAATACTTGCAACTCTCGGCCATTTTTATCTTGTGGTCCGGGACTACTTCCAAGGAGTAGGTCCCGGACCCTATTAAAAAGCTGCTAAATTTGACAGTTTCTATTTCAATTCCAACATCAATTCTTGCCCATTTCTTTTCCAACCTTCCTACATGTTTCCAAACATGTTATAACACCATAAACACCCATTAAACCTTCCTAAACCATTGATCAAACCCACTACTCAATTCTTGATCAATTTCACAACTTTCACTCCCATTTTCTGCACATTATGCTCACTAGTGCACTACCACATTCCCATGACAGTTTGTATCTTGCTCTCAACCATTATGACCATTCCAAATCCTTCTTAGCATATTCATCTCTATTACCCAAATTCATTCACTACTTTCCAAGTTCTATACCTTAGTTCATCTCTAGCAAATCCAAGACACTCATACACCATTTTCGCTACAGATTTTTGCACAACTCTATTCCATCCTCCAACCAACACTTCAAGGGGATTAATTAACCCAAATTAATCCCTATCAACTCCTAGTTAACCTTAGGCTCTTCAAGCTCATAAAGTCACCTAAACTCCTTAGGTTTCTACAAAAATTTTTCCATAGCTCCTCTACAATTCTAGCATGCCCAAATGCACAATTTTTCTCCTCATACTCAATTCAACTAACCAAATCCATAATGGATTCTACCAGCTCACAGTTTCATCCAAAATCTCCTTAAAATTTCATCAATCACAATATAATGCATAAACCTTAAATTTCTTGGCACTTAGGCCCTTAAACCACACAACAACTTCACCATTTCTTTAGGCATAACCACAATTCTCTCTCATATCTATTTAACACATTTCCAGCACAATTCTTTTGGGTTCATTCTTTTAATTTCCCATCCCAAAATTTCTATAGCATTAAGGGTAGTCTTTAAGGTAGATTATTTACCTTAAGCTTTGATGCTCCTCTTTTCACTTCTCTTCCTTCCTTTTCTTGTTTGAAATCGGACAAGGGGGCAATACCATTGCCAAAGCTCTAGGCCAACACCCAAACGGGGGAATTAAGCACTAAGCAACACTCTTAGGATTATTATTTAATCTAGAATACAAAGGAGGTGCTAAAAGCACAAGAATTGGGAATTTACCTTTGAAACCCTAAAATGAGCTTTTGGTCATGAATCAAAGGGGAGCTTCCACTAAGCTTTTGGAGCTTGAATCAATGCTCATACAAAGAAGAAATAACTCATCTTGAGAAGTCAAAATCGGCTAGATAAGGGAATGGAGGAAAGATGAGTTTCTTTGAGTTTTTCTTACCTTAAATCAAAGAGGAGACATCCTAGCTCCAGAAAATGTGGTTCTCTTCTCAAATGGTGCTCTACCCATGGAGGTCAACTTCAACCATTGGAGATTTTGAAAGGTGAGAAGAAAGCTCTTGACTCAACTAAGAAGAATCTATGTTTGGTTTTTTTATTTGGAGTTGTGTAGCAACTTGGGCAAGCAAAAGAAGGCTTAAGAAGCCATGGAAGCTGCTTCATTATCATTCCAGGAAGGAGAAGAAGAAAGAAACTGGCTGGGGAGAAAGAGAGGGACGGCTGGGAGGAGAAAAGAATGAGAGGAGAGAGAGGAAAAGGTATGTACTTATCCCCTTTTTACTTTATTAGTTTTCTTTTTGTCTCTTATACTAATAAAGAGCTAGTTAGCTGAAAGAGAAGGGTGAGTCACACCCAAAAAACTGGCCCCCTTATATTTAGGCATGGGTAGTTTAGTCTTTTAGCAAGAAACACTCCTAAATCCCCGGTTTGACACTATTCATCCACCGGGCCCGTTTTCCAGATTTTTTCCGTTTACTTAATTTTAATGGTTCTTAGACCTTCATTTAGGTTTAATTATAGTTATATGATCAACTATAATTTTTACAAGTCCATTAACCCGTTTAAAGTCACATTTCCGGGTTTTCTCGAAAAATGTGCTTTAGGACTTCATTTGCGTTTTTAACCCACTATATGGATTCGTTTTCTTCGGGAATTGTTCCCACATGTTCTTAGTGTATAAATAAGTCTTAGGAATCCATATAGGACCCTAGTCGAGGTCATATTTCTCCTATGGTTGCGTAACACACGTTTTTACGTTTTGTGCTTTTTAAGCGTTTTCTCTTTTCTTTTGGTTTTACTTTCTTCACCAAAGCTCTTTATGCATCACTAGGCCTCTAAATACCATATTAGAATAATTTAATCACCATATTTAAGTCCGGGGTATTTCAGGAATGGAAAGAATTCTCTTTGGTTTTTCATATTGTTTGTTTATGCAGAGAAAAATGAAATGAATAACCGGTCAACATCGTTAGTCAATGATCAACGACCACCAGATGCCGATTATGAAATTTTTGGTCAACGCCTACCGGTCAATAGTCATTGGTCATCAGTCAATGGTCATATGTCACATTCATGATGCACCAGGGAAGGAAATATTGTTGCCTAGTATAAGGTGGAATCAAGTTAGAGCAATTTGGGGTAATCCCATTCTCTTCTCCTTTCCTAGAAATAAGAAAAAACTGGTTAAACAAACACCAAGAAACAAAATTAGTTTGATTCTCTTACCTGATTACCCCAAATAAACATCCCCTTTTGTTTTAATTTTGATTATTTTATATATTGTAATAATATGCTAAAGGAGACTGTAAAGCCCACGTGGGACCCAAGCAAGACTCAGATAGAAATAATCTTACTACTGTAAATAAACTATCAAAAACACTAACACGAATTGAGATAAAGAGGTAGTAGCTACATGGATCCACTTGGATTCCCATGTAAGTAAGTCCTACGTTATTCTGCAATAATATACTATTACATATAAAACATCCACAAATATGTCAAGCAAACAAAACCCTCTGATCTTTTTATTAAGGGAAATTTCATAAAATACGACTATATTTTTGGTTAATTCATGAAATACCACTAAAAAAGAGAAAGTTATGAAACGCCACTATATTTTCCCTTAAGTGCATGACATGCTACTATAATCGTTGACAGTAGAAAAAAAAGACAAAAATGCCCCTACTAGTTAACAAATTACTTTGAAAATTCATAATATGCCACCAGGTGTTTAAAAATTAAAAAAATCAAAATGCTATAAAACATGTAGATAACTATAAAAATATTAAACATACCATAAATATTTAATAAAATTGAACAATTCTTAGAATTTAATTTTAAAGTATTCAGTACCATTAAATAGAGTATAGATTTTTAAAGACTTAATAGTACTAAAATAATTTTTAAAAAGCATACTAGTTTATATTCTATCTTATGTTCCTTTTTGTTTTCTAGGTGTCATTTCACTAATGTTACTTGTAGAAATAATAAAATTGTGAACATAAAAATATTGTGCCATAAAATTATCTATAAAATAGAATATAAATTTTTAAGACATAATATTACTTATAATAGTTTAAATATTTTGTTTTAATGAAATTATTTAAATTGATAAAAAAAAGGAGATAATTTACAAAAAACTAATATAAGATCAATTCATAATTGTTGAAAAGTTGCAAGTGTAACATGGTAATTTAATTTACTTCTTTTTTTATTACTTTCTCTAACTCTTCATCATATTCCTTTATTATTATTTTAGTGCTATTCTCTTTTAAAAAATTGTTTTATTTTTTTCAATTTTTAATATACTGATACTTATTTTTAATGTTGTGTATAACTATTTACGGTTTTATAGTATTTAAAAAAATTTGTGAATTTTTGAAATTTTTTTACAAAGTAATTTGTTAACTATCAAGAATATTATTATCATTTTTCACTACATTGTCAAGTACTTCACAATTTTTCGTTTATGAATTAGCCAAATATAATAGTATTTTATGAAATTTCTCATTTATATATTTAACTTGCGTTCATAATCCCCACTCTTTCTAACAGTTTCGTGTTTGTTCACCAGAATGCAAACGTAGCATAAGAATTTGAAATTTTGGTTCGGTTGAGTCCATTTTCCAAATTGGTTCTCCGATTTCCTTCTTCAGTTTGTCAGCTATTCGTAAAAGAGCTGGAGAACTGAAAAAACCTTCCATGGAGTCCCATGCCAGATTACATACACAGCTTCATGGATCTTAACCAGAAAGATAGGTACTACTTGCCCATTTTTTGTGCCTAAAAACACCGGAAGCATGGAAAATCAAGCAAAAGTGCCTATTCAGGTCACATTTCCTGAGAATGATCGATCATTTTCCTTGCACAATATCCTTCAAAACTTACTTATAGACCATGTACAACTGCTAGCAAGTAAGGAACCAAAAATCATTCGTATTTGATCTGATTTTCGGGTTGGGAGAAAAAATCCTTGGCATTTCGCGCAACCTCAGCCTCGAGCACTGCTTCCAACACAATGTCAGAGCCAGTTTGCTCACCTATAGCGCAACAAAACCATGTTCAGATCCACTAGTTGAACATTTCCATCCATCCTCGGGAAACCCATCAATCGAGACTTAAACAAAACACTTTTTTTTTCTCCAAAGATATGCATACATACCTTTGTTACTACTTGGTAATAACCCAGCACTTTCAGCTGATACAGGAAGAACTGTTAAGACCCCAAATTTATTACCTAATTCTTCTTTCTCTACTTCTGTCCTCGGCGCCTGGGATTCAGCCAACCTAGCAAAGCTTGTAGCCTGGCAATGCATATCAGTTGCAGAAGTAGTTCTATGGTCCTGAGATCAAGCAATGTTTCAAAATATGACCACAAGAATAAAGGAAAGAGAAACAAAATGCCAGTTATGTCAAACCTTGGGCATGCTTGCTCCTGCAGATTTCAAGTTTTGCCATTGATAAGTATGCTGCTGCTGCGGTTGAGAAGGTGGTGGAAGGGGATGGTTAACCTTACTAAGATCTTGTATGTTCTCTTCACTGGAACTTGGAGGCAAGGGGTTGTCTGCTGCTCCTGACATGTATCAATGAGTGTTTATATGGATCAGTTAATATGAAAGCAAACAAATCTAAATTGTTTAACCAGTTAACACCATGACGTAAATAATCAATGACTACAGTACATCTAAAGTAATTGGGTACTGCATCTTTACCAGTTTGGCCATCACCATTCATCAGTGTTCGAGTCGAAGGGCCCGTATTTATCCATGATGCGCTTCGGATTTCATGTCGAATTGCTTCTAGTTGAGCCATAGTGTCTTGTAATTCTTTATTCACCTGAACATAAATTACTAGCAAGTAAGATACGCTAACAAATTCAGGAAATAGGGATAAATACCAATCTCATTCAAGAAAATGAATGAGAACCCGGTCAGGAACCAAACCGTTACTTGATACTCCTACAGTGCAAAATTGGAATTTAGAAAGGTAGAATAAAGTTTCAAGAGATAATAAGTCATGATACACATTAGAAATGCAATCTCTTCTCTAAAGTAGCAATGCCATTAGCTAAAGAATACGTTCCTTCCTTTTTCTTCTCAAGTTAAAGCAGTCTCATTATTCTGCAAGGTCATCATCTCCAAAACCCATGAGAACAAGAATAACATTTGAAGTGAAAATGAAGCTACCACAATGGAAGATCACTTTGCGCACCAGAAATAGAGCATAAATTATTATTCTTATGATTAGGATAAACTAAGTAAGAAAAACCTGGCGGAATTGGGTATTTTGCATGGCATTTTCTAGCTGTCCACGTGCCAATTGAACGTAACCAACAGCTCGACCAGCCATTAGACCAGCAGTCTTTGCAATCCTTGGCAAATCCTTTGGGCCTAATTGAGTTCCACCCAAAAGAAACAGAAATCAAATTGAAGATGAAGGAAGTTCTAACTAGTATCACCATCTATGAGCGCAGAAACAGAATAAATTTACCAATTAGGGCAGCAGTTGCACCGAGGATGAGGAATAGTTCACCATAGGAGATTCCAAGCATCTTGGCCTATCTCTCCTGGTTTCTATGATGTAAAAGCAAAAACCACCACCTCCAACAGTAGAGGATTTAACGCTTTTTGCCTTCTCACTGCTCTTCACAACCCTTTCTAATGTTAAACCTAAATCTAATATAGTTGCTCCAAACATAAACAATAATCTTGAAAGTCAATGTCACTAACCTGGAGCAGAAAAGAGGAACTTTACAATATAATAATTTTTGGAAAACAGAACTACGCACCATATCAATCATCTTAATATTAGCCACCAAAACGAAGTGACGAGAGCAATTAACCGAACTCAGCTGGTGCGTCAAAAACGACCTAAACAGAGTTGGAGTGTGAAGACGACCGGATATGAACAGAGAAGTGGCACCGAGCTTGTTTTGACGCCGGATGAACGTTATAAACTTTGGTTTCAAGGATCACAGGAGAACCTGTTTAATTTTTCATTTCTGCCAAATCTGTACACAGACACAAGAAGTGAATGAAAACAGACGCAGAGCATTTATGTTTCTTGTTCGCCAGTTAGGGTTGCAAAATTACCGCGAGTGAAGCAGTGAAGAGATAATTAGAGTATATTTTATCGGTTCCCAAATGAAGTTTTTTCAGCCCCGTCTTCAATCTGGTGTGCGAGTGATGCAGCAGTTCCTTCCAATCCCTCTGCAGAGGCGCAGACACAAGAAGTATATGAAGATTGAAGACAGGCGCAGAGCATGTATGTTCCTTGTTCGCCAGTTAGGCTTGCAAAATTACCGTGAGTGAAGAGAAAGAGATAATTAGCGTATATTACCAGTTCCCAAATGAAGTTTTTTCAGCCCCGTCTTCAATCTGGTGTGCGAGTGATGCATCATTTCCGATCTCCGCAGAGGCGCAGACACAAGAAGATAATGAAGAGAGGGCACAGCATGGTATGTTCCTTGTTCGCCAGTTAGGGTTGCAAAATTACCGTGAAATAAGAGAATGAAGACTTCCGTGAAACTTTACGATTATAGTTTTACTACCCCCTCCCTTCACCGGGGTGGATTGGAATCGAGGAGCTTGCAGGCGAACTCGGTCGAGATTGGAAAAGAAGGGAAGCGAGCTCCACGGGACGAAAGAGCAATTGAGCTGAAGGAGATTAGGACAGGCGTCGAGCGGGAACGAACTGAATAGCTTGCTGAGAAAGGGTAGCATACAGAGGAGAATTTGATCGTGATAATTGCAGGTGTTGGACTCTTGATCGATTCTTCGTGCTGTGCCAATTCCGATTTCTCTTTTTTTTTTTTTCTTAATAGAAACTTGCTCCTCACTAAGCCCAATTCTTTTGTCAAAATTTCAGCTGGTTCATGCGTTATCATCTAGACGATCAGCTCGTCCATTCTTTTGGATATATTATGGTTCAGGTATCATCTACCCATGAAGCTTATTCAAAACAACATTTTCAATTGGTTAATCAGTTGATATAGCCCGTGGCTTGGTCGGTAGAGGAGTGGTGGGTTCGAAACCTACCCACTACCGTAACTATATATATAAAAAAAATATCAGTCGCATTATTAGTTGGTCACATTGTCCGTCACATTATTAGTCGGTTTATCAGTTCAAAAACTCTAATACAAAAAGAACAACTTATATAGATTTTTACATAATCATCTAGTTTTGAAATCAGTCATCAGTTCATATCAGCATGTATCAGCTATCAGCTACCAGCTTCTAAAATACAAAAGAATGGGGCCTAGTTACCCGAAACCAGTATTACAGGTACTATTACATATGACATGTTTTTGGTGCACTAACACCTCACCTTCAAGTCTAGATGTTTGAATAAGAGTAGGAGTGACAGTGAAATACCCCAAACTTAGATATGGTGTTTAAATGATAAACTAAGTTATAAGGAGGCTAAATAATGCCTTAGAAACATTCCTAATCAAAGAAAATATAAGGAAACACCAAAAGAGCAGTTTAAGCAAAAATGTGCTCTAAGCTTGGAGAGACTTGGGTGAGCACCCAAATATTATTCTAAGACCTTAGTAATATCCTAATGGTCATTTTAAGCCAATTACCAAAGAAAACCAAGCTCAAAAACAAGTTAAAACACAAATTGTGCTTTAAGGACTCTTAAAGCACATTTTTGAAAAATTGTCTTAGAAAGGGGTTTTAAATGGCTAAATGCCCATGATTACTCCTTAATTAACTTGTGTACTAATTAGTATCACATTAGGAAGTCTAAATCAATGGGAAATCAAAATTTTCACAAATATGTGCACTAATTTGTGAATAGTAACCAAATAGTGCCTAGTTTAGTCTTTAATCAATTAAGTCTAATTAATTGGTCAAACAAGACCATGACCAGCCTAATAATGAAGGGGGCTGGTTTTCTAAGGGTGTGAGTCACCAAGAAGTGGCCAATTAATGTTAGAAGAAAAAAGAGAAAAGTAACTTGTTACTATTTGCTTTAAGGAATCAAATATCTATATGCCATCTCTCTCCTCCTTTCTTCATTCTTCACCTTCTTCATCGATTCCCTTTGCTCTCTTTCCTCTCTTTCACGTAAGAAGGCAACTCCATGCTAGCTCCATCTTCTCTTGGCCACTACTTACTCATTTAAGCTCCAAAATCAAAACCAAGCACATATATCTCTTAGTTAGCTCAAGCTCTTTCTTCCTATCTTTTCAAAACTTCAAGAGCCTCATTTTGGAGCCAAGGCAAATCGCCATTAGAGGAGGAAACTCAAGCTTGGAGACTTGCAGAGTGGAATATTCGTGAGTGGTTAAACTGGTGTAAAATTAAAAGAAAAGAAATTAATACTCAAAATATCCGTCGGGCTGCAAATTAAAACCCGGTCGTAGTAGTATAGAAAACAGAAGCGGCCGGGGTCAAACCGTGGGACTTATAGCGAGCTAAAACAGTTCCTAAGCTTGTCACAAAAGGGGGGAAGTTAATTGACTTGTTTTAGAGAATTAAAATAGCAGATTAAATTACTGAGTGCAGATGAATTAAATGGAACTCCGGGTTCAGGTTTTATATAATCTGATCAATTATGCTATCTCTACCGGTTTAATATATTAGTTTGGCAAAATTCCTGTTATTATCCTAAGGACTAAATCATAGACCCTTAAGAACTCGTTTACCAGAAAATGCTCGGTCTAATCAAGGTTCGAGCAAAACTATGTAAACGGACGTTAAATTCGAGGAATTATAATTGCATCTGTAAATACTAACTTATTAAATCATAATAAGTTTTCTCCAGATTTACGGCTTAAATAACCTGTCTATTTATCACCTGGTCTGATCAAAATAGACTTAGGAAAGCATTTTAATAAATTCATGTAATTTATTAAAATGGTGAGAGAAATCCTTTAAGCGTAACAAACTGAATTTATTTTAACCGGTAGAAATATTGATTACATAATTAAACAAACCATAATTAAAAACCTTGCCCGGAGCAAATCCTCCTTAGCCAGACATATTAACTGGTAATAAATCTGACAGAGGTTGGACGTAATAACAGCACGGGGACGTGATTAGTGAATGGAGAAATGGAGAGGTTGAAGAGTGAAACATGTACGTAGGTTATTATAAGTGAAGTGGGTGAATTAGAGAATTAATGGAGTGAAATGGTATACGGGAGTGATTTACTGGAATAGAATGAGATGAGGTGAGTGTAAGTGATTTTCAGGTTTTCTCCGTGCACTCGTACAAGGTTGTAGTGGATGGTTATTTATAGAAGAAAGGAAGAGGTAGTCTTCCGTAGATATTTGCAGTTGATTGCTTCCTTCAGTGCTTCATTGATTGAAGCATTGATTGCTTCATTTATTGCAGGGGACAGAGCCGAAACGCGTGCTCGGAGTAGATAGATAAGGCGATTCAAGTTGCAGACGACGACGGCGCGAAGAAGAAAAACTAGTCGCGGCGTTGATTTTAGTCACAACCGCCTAGTGTCCGCCACTTATTAGGCGGTTTCTTCAAGATGTGTCCGCCAGTTAACAGGCGGTGACTTGGGTGCTGTCCGCCAGTTAATAGGCGGTTGTGCCTTGGTGGTGTCCGCCAGTTAATGGGCGGTTGCCCATGCTCTTGTCCGCCAGTTAATGGGCGGTTGCCCATGCTCTTGTCCGCCAGTTCTTGGGCGGTCATCAATGTTGTTGGTCCGGGTCCTTGCACATAAGTCAAGTCCCGGACCCTTACTTACAGAAACTCTCTCGGCCATCTTTCAAGGGGTGGTCCGGGTCCTTGTATGGGACCTAAGTCCCGGACCACCCACGGCTATCTATTCTCGGCCTGTTTTAAAATGCTGGTCCGGGACTTAGTCCTGGACTTAAGTCCCGGACCCTTCAACTGGCTCCAGATTCTTCGTTATAAGTCCGTTTTACTCGCCGTCTACGCCGATGCGTTCGTCTCTTCGTGTACTTTGCTCCTAGCTTGGTTTTCCTCATGTTAAACCAATAATTTTGTGAGATAAACAATAAAACATAAACTAGAGGAAAACTAACCGAAGTGGAGAAATGAGCAAGAAAAGTGCTAATATTATACATGAAATACACCTATAAAACATGCTCATTTGGACACTTATCACACCCCCACACTTATCTTTTTGCTTGTCCTCAAGTAAAACCACGTACCCAAGTAAGTAGGAAATGCTCAATACTAACAAATATTATTATGAAGGGTAGGATAAAAAAGTCAATAGTTCATGATCTTTATAACTTATTGAGGAGTGTGAAAAATTATCTGCTGGTGGCATAGGTGTGCTCAGGGTAAAAACAAAATATAGAGTTTCGGGGTATGATCTAAGGTACTTCAATGTTTCTTTTGTTTAGGTGACTCCGAGAACTTTTACCATGGCCAACTTCTCTCAAGAATGGGCATTGAGAAGAAAACATAAGGAAAAACAGATTTATGCATTTGTTTCACTTTTGCATAAGAGATGAAAAAATATAGGTATCACGCCTTTGTATTCAAGAACACTCATCTCTCTTTTGTTGGTTACCAATGGTGTCTCGCAAGTCCTTATTTTTTTTTTGTATTTCTTTTTTAAAACAGAAAAGCACCCCTTAGCAATCCCTAAGAGAGAAGACATAAAGAAACCCTGAGCAATAAAATCTAACCAATTTGCAGATTATTTGGTCACACCGCATATAAAAAATGCTCCTCAAAAGTAATCAAATGAAAATTTTTTAAAAATTTGTACCATTTATCCCACAACTCATAATAGTATTTGTTTTTAAAGAGAACAACCTACATTAGCAGGGTACAAAATTCAATTTTTGAACAAATGCGAGGCAAGCAGAAGATAGGTAAACAGAAGATAAGCAGAGAGACTTAACAATTAAAGCACAGAACGCCCTGAAAAGGCTCTTCCCCCACACTTAAGCTTAAGCAATGCCCTCATTGCGTAGATGAAATAAAATTAATAGGGCAAGCAAAGTAAAGGAAAGAGTGTACTCCCCAGATTTCGTAAAGTGCGTAGAGCTCCCCCACACTTGAGTGTTGCTGTGGAATGTCATGAATTTAACCTGTATAGAATATTCTACACAGCGAGAAGAACTCAAGTGAAGCCTGCATTTTATTATAACAAAAAAAAGGGAAATATAGTACAAAAAAAAAACAACATTAAATTAAAGGAAAGGCAAAAGATAGATAGTGGGTTGCCTCCACCGAGCTGCCCGGGTTTAACGTCTCTAGCTAGACGTATTTGACCAAGTTTTAGTTTGGAGAAGATTCTGAGGGCAAATTGTCCCGCTGTTCTTGGACAAAATAAGTAGCAGATAGGTCAGTTGAAATATTGGAATGAGAATTATACCTTTTAAGACGTGCCCCGTTGACCTTGAAAGTTTCGCCTTGTTTGTTTTGGAGTTCAAAGGCACCGTACGGGGTCACACTAACAATTTGAAAAGGGCCGGCCCAATGTGACTTGAGCTTCCCAGGGAAAATCCTTAATCGCGAGTTATATAAGAGAACCCAATCACCAATTTCGAATTCCTTCTTGAGGATCATCCTGTCGTGGAACTTTTTGGTGCGCTCTTTATAGATCTTAGCATTCTGGTAAGCCTGATCTCGCAGCTCTTCTAATTCGGATAGCTGGAATTTTCTTGTCTCTCCCACAGAAGTCATGTCAAAGTTTAGGGCCTTGATTGCCCAATACGCTTTATGCTCCATTTCTACAGGAAGGTGGCATGCTTTTCCATAGACCAGCTTAAAAGGAGACATCCCGATGGGAGTCTTGAATGCAGTGCGGTAAGCCCAAAGCGCATCATCCAGTTTAAGTGCCCAATCCTTCCGTGATGAGTTAACCGTCTTCTGAAGGATCCATTTTAACTCTCGTTGGAAACTTCTGCTTGGCCGTTCGTCTGGGGGTGATAAGGTAAAGCTACCTTGTGACGTACCCCGTACTTAACCATAAGTGCTTCGAATAAACGGTTGCAGAAGTGAGTTCCTCCATCACTAATAATAATTCTGGGCACGCTGAAACGGGTAAAGATGTGCTTTTTGAGGAACCTGGTTACTGTCTTTGCGTCAGCATGATGACAGGGTATAGCTTCTACCCACTTTGACACATAATCAACTGCCACTAGAACGTATTCGTGGCCCTGCGAGGAAGGGAACGGTCCCATGAAATCAATGCCCCAACAATCAAAGAGCTCTACTTCTAGTATCCCCTGTTGTGGCATCTCATGTCTCCTGGATGTGTTACCCATTTTCTGACAATTATCACATTGTCTGCAGAATTGGTACACATCTTTATGAAGGGTCGGCCAATAAAAACCTGATGCCAGGATCTTAGCAGCGGTCCTCGTGGGTCCATGGTGACTCCGGTTCCCGAGAATGACAAAAAGTGTATGAGCTCGAAAACTCATCTTCCGGGAGGGACATCGTCGAATCAACATCAGCACTAAATCGGAACAAGTACGGGTCCTCCCAGAAATAATGCCTCGAGTCAGAAAGAAATTTCTTCTTCTGGGCATAAGATAGATCATAGGGTACTGTTCCAGAGACTAAATAATTGGCCAGGTCCGCGTACCATGGCTCTTGTACTTTGGTGATGGAGAAGATAGTCTCATCGGGGAAGAATTCGTTGATAGGCACACTATCCGTAGGAGTCACCAACCTAGAGAGATGGTCAGCGACGACATTCAATTTCCCGCTCTTATCTTTGACTTCGATGTCAAACTCTTGAAGTAGAAGAATCCAACGCAATAAGCGAGGCTTGGCTTCTTGTTTTGTAAATAAGTATTTGAGAGCGGAGTGGTCTGTATGCACGATGACCTTGCTTCCCCATAAGTAAGATCTGAACTTATCGTGAAATACCCCAAACCTTGATATGTAGTTTAAATATTAAACTATGGTATGTAAAGGCTAAAAAGTGCCTTAGGAACATCAGTGTACAACTTAAACCATAGTCAAATGCAATAAAGCATTAAGACACAGTTTGAGCAAAAACATGCTCTAAGCTATGAGCGAACTTGGTTAGGACCCAAAGAGCCTACCAAGGCTTAATAATATTCAAGTATGATTTAATAAGGCTAATTAAGTCCTTAGGAAACTTTGGTAGACAATGAAACCAAACAAAACACAAATAAATACCTTAAAGTCAATATGAGCAAAAATGTGCTCTAAGCCTGGGATAAATTTGTATAAGACCTAATGGTCATACCTATACCTTAAAAGTATGTTAATGAACATATTTAATCAATTACCAAAGAAAACCAAGCTTGAAAACAAGTTAAAACACAAAATGTGCTCTAAGGAGTCTTAAAGCACGTTTTTGAAAAATTGTCTTGTAAATGAGTTTTGAATGGCTAGATGTCCATCATTACTCTTTAATTAACATGTGTACTATATAGTATCACATTTGGAAGTCTATATCAATGGGAAATCAAAAATTTCACAAATATGTGCCTTAGTTTGTGAATAGTGCCCAAATAGTGCTAGTTTTGACTTAAGTCAACTTTAATTAGTTAAATGGTCAACAAAGACCATAAGTATCTTATATATTGAAGGGGGCACGGTTTTTAGTGTGTGAGTCATCACACTTGGCTAGCAAATAAAGAAAAGAAGAAAGAAATAAAGTGAAAAGTTACTTTATGCCTTATAACATAAATATCTCCAAACTAAACCTCTCTCCTCACTTTCTCTTCTTTTCTTCTTGGTTCCCACCGTCTCCAACCTCATCCTCCCTTCTCCATCTCGTTTTGCTACAGCCATATACCATTCTCCATCTTTGAATGCTTGTAACTTCTAGCTCCATGCACCAAATCAAATTCCAAGACCATATTTGTCTTAGTTAGGTCAAGCTCTACACTTCTCTCTTTTCAAATCTTCAAGAACTCCATTTTGGTGCCATGAAGATTCTCCATTGAAGGAGCTTGAGCTCACCTTTTCATGCCTTGACATTCTCCTTTGCTTCAAGGTAAGGAAAATCAAAGAAAAACAACATTTCCTCTTGTTTTAGTGTGTGGCCGAAAATTCACCTTACAATGGTGCATTACCTTGCTATCTTTTTAGCTTAATCCAAACTTCAAAGGGCTAGGAGGAGTCCTATCTTGCCACTTGTTCAAGTTCTCTTTCAAATTCCAAAGGTAAACATCAATTTTAGTGTTTTAAGACACTTATGTAAACCTAGGGTTTAATTATGAGTTTGAGTATTAAACTTAATGCTCATTACCCTTATATGTATATTGGTTAGAAGGTTGACAAGTGATAAAAGCTCCTTGCCGATTTTCAATCAAGAAAAACAAGAGAAAACAAGTGAGAAAACTTGGAAAAACAAAGAGGTAAATAACCTCTCTTAATGTGGTTTATTGTACTAGGGAATTGAGCTATATTTGCTTAATAAATAACCTAAAGAGCCAATGGGAAAATGAGCTAGGAAACTATCCACAAGGTGGACTAAAAGGACATGGGAGCATTGTTGTGTGTATTCGCAGGTTGAAGGCATTTAAATGTGGAAATTCAGTGTTTATGGTTTATGCTATTTAAGGGCCTAAGTGCCAAGCAATTTAAGTTTATGCACTATATTGTGATGTAGTGTAAATTTGGTGAAGTTTTGTGTGTGAGGAAGTTCTTGATGGATTTTAGGTGTTCTTGAATGAAATAAGGTAAAAACCTAAGTGTTTGGATGTGAGGATATACAAGAGAAGCTATGGCAAAATTTGGAAAATGTATAAGGAGTTCTAGGTGTTTTAAATGAGTTTTGGTGAACTAGGAAGTGTTAAAGGTGAACAAATGTTTTACTAGGGAAGAAAACATGTATTAAGGTGATTTAGAGTGATGCAAGGATTTAGGTATTATCTTGGAAGTTCTAGGAATTCAATGTGTGTTTTTGAGAATGTATTCAAGTCTTGGAGAAGTTTGTTTAAGGTTTAGGAATGTTGATGTACAAGGAAGAAGTGATGTTTAGGCAAGATGTGAAAAGGAGATTTAGTTAGTAAGAGAAGAAGTTTGAGAGATGATGTTAAGGTGTAGAGGAAACACCTTGGTATAGTGGTCAATATTGGTGAAGTACCACTTAGAAATCCTAAGGAGGAAACATTCCAAGTGCTAAGAATTTTGTAAGGAATTTGTGAATGATAAGATGGTTTTGGTGTGTGATTTAAAGAGTTTAGTACATGGCTAAAGGTGTGTTTGAGGTGTCATATGGTGTTGCAACACATTGGGAGACTTAAGGAAAAGTTTGGAACAATTTGGACAATTCTTAGGAAGTTTCTGCAGCCGACCTACCCAGGGGACCGACCCCAGTCTGGGTCGGTCGGGCTGAAACTGTGAACTTAGATGATCTCTGCAGCCGACCTACCCAGGGGGTGGGTCGGTCGGGGGTCGGTCGGACCATAAAAAAAAAAATTAATTTTAAGAATGTTAAGTGGTATTAGTGGTATGCCATTAAGAGAGTATTGATGGTTAGAAAGATAAATATATATGGACTTGAGAGATTAAGTTAAGTAAGATGATTTAAATGTTAAGGTTATAAAATGATATGTAATGAGGGGATTGTTAAGTAATGATGTTATAAGATTGTTAAGGACATGTTAAGTGAGTTATAATGACAATTTAGTGGAGGAAAAATTGTATTAAAATGTAAAAGTAAAACAAGTTAAAATGTGAAGTTATATAACTAAATTAACGGGGATAAGTTATAAGCATTAGACTTTAAACAATCATGTTACCCCGATGTTAATAAAAGTACATGTAATGTTATCAGTTGTTCGAGAATTGCTCGAGGAACGTAAGTGGACATGATAAAGTGGACTCCGGTGACAGGTATGGTTTTCTTGCAACCTGTGTCCTACCGGATTACACCGGCTTGTATGCCAATGTGTTTTTCTGTGTGTTTGCCACGTTATAAGATAAATCATGAAACGAGTTTACAGTCGTTATTGTTGTTGTATGTTTACGTGCCGATACCGGTAACCTCAAATGCGCTTGAAGGGCTAGTTAACCACTATTAGGTAAACGTAAGAGAACGGTATCCGGTAATAACGTTTCCGACCTAAGGAACGTTCTAACCACGGCTATGCGTGAGTTAGTCGTGTGATGTTGCTGTAAGTGTATGACCCTCCTTTGCGTGATTAACTCAGTTGTAATACTGTATTGTGTGATGATGTGATAGGTTCCACAGCGGAGTCTTTAACTGTGAATATTTATATATATGGGGGGTGAGGAATCCGGTTGTTCCGGTCGCGCGTTGTTTGGGAGTTGTTGTATACAGTTTCTTCAGCTTCCTCTCTGTTGATTGTCTTCCTTCATTGGTCTTCGATCACCCCTGAGCTTAACCAAGGCTCTTGACTCACGTCTGTTGGGGATTATGTATGTTGTGTTCGGGTCACTAAACCGATCCATCTTTATGTTAAGTTATTCGTTCGCCTAACAGAACGGTAACGAGTTATGTAAACGAGCTTAGCATGAGTTTGACAGCATCCTCTAGGCTCTCCCAGTGAACTAACTGTGTTTGGGTCGGTTCCTAAGAGAACCATTTCCGTTATGTTATGTATTTTGTTGCGATGCAATATCTATTGCGGTGTTATGTTGAGCACGTTGAAACGTGCAAAGTGTTGTTGTGTGATGTTATGTAGTGTATGTTATATGGTGTAAAATGTGGAGTATGTGGATCATGGATATGAATCCCAGTGTGTGATAAGAGGCGTTTAAGGATAACCCGATTTAAGGGTAAGTGTCGTCTGTTAAGGAAGTAGCTCCATTAGAGGAGGAACACTCTAGGGATATTGAATACCTTGAGTGACTTATTAAGTAAGGATATATTATCCGTTTGTTGAGCCCGTTGAGGCGAAATGGTTATGTGTTGTGTGTTTACAGTTGCATGCATGATTTAAAAATAATCAACCGCATGCTAAGACGACAATTAGTTGTGCGTGGCCCGGTAGCATGTGGGCTGCGGGATTACCATACCAGCAAAGGTGCTGAGCCCCTTGGGGGCCACCCTTTCTCTTCTTTTCCTATTTCAGGTACGAAGTGCTGGAAGCCGTTCGAGAGTAGGACGGGTAGTCGTTGTACATGGGTAATCATTTAAGTGTATGTATACAGTAGGTGTAGTAAGACCGAAATTGTTGTCGGCACCAGTTTATAAATACTCGGTATAGTGAAAGTTGTACGTTGTTGTTAATGGAAAGGGATAGTAATGTGTAGTCGCTCGGGAATTTAGCCCATCAGACCGGTACAATGTATGTGTATTAGCCTTGTTAGCCACGTGGGTGGTTAACGGCGTGTAACACCAGCGAGTTGAGTTATTTGATGAGTGTGTATTCCGCTGCAGATTGTTGTTATGTATTTGTTGTTGGATGGGGTGTTACAAAAAGTGGTATCAGAGCGAAGTATCGCTCTGATGACTGAATTACCGAGCTTAGGAAGTACCGAGTTAGGATTTAAGTACTTTGGGTTAAGGGTTGAGTGATAGCGTGAGAGATACGCTAGTTAGGTATTACCAGTGAATACTGGAAACCTACTATATCCTTCCCGCCCTCCACAATCCCTGTTTTATAACTTGGGAAACAACGCCAGAGAGATGGAAGTCCTCTCTTACTCGGGAATACCCGATCTGGCTGTTATTGAATACCTCTAAGGGTACAGAGAACCTGTCATACGGTAGATCCTGAAAACTGAGAATCCCGGAGACGGTTTCCATCTGAACAATGTTAACCGCATGCAATAGCGAAGAATGAAGAATTTTGTGTATAGAAGAATAGAATTTCCGGCAACCTGGGTCGACATGCCGAGCAGTCGAGAATAACCAGTTTGCAACGCACACCGTGCAACAGGCAAGAAGTGGATTAATAAAACCCGAGACGAGTGCCTACGGGACCACAGTTGATAAATAATACACCAACGGTATACCAACCGACAAGGGAACTACAACGTAGTGCCCAAACAAGAGACAAGTCTCAGTAACCACGACAAATACGTGGAATGGGCTACGAAGGAGATATAATACTAAGTAAAAGGGGTCTCCCAGAATGGGAAACACCCTAGTTGATGATTATCATGTGAAGACAGTGAGAAGTCACCTAGAGGAGTTATTGTCAAGACAGTAAGATCAGTGAGGGCCAACAAGGCCACTGATGACAGTGCGGGTAAAAACAATACCACAACCGGTATGTTAAACCGATAGCCAGTTAGCATGGCGCACTTGCTATAGCAAGTGCTGCTATAACAGGGCTATTCGGAAATTTATAACCACCACAGGGTACTTAGTAAAGTACCATGAAGTTAAACGAGACCACTATGACCATGGAAGGGCTTGATAGCCTAACCTCTGTAACTGTAAGTACACCAGTCAGCAAGAAGCTAGACTTGGTTAAGGTAAGAAGATGCTGTGAAACCATGAAGATTTTCTTTCAAACTCAGATTTACTCAAACCCTTCTTCTTTTCAAAACCAGATTTTCTTTCAAACCAACACTTCTTTCTAACCTTCTTTTACGCCAAACCAGTAAAACCAAGGACAGTTGACAAGGATACAAGTGGATAAACTTTCCTTCGATTAAGTTCGGGAAGCACGGGACGCATATTGTCAGGGGACAATATAAGGGAGTTGACAACAGAATACTTCACCTAGGCGTGTGACGGACACTACGAGTGTACCAACTGAATTGTGGGACGACCGCACTCCGATAGGAGCTTGTGGGCCTGACAGACCTACTTATGGGTTAGTTGGGTAGGTAGCAATGTATCATTATGGTACCCCACATATGTATACGAGTGGAGTCCGAAACACGGGAAGTAGTCGACTCCGTCTACGGTCAGCAGTATAAATCAAACAAGAGCTAGAGATTACAAGGAATGGTTGAAGTTAAGGAACTCAGTTAAGTTAACGAGACTAAAAGGATTAGTGAATTCCTCTCAAGGAAATGTTTAAGAGTTAGGAAGTGCGAAGGGCACAAACTGTTATGTAAAGACATCACATATGTCTTAAGGATCCTTAGGGATAAACATGTTAGCTGGAACGGTGACCCAGCCTGTACATGGCAAGCAAATGCCTAATGTGGACACATTAATGTACAATGAACGGGATGAAACTATCAAGAAATGTTGATCTTCACAGAAGAAGATAATAAGCCAATTAAGAACGCAAACGGCGTGGCTAACTCAATATATCAATAAGTGTGAACTAAATGTAAAAGCATAACTTAGCAACACCCAGGAGCAATCCTTGAAGGGTGTTCGCATCAACAAGTGTTGCACGAAATGGCATGACAGAAACACAAGGGTTGAAACTAACACCCAGTTTAGACATAAGTTGTCAGGAGACGGACTGACAATCCTAAGGGGCATCCATGAAAGGAAACGGATGCAACGACCTTGTAATATTGCACAGAGAGTACATGTGTGTGGACAGCCTACAATGAGCCCAGCTCAAGGCAAATAAGGCTTATAAGCCATAAGCAGATATGTTATATAAATTCGATAATGGTAGAAGTTTATGTTGTATAAGTGAATAGAGTGGAACGAACCACTGCATTAAGAGTGGGGATACCTCTCGATATTGTGACACCGCAGGAGCGGTAGTTATGTGAATCAAGATCAAGAAATATGTTAAGGATGGACGATGTTATTATTGAAAGAGAGCAATTAGCTTAGTAGTATGTGTGTAAAGTGG
The DNA here is from genome assembly GCA_023374045.1 of Limonium bicolor. Classification (NCBI taxonomy): domain Eukaryota; kingdom Viridiplantae; phylum Streptophyta; class Magnoliopsida; order Caryophyllales; family Plumbaginaceae; genus Limonium; species Limonium bicolor. Next base: position 108,928,519 of record CM041779.1, read on the forward strand.
AAACGAGCTGAATAATGCCGGCTTGTTACTCGAATGATCGATGCTCAAGGAGCATTCAGTAGTCATCCAAATGAGTGATGAACCATAATGTGAATAATGTAAGTATATGTGTGGAAGTTAATGTGACAGTAAATACGATATAAGCTGATGTTATACAAGGACTAAGAGCACGGTGCGCAGCAAGCGACCGTTGTATAAGCGCTGTTGAATAATGATGTGGAAGATAAGAGCAGTTATGAATTAAACTCAGTGGAGATACAAGTAAGTGATGATAAACAAACTCGGCAGTAAGCCAGTAGCCAGTATTACGAGATCGGAATCTCAATGAAACACAGTGTGAATTCCACGCGAATCACATGAGGGATTTACTGTCAAGAGTTTACACCTCTGCACTCTATATGACTGGGTGTTTTGGTATTGCACTTGCGCAGTAATGATCGAGTGGGATAGCTAGGAATTGGAAACATGTTAATTATAGAGGAATAATGTTATAATGGCCGATGCATAGGAAATGCAAGGCCGCACCAAAAAGGAGTACTTGTACAAAACCAAATGTGGAGACATGATTAACAGCAAGTGACTATAGCAGCACTAACTGCCAAATATCGGTATGGAATATACCCCAAATGTTGTAAATACCTGAGAGAGCACTACACACTAGGTAGTAGCTCAATCTCAACCGACTGTAAGTCGGAAGGGAACAAGTCAATCATTGTGAAATACATAGTGGTATACACAGTAAATTGTTATGGAAGTGGATAGAAAGTGTATAACTCACCGAATTGCTAACGGTAAGAGATACCACGCGTCGGTTGAGAAACCATTGTTACCAAGATGAAGGTGACAATTGGGGATGTACAATACAGTAAGAATAACAAAAGGGAGCAATTAAGCTCTACAGTTATTAGAGTTTCGCAGCAGAAACTAGTGAGCCAGTGATTCAAGTGTTGAATGTACATGGTGAACATGAGTGAATGGCTAATTATTAACGCCTAGAAGCCTAACAGGCCAGAATCGAAACCAACTAAGAGTTTAAACAAACTCCAATGAGAATTCTTGGTTTAGGAACTAAACCGCCAATATGGTTAAGATCCTCTAATCAGAATCCATTGTGTAATAGACCGCGTGGAAGTTAAAACACTTCACGACGGCAGAACATTATAAGCCAATGTTTAGTGATTGATTACGTGGGCGTAATCCCTTTTAAGGGGGGTAGAGCGCAAAACCACTTAGTGTATATTACCGTACAAGTGTACGTAGTGTATGTGACTTATATTGTGCATAGCACAAAATTATATTATTGTTTTGATGATTGGTGTGTGTGTTACGTAAACATACACATTCATTCATGGTTTAATTGTGGTAATTGCGCACAGAAGATGCGAATACCATTGTGATAAGTGTGTGTATTTGTTAACAGCTGTGTGTGATAGTACAAGTGTGGGGAGTAGAGAAACTCCCGGGGGAACAAAAGCCCCGACAGTGTATAAATGTGAAATGGTGTGTTGTATTTTGATAAAATATATGTATATATATATATAGTGATTCATGAAAGAATACGAAACTGACATAGAACCTAGTGAGAATGAGATTCCCTAGGTAACTACATTTAAGTGAATGGAAATAACTGATAGACGAAGTCCTATCCCTTGGAGATGTTATGATCATGACTAGAATGATTTAAAAGATAGAAAATTGGAAATGAGTGATTTATTGATGCTTGAAAATGAAGTGGGAGTGGAACTTGATTTGCATGTGATCAAGGGAAGCCGAACACAAATTGGGTGGAAGGATAGTTCTACACTGATGCTGATCACATCAGGGTTGGATGATCTTGAAGCTCCCTATAAGTGGTCACAAATAACCACGCTATAAAAGAAGCAAAGAGCTTAAGTTGGACTTGGAGTTGTGTGTGTTTTCAAAAGGATTTTGAATTGGTATTTATAAAACGTGATAGATACTTTACATAATTAAAGTTCTCTTACTTAACCTCGCAAGGAAATTTAAATTTAAGTGATTGTTTTGATCTCCCAAGGCACGGGGACGGAAGGTGTCCATCGCGACCGGGTTCTGCGGGATCACAGTGTATATCAAAATATTTTTGATTGTTATACATGCTATGACATGTTGTGTGGTATGTGTAATAAATATTATTTTGACCTGAGTTCTAAAGTGTATGCTATTAAGACCTATGAGTCTAAATGTGTATGTTATCAAGACCTATGTGTCTGAAGGTTGTTATGTACCCAGACCAGAGTCTAAGGGTTGTTATGTATGTGTAAATGTTGTTAAGATACCCGGACCATTGAGTCGAGGTTATATGTGATATGTTATGTTATGTGGATGTGAATGTGTTGCCCGGACCATTAAGTCCGAGGTTGTGATGTAAAGTGTATTTGGTTATGGAAGTTTTATCTCTATAAGTAATCCCCGTATTCTAATCCAAGATGTGAGGGAAGTGTAAACTTCGAGGACAAAGTTCTTTTAAGGGGGGTAGATTGAAATACCCCAAACCTTGATATGTAGTTTAAATATTAAACTATGGTATGTAAAGGCTAAAAAGTGCCTTAGGAACATCAGTGTACAACTTAAACCATAGTAAAATGCAATAAAGCATTAAGACACAGTTTGAGCAAAAACATGCTCTAAGCTATGAGCGAACTTGGTTAGGACCCAAAGAGCCTACCAAGGCTTAATAATATTCAAGTATGATTTAATAAGGCTAATTAAGTCCTTAGGAAACTTTGGTAGACAATGAAACCAAACAAAACACAAATAAATACCTTAAAGTCAATATGAGCAAAAATGTGCTCTAAGCCTGGGATAAATTTGTATAAGACCTAATGGTCATACCTATACCTTAAAAGTATGTTAATGAACATATTTAATCAATTACCAAAGAAAACCAAGCTTGAAAACAAGTTAAAACACAAAATGTGCTCTAAGGAGTCTTAAAGCACGTTTTTGAAAAATTGTCTTGTAAATGAGTTTTGAATGGCTAGATGTCCATCATTACTCTTTAATTAACATGTGTACTATATAGTATCACATTTGGAAGTCTATATCAATGGGAAATCAAAAATTTCACAAATATGTGCCTTAGTTTGTGAATAGTGCCCAAATAGTGCTAGTTTTGACTTAAGTCAACTTTAATTAGTTAAATGGTCAACAAAGACCATAAGTATCTTATATATTGAAGGGGGCACGGTTTTTAGTGTGTGAGTCATCACACTTGGCTAGCAAATAAAGAAAAGAAGAAAGAATAAAGTGAAAAGTTACTTTATGCCTTATAACATAAATATCTCCAAACTAAACCTCTCTCCTCACTCTTCTTTTCTTCTTGGTTCCCACCGTCTCCAACCTCATCCTCCCTTCTCCATCTCGTTTTGCTACAGCCATATACCATTCTCCATCTTTGAATGCTTGTAACTTCTAGCTCCATGCACCAAATCAAATTCCAAGACCATATTTGTCTTAGTTAGGTCAAGCTCTACACTTCTCTCTTTTCAAATCTTCAAGAACTCCATTTTGGTGCCATGAAGATTCTCCATTGAAGGAGCTTGAGCTCACCTTTTCATGCCTTGACATTCTCCTTTGCTTCAAGGTAAGGAAAATCAAAGAAAAACAACATTTCCTCTTGTTTTAGTGTGTGGCCGAAAATTCACCTTACAATGGTGCATTACCTTGCTATCTTTTTAGCTTAATCCAAACTTCAAAGGGCTAGGAGGAGTCCTATCTTGCCACTTGTTCAAGTTCTCTTTCAAATTCCAAAGGTAAACATCAATTTTAGTGTTTTAAGACACTTATGTAAACCTAGGGTTTAATTATGAGTTTGAGTATTAAACTTAATGCTCATTACCCTTATATGTATATTGGTTAGAAGGTTGACAAGTGATAAAAGCTCCTTGCCGATTTTCAATCAAGAAAAAAAAGGAGAAAACAAGTGAGAAAACTTGGAAAAACAAAGAGGTAAATAACCTCTCTTAATGTGGTTTATTGTACTAGGGAATTGAGCTATATTTGCTTAATAAATAACCTAAAGAGCCAATGGGAAAATGAGCTAGGAAACTATCCACAAGGTGGACTAAAAGGACATGGGAGCATTGTTGTGTGTATTCGCAGGTTGAAGGCATTTAAATGTGGAAATTCAGTGTTTATGGTTTATGCTATTTAAGGGCCTAAGTTCCAAGCAATTTAAGTTTATGCACTATATTGTGATGTAGTGTAAATTTGGTGAAGTTTTTTGTGTGAGGAAGTTCTTGATGGATTTTAGGTGTTCTTGAATGAAATAAGGTAAAAACCTAAGTGTTTGGATGTGAGGATATACAAGAGAAGCTATTGCAAAATTTGGAAAATGTATAAGGAGTTCTAGGTGTTTTAAATGAGTTTTGGTGAACTAGGAAGTGTTAAAGGTGAACAAATGTTTTACTAGGGAAGAAAACATGTATTAAGGTGATTTAGAGTGATGCAAGGATTTAGGTATTATCTTGGAAGTTCTAGGAATTCAATGTGTGTTTTTGAGAATGTATTCAAGTCTTGGAGAAGTTTGTTTAAGGTTTAGGAATGTTGATGTACAAGGAAGAAGTGATGTTTAGGCAAGATGTGAAAAGGAGATTTAGTTAGTAAGAGAAGAAGTTTGAGAGATGATGTTAAGGTGTAGAGGAAACACCTTGGTATAGTGGTCAATATTGGTGAAGTACCACTTAGAAATCCTAAGGAGGAAACATTCCAAGTGCTAAGAATTTTGTAAGGAATTTGTGAATGATAAGATGGTTTTGGTGTGTGATTTAAAGAGTTTAGTACATGGCTAAAGGTGTGTTTGAGGTGTCATATGGTGTTGCAACACATTGGGAGACTTAAGGAAAAGTTTGGAACAATTTGGACAATTCTTAGGAAGTTTCTGCAGCCGACCTACCCAGGGGACCGACCCCAGTCTGGGTCGGTCGGGCTGAAACTGTGAACTTAGTGATCTCTGCAGCCGACCTACCCAGGGGGTGGGTCGGTCGGTGGGTCGGTCGGACCATAAAAAAAAAATTAATTTTAAGAATGTTAAGTGGTATTAGTGGTATGCCATTAAGAGAGTATTGATGGTTAGAAAGATAAATATATATGGACTTGAGAGATTAAGTTAAGTAAGATGATTTAAATGTTAAGGTTATAAATGATATGTAATGAGGGGATTGTTAAGTAATGATGTTATAAGATTGTTAAGGACATGTTAAGTGAGTTATAATGACAATTTAGTGGAGGAAAAATTGTATTAAAATGTAAAAGTAAAACAAGTTAAAATGTGAAGTTATATAACTAAATTAACGGGGATAAGTATAAGCATTAGACTTTAAACAATCATGTTACCCCGATGTTAATAAAAGTACATGTAATGTTATCAGTTGTTCGAGAATTGCTCGAGGAACGTAAGTGGACATGATAAAGTGGACTCCGGTGACAGGTATGGTTTTCTTGCAACCTGTGTCCTACGGATTACACCGGCTTGTATGCCAATGTGTTTTCTGTGTGTTTGCCACGTTATAAGAAAATCATGAAACGAGTTTACAGTCGTTATGTTGTTGTATGTTTACGTGCCGATACCGGTAACCTCAAATGCGCTTGAAGGGCTAGTAACCACTATTAGGTAAACGTAAGAGAACGGTATCCGGTAATAACGTTTCCGACCTAAGGAACGTTCTAACACGGCTATGCGTGAGTTAGTCGTGTGATGTGCTGTAAGTGTATGACCCTCCTTTGCGTGATTAACTCAGTTGTAATACTGTATTGTGTGATGATGTGATAGGTTCCACAGCGGAGTCTTAACTGTGAATATTATATATATGGGGGGTGAGGAATCGGTTGTTCCGGTCGCGCGTTGTTTGGGAGTTGTGTATACAGTTTCTTCAGCTTCCTCTCTTTATGTGTCTTCCTTCATTGGTCTTCGATCACCCCTGAGCTTAACCAAGGCTCTTGACTCACGTCTGTTGGGGATTATGTATGTTGTGTTCGGGTCACTAAACCCGATCCATCTTATGTTAAGTTATTCGTTCGCCAACAGAACGGTAACGAGTTATGTAAACGAGCTTAGCAGAGTTTGACAGCATCCTCTAGGCTCTCCCAGTGAACTAACTGTGTTTGGGTCGGTTCCTAAGAGAACCATTTCCGTTATGTTATGTATTTTGTTGTGATGCAATATCTATTGCGGTGTTATGTTGAGCACGTTGAAACGTGCAAAGTGTTGTTGTGTGATGTTATGTAGTGTATGTTATATGTTGTAAAATGTGGAGTATGTGGATCATGGATATGAATCCCAGTGTGTGATAAGAGGCGTTTAAGGATAACCCGATTTAAGGGTAAGTGTCGTCTGTAAGGAAGTAGCTCCATTAGAGGAGGAACACTCTAGGGATATTGAATACCTTGAGTGACTTATTAAGTAAGGATATATCCGTTTGTTGAGCCCGTTGAGGCGAAATGGTTATGTGTTGTGTGTTTACAGTTGCATGCATGATTTAAAAATAATCAACCGCATGCTAAGACGACAATTAGTTGTGCGTGGCCCGGTAGCATGTGGGCTGCGGGATTACCATACCAGCAAAGGTGCTGAGCCCCTTGGGGGCCACCCTTTCTCTTCTTTTCCTATTTCAGGTACGAAGTGCTGGAAGCCGTTCGAGAGTAGGAGGGTAGTCCGTTGTACATGGGTAATCATTTAAGTGTATGTATACAGTAGGTGTAGTAAGACCGAAATTGTTGTCGGCACCAGTTTATAAATACTCGGTATAGTGAATGTAGTGACGGTGAAGAATAAGTACCCACTACCCCGCATTGACGATCTGTTCGATCAGTTAAAGGGAGCATCTGTGTTCTCCAAGATTGATCTCAGATCGGGTATCATCAGATAGCCATTAAGGAGGGGACACATTGAGAAGACGGCATTCCGGACACGATACGGCCACTATGAGTTTACAGTGATGCCGTTCGGTTTGTCGAACACCGGCGAAGTTATGGATCTGATGACCGCTTGTTCCGGGAGCAGCTGGACAAGTCAGTTGTGGTGTTTATTGACGATATCTGATATACTCGAAATCTAAGGTTGAACATGAGGAACATTTGAGGAGAGATTGGAAATATTAAGGGAGTTTCAGCTATATGCTAAGTTCTCAAGTGTGAGTTTTGGCTTGACCAGGTCTCCTTCCTAGGTCATGTCATCTCAGATGCTAGGATCTCAGTGGATCCAGCAAAGATTGATGCCGTACGTACTTGGCCAAGGCCGAAGACTGTTACCGACATCCGGAGCTTCCTCGGTCTGGCAGGTTACTACAGGAGGTTTGTTAGGGATTTCAGCAAGGTCGCGAAACCGATGACCAGTCTGATGAAGAAAGATGCACCGTTCTTATGGACGGCTGACTGTGAGAGATCATTTCAGAGTTTGAAAGACTCACTGACCACTGCACGGTTCTGACCATTCCAGACGGTACATGGGCTTTGAGGTTTACTGTGATGCATCCGGCAGAGGGCTGGGTTGCGTGCTCATGCAACATGGCAAGGTGGTGGCATATGCCTCACACCAGTTGAAGAAACATGAGGAGAACTACCCCCACATGATTTGGAGCTGGGAGCTGTAGTCTTCGCTTTGAAGATATGGCGCCACTACTTATACGGGGTTAGTGTCACGATCTACACCGATCATAAGAGCTTAAGATACATATTTACTCAAAAGGAGTTGAATCTCAGACAGAGGAGATGGTTGGAATTTTGAAAGACTATGACATTGACCTCCAATACAAGAAGGAAAGGCCAATGTTGTAGCGGACGCCCTGAGCCGTCGAGCACACTCACTCCATTCGCTAGTTTCTTTCTCCAGCTTGGTTGATGAGGTGCGAGAGGCTCAGAGGACAGATGAGTATATGAGAGAGGTCAGACAGAAGCTGACAGATGGTACTTTTGAGGGTCAGAAATATGACTTCAGACTTCACGACGATGATCTGATCAGACTTAAGGGCCGGTTATGCATACCACGGGGCAACACAGATCTGAAAGACCGTATACTTAGGGAATCACACTGTTCTTCAGTTTCCATCCATCTGGGAGCCTCTAAGATGTATAAAGACATGAAGAGATACTTCTGGTGGTCGGGGATGAAGACAGATGTTACCGAGTTCGTCTTGAGGTGTCTCACATGCCAGAAGGTAAAATTCGAGCACTGACGTCCGGGCGGAATGGTACAGTCGATGCCAGTTCCGGAGTGAAAGTTCCATGATATCTCCAGGGACTTTGTAGTTGGACTCCCACCTGCTAGGGGAGGTCTCAACATGTATGGGGGTGGTGGTGGATGCCTTACCAAAGTAGCCCGATTCATACCGATGAAGGATACTTGGAAGGTGACCAAATTAGCTGAGTTGTTTGAGAGAGAAATCATGAGACATCACGGGATACCAAAGACCATAGTGTCAGATAGAGATACCAGATTCCTTTCGAGGTACTGGAGAGCTACTAGAGAAGCGTTGGGTACAGAACTCAATCTGAGTACCACGTTCCATCCTCAAACAGATGGTCAGACTGAACGTACTATTCAGACACTCAAGGACATGCTGAGGGCATGTGCCTTAGACTTCCAGGGCAGTTGGATTGATAGATTGCATCTGATCGAGTTTTTATACAACAACAGCTATCACGCTTCGATCAAGATGGCACCTTTTCAAGCGTTGTACGGTAGACCATGTCGTACACCGCTCTACTGGGATGAGTCGAGTGAGACGGTCATTATAGGACCGTTAATACCCCGGATCTAAAAATGGAGATTAAATTACTTTAATATGATTATCAAAGGCCTAATGGTGCCTAAAGAGTATTGGTAAGGGGAAATAAAACCAAAAGGAAAGAGAAAATGCGTAAAACGTGAAAAACATTGAAACACGCATTGAATGAATAAAGGAGATACATGATCTCGTTAGGGTCCGAGATGGATTCCTAAGGCTTAGTTAGGCCTAATTAGTATACAGGAGTGATTCCCGAAGAAAACGGATCCAAATAATGGATTAAAAATACTAACGGAGTTTAAAAGCACGTTTTTAGAGAAAACCTGAAAACGTGACTTTAAGTGGTCAATCAGACCCATAAAAATTATAGTTGATTAAATAACTATAAACAAATATTAATGGAAGCTTAATAACCATTAAAAATAAAGAAACGAGAAAAATCCGAAAAACGGGCCCGGTGAGTGAATAATGCCGAACCGGGTAAAATAACGAGCGTTTTCTGTCAGAAACCGAAAAACGCTCCAGCATATATGTATATAGTGGGCCGATTTTTATTAACTTAATCAGCCTCCCTCACTTGTTAGCTAGTTAGTAAAGAAAGGAAGAAAAGAAAAAGGAAGAAAAGAAAAGAAAAGTAGAAAAGTGCTTTTAACACTCTCTCTCTTCTATTCTAACTCCCACACGTTTTTCTTTCTTGCTCACTAGAGTCCTCTTCTTCCTCCTTGCTAGCTCCGATGGCGATTTTCCCATGCCCACACAGCACCTCTCTTCTTTCTTCTAGTGAACACTCAATCAACTCCAAACTCCACAAAATTACTACCGTTGGATTCCCCTCTGCACAAGGAACAAGTTCCACCCTTCAAAAGCTGAAAAACTCCACCCTCATCACCATGGCTAAATGCCATTTTGAAGCATGAATAAGAGTATTTGGATCTCCATCTCCTACTTATTACTCCAAAGTAAAAATAAGCTTAAGAGCTCATCATTCTAGCCTCTCTTATATTTCTTTGGAAATTTCCAACGTGAGCATCCCCTTTCTTCCATGTCCAGCCGATTGTTGATCTTCAATAAGGGATGGAGTTTCTAGCTTTGTTGCCCAAGACCTCCATCTAAAAGTGCAAGGTAATGCCTCCTTAAAAACCTTAAGAACCCTCCTTAAAATTCTAGCTAGGGTTTGATATCAAGAGTGGTAATTGACTTGATGGTGGTTGTGTGTCGTTTGGGCATGGCGGTAGCTTGCCTCATTTGGTAGACCAAGAAGAAAAAGAAAGAACAAGAGGAGAAGGAAGGAAGGAAGAGAAACCGAAACTAGTAAGGTAATTGAGCTTACCTTGTGTTGAATTGTTGTCTCGGGGAAATAGATTTTTAATGTGGACTGAATGTCAATGTGTAAGTGTAGTCATGAAACTACAAGGTTGAACAAGTAATGAGATTGTTTAACGATGTTTAAGTGTGGGTAATAAGCCTTGAGGCTAACTGTTATATATGTGTGAGCAAGGGGGAATTTAATGTGTTAATGTGGTAAGTGTTTGAAGTTGATAATGCCTAAATCAAACAGGGGTGAAGAACTGATTTATGAGCTGTTTTGTTGTGGTGAAATTGCTTAGGAAAGTAGGTAAGCTCTGTCGAATTTGATTTAGGAATTTGGAGGCTTTGGGTGTTTGTGAGAGAAAAGAAACAAGGTGTGTTTGGATTCACCATGAGTAGTTATTTGCCTAGGAATGTATGGGCTTGAGTGTATTGATGCGTGGAGTTGGAATGGAAGGAAAGAAAGGATTGGAAAACTACTACAGAAACAAAGAAGCTAGAAGTGCTGTTGTGCATCAGTGTAACAGAGAGGGTGGAAATGGTGTAGTTGTGCATGAATTAAGTGATAAGTTTTGTCCATGATTTAAGGAGGTTTTGGGCATGATTAAGGTGTTAAAATATGTTGAATTACATGAAGGAATATTGAGGAAGAAGTGGGTATAAGTTTAGAGTGGTAACATAATCAAAAACAAGAAGAAATTACATTACTGCAACTGGTCCGGGTTTGTAAACCAGGATAGAAACCCGGACCAGGCCTAAAACATGGCTGAACGTTGTAGCAGAGGAGTGGTCCGGTTTACAAACCAGGACACAAACCCGGACCACCCCTAAAATGCACCCGAGAGGTTTCTGAATTAAGGGTCCGGGTTTGTAAACTAGCATGTATACCCGGACCACATCAAAAACACACCCGAGAGTTATAACAGGGGTTGGTCCAGGTTTGTATACCAGGACACAAACCCGGACCACATGTAAAATGCACCCGAGACTTTAAACCGTGTCTGGTCCAGGTTTGTAACCCCGGACACAAACCCGGACCAGTGTAAAAATGTACCAGAGAGTGTTTTTAAGTGTCCTAATGAAGGGGAAGTGAATGGAAATGGTTTTAGATGATGTTTAGGCCTTGTTTGGTGACTAATAAAGGTCCTAAGAAGTGTAAATAAGTTTGAGAAGTGAGTGAGAAAGTTGTGAGTTAAGAACACATGAACTGAACTAGGAATAACGGGATAACGGGGTTAAGTACGGGAGTATTAGTTTTACTTACCGTAACGCGTTAATGTTAATACAAGCATTTGAATGTTATCAGAGGATCGTGTGTGAACCGAGCATGGTGAGATGACACGGTAAAAGTAAAAACCCCGGTGAAAGGTATGATTTTCTCATACTCCGCGTGCTAACCGAGTTACGTTGATTTGTGTATTTGTGTGCCGGCTTAATCAAGATTAAAGCATGAAAATAATCCATTGTTTGATTATGTATGCCTTGTAGTATGTTGAATGAGATAACATACTTGTATGCCGGTGTGGTCTAACATAGTGTATGGACCGACTCGTAGTGAGTAACGTTAGGCTAGAGACCCAAAGATCGGGTCGATGCTTAAGATAACGAAAACGTGCAAACACACAAACTATCTGTTAAAGTATAACGATAACGAAAACATGTGAACTCCCTAGAATGTGAGGAGAATTACGGGTTGAGTAAATACCCGATAACGGTTAGGAAACCATATTGAAATAATCCACAAAACAAATGAGAGAGGGAAGATAAGTAAACCTCCTTCAAGAGGATTAAAGATAGTTCGAAGATGTGAACTAGTAAAGAAGGTAAAAGAGACCTAAGGGATTAGCAGCTCCCTTGAGACATGGTCAACCTCCTAAATGAGGATTTTACCCGGTATAAGAAAATAACCGAATGTATGAGTAAATGAAACGTATGGGTAACTCTTAAAACCTAAGATTAACCGAACTTGTGTATTGTTCCCAAAGTCATTAGAAACATCGAGAGTGATGCTTTTAGACTAAAACACATAATACTATTATAACTCCGAGAGAGGAGTGTATGGGGAATGAGAGTAGTCCGAGAGTAGTCGGACCTATGTAAAAGAGTTAGGAACTAAGAGAGAGTTCTGTGAGCTAGTTGAACCTTCCCACCATGCTAGACCAGAGTAGGGTCGAAACCGGGGAAGTAAGACTATGCCCGAGAGCCATGAGTTTTGGCCTGAGAATGTATTAAGAGTAACAAGCGTGACGTAGGAGACCTGTAGTGTCTCGAGAATCTACAATAGCTTGAGTATAAATAACCCAAGAGTGTGGGTGAGATAATGTGTATAAGTAACCCGAGAGAATGGGTGAGTATAAAATGAGTAGCCCAAGAGAATGGGTGTGTATATGAATAAGTAACCCGAGAGAGTGGGTGAGATGTTGAATGAGTAAACAAGGCATAGTGAGGTATAACCCTCAAGGCCTAAGAGTAAACTGATACAACTAACAACCTTGTTATGTTAGTTAGGAATTGTGTTCCGTGATTGGATGTAGATTCCTTGAGAAATACACATATTATTGTATTGCTATGATGCATGTTGTTTGACTAAAATGAACTCCATGTATATCCGACAAAAGTAGTCGGCGTACCCCGGTTAGCGCTCGGGGTATGCGAATTTCATATGCAGCGTTAAGCTGAGCCCCTAGGGGCAACGTTTTTATTTTTCAGGTACACCGAAGATGTTACCGTTCGAGAGTAGGACGGGGTCGGTGGTTTGCATGGGTAGTTAGATTTAATTACTTATGTATTGAAAGAGGTGTAAGACCGAATATGTTGTCGGCATCCATATATTGTAGACTCGGTATAGTAAAGAAATGATTTGGGTATTGTATATGTATTGTGTACTTGGTTGTTCCAGTTCATCAGACCGTTACGGTATGTAAGCAAGGCCTGGTTAGCCATATGGGTGGCTAACGGCGTTGTTTCACCCCTCGTTGTAATTAGAGTTCCGCTGCGTGAGTAAGAGCTTTTAGTGACAGTTTAAGAGGTAATGACGAGCTTAACGGCTGGGGTGTTACAAAAATGGTATCAGAGCGAAGTATCGCTCTGATGACTGGAAATACCGAGCCTAGGAAGTACCGAGTTAGGAATCAGAGACTTAGGGCTAAGGGTTGAGCGATAGCGTGAGAGATGCGCTAGTTAGGAACTTGCAGAATGTTCTGGATACCTACAATACCAGACCCGCCCTCCACAAACCCCCGTATTAAAAGCTCGGGGAAGAACGCCAGAGAGACGGGGAAACCCGATCTGGCAGTTATTAAATATTTCAATATGAACCAGAACCAGTCATGCGGTTGATCCCAAGAACCGGGAACCCCGGCGATGGATCCCGCTGGAGCGACAATAACCGCACTCGATGGTGAGACGTCGAACATCCTATTCCAGGGAGACCAGAATCTGTGGCAGCTTGGGGCGACATGCTTTGCAGTCGCGAGAACTTAACTGACCGAGCGGCAGCAAGAAGAAAGCACCAATCGTGCGACAAGACGGACTCATAAGAAATAACGAGAACCGGGACACATGTCTATGGACCGCCATAGTTAACTAATACCACCAATGGTATACGTATTGACTAAGAATCTAGTCAAAGGTAGATGCACCCACCCTGCCACACCCAAAGAGGTTGCAATACTTAACTGATATAGCTTAGACAACTACGAGCATAACTACGGGATATACCCGAATAGGACAACAGAAGTAGAGCCTAAATCACTTAAACCTCGGTAACCACAATGAAGACGTGGGAACGAGCAACGAGGTAGAACAAAGAACTAAGTAATTAAGGAACTCCGAGAGTGGAGAAGCACCTAAATGAATGACAGTCATGTCAAGATGAATATGAAGCAGCTCTAAGGAGTAGTTATCCAACTAAAGGATCAAGGAAGAGCCGACAAGGCTACCAAATACAATGTGAACAATACCGTGACCGGTATGAGTTAACCTAAAAACTGCCTGTACCGTGCACTTGCCACGGCAAGTGCAGTATTAACAGGACTTTTAAGAAGAGCTTTGACAACCAGTACTTAGCAAGTACCAAAACGGCGAAAGAAGCCAATATGGCAAGACAACCTTAAGAAACCTTGAAACGAAACCTTGGAAAGGCCTAACGGCCTGACCACTGCATTGAAGAGCATACCAGTCAGCAAGAAGCTAGATCTGGTAATAAGTAACCGGCATTGAAGTGCCATGAAGATTTTACCTTCAAGACTCAAACTTTTCTTTCAAACACAAAATTTTCCAAAACCCCCAAATTTTAAAACCAAACCAAAGAACCACGGTAAGTTATCATAGGACGATATAAGAGGAGTTGGCAACAGAATACTTCACCTAGGCGTGTGACCGACACTACAAGTGTACACAACGAGACATGGGACGACCGCACTCCGAAGGAGCTTGCGGGCCTGACAGACTAGTTATGAGTTAGTCGGGTAAGTGGCAACGTATCAATAAGATACTCCATGTATGTATACAAGTAGAGTACGAAACACGGGAAGTAGCCCACTCCATACTACGGACGAAAGAGCCAACTCAAACCAAGATATTTAGACACCTCGAATGATCGAAGAACACAAAAAGTTTACGAAGCTAAGGAGTCTAGAAACCAGTAAGGTGACGGACTTAAGGACATAGCGTGGATAAGTGCGAGAAGCACAAAGTATTAAGTATAGACATTGGATATGTCTCAGGAATCTAGGAGGAAATACCTAATAACTGGAATGGATACCAGTGTAAGCAATAAGATGAATGCCTTAAATGATCATATCAATGTTTGATAAACGGGATAGGATTCCCACAACATACCTCACTGAGGAGAATAACGACCTGACCAAGAAGTTAGAGGAAAAAGAATCAATGATCTACCCAATAACGGGAGACATTACAACCCAAAAGGGGATAATTCAAAACATATGTGACCGCAAGGCGGAGTAAGGAACTGAATATACCCATGAATTCAGGCCAGATGTGATGGCATAACTCGGTAACACCCAGGAGCAATCCGTGAGGGGTGCCGGAGTCAACAGTAGTTGAACGAAATATCATGTTGAGAACACGAGTGTTAAAGCGAACACTCGGGTGACACCCGAAGGTATCCCACATAAGACGGGATACCCTAAATTGCTAGAGGGCATGAAATAATACCAAGATACTTAAAGGGCCATCCAGATACGAAAGTGTGATGAGACATCTATGTCAAAGAGCCCAGCAATACCTCCAAACCATTAATGGTGTACGGAGAAGCAGAAACTTGTATAAATAGCCGCACAGAGCATGGCTCGAGGCAAAGTGGCTTGTAAGCCGATAGAACTAACTACAAACTGTAGATTTAAACATTGCGAAGCTATGCATAAAGGCATAAGAAGAAACAGTGGAAGATGAACCACTACTTTAGAGTGGGGATACCACTTGTTATTGTGGGGCCTATGGAGTGGCAATTGCGTGAATCCTCCAGAGAAGGGCTACCACATAAGAATGTAATGCGAAACCGCTAGAGCGGCGTGGTGATAGTTGAGCATGTGTTTATTGCCAAGGAGTAATTCGAACAGGGATAATATGTAAAAGCTTTGATAGTAGTGGAAGGAAACCGATAGAGTAGTCGGATGAGTAGTGAACACGACAGGTGTGTAATACGAACTCCAGAGTAAGCAAAGAATAACGTATTTCATTGAGCCAAATGAATGGCAAGCCATGGTATAAATGGCGGAAGTATATGAGCGGAAGCTAAACTAGTAGCGGATGCCATTGCGTAAGCGAATGTTGTAATGAGTAAGAACATGGTACGCAGCAAGCGACCATTGTACAAGTATTAGCCAGACCACCATGTGATGTTGGTCAGAAAAGATAGTAAAGGAGACATGTTCATTCCTATCTCATGGGTGATTTACTGCCAAGTGTTTACGCTTCTGCACTCTGTATGACTGAGTGTTTTGGTATTGCACTTGTGCGGTAATGATCTTATGGGATGGCTAGGAACTTGAGAATTGTCAACAGAACCTGTTGAACGAAACCTAAAGAAGTAACCGTGCGACCATTGGCCAAAGATGCACAAAGAACGTGGGCAGTAACCCACAGGGCCTAGGATCGATGGATGGTAAATGCAGAGTAGTATGAATGAAGAACTCTAGTACAAACCAAGAAACAAACATAATCCAGGAGCCACTATTAAACGAGGAAGCGCTACATGCTGAGTAGTAGCTTGACCTCAACCGACAACAAGTCGGGAAAAAATAAGTGAATAATCACGAAGGTATATATTGTAATACAAAATAGATTCCAGAGAATTGGAGAGAAAATTTATAACTCATCGAATTCGCATACGGTAAGAGATACCACGCGACGATTGAGAAACCTTTATTCCCAAGTCAAAAAGGGATGAAAGGGGAGTAGATAATACATTAAGAATACCAAAGGGTGAGTTAAGCTCTAGTTATCTGCTCACGCAGCAGAAGCTTGCGGGCCATAATTCAAGGTTAGGTATACCTGACAATCTGAGTAAATGGTTAATCCTAAACGCCTTGAAGCCTTAGAGGCTAGAATTGAACCCGGTTATGAGTTAGTTAACCGTATTGAAGTTAAAACACTTCATGATACCTGAATTAGTGAACCAATGTTCAATGATAACAAATGGTTGATTACACGGGCGTAACCCCTTTTAAGGGGGGTAGGGCGAGAAACCGCTTAGAGTATGTTTTACGTATAGGGCGTAAACTAATATGTGCATAGCACAAAAGAAATTGTTTTGATGATTGGAACTTATGTTACATAAACATATGTACCCATTCATTGTGTAATAATAATATGAAAAGAGGAGTAGAGAAACTCCTGGGGAAAGAGAATCCCTATAGTGTATGTCTATTGAGATTAGACATGAGATATTATGAGTATGAATCGGTATGAAACCGGTGTATAACCTTGTAGGAAGTGAGTTTCCCTAGGTAATTTTTATTTGAGAATGATTGATGGAGTGAGATCCATCCTTTGGAGTTGTATGTTATATGTTTTAAATTGAGTAACAATTTGAGGAAAAGAGGCCATAAGTATGGAATACCTAGGTAAAGTAGTGAAGCAATGAGAATGACAAATGACCTAAGTACTAGGAACTAGAGATTAATTGAAACAAATTGTTTCATGAATATGACTAGAAAGAGTAAAAGATAGAAAACGAAAATGTTTGACTATCTGATTGTTTGAAACTGACGTGAGAGGTGGAATTTGATCTGCTAGCGATCAAGGGAAACCGAACACAAATTAGAGTGGAAGGATAGTTCAACACTGATGCTGATCACATCAGGGTTGGATGATTCTCGAAGCTCCCTATAAGTGGTCACAAGTAATCACGCTAAGAAAAGATACAGCTACTACCATAAATTTGACTTGGAGTTGTGTGATGCTTAAAAGAGTTTTCAAACAGGTTTTGAAAAAGGATTTTCTTCAAGTATGAAGATGGAAATGAAAACTGGTTTTGAAACCGCTATCACCCCCGCCGGTGGCTATGGCCTTAAGTCTTGATGACCGGTAGAACGGGGGGCGTGTACTAGTTTTGAAACCATTGCACCGTACGTGCGGCGGTCCTAAGTGACCGGTTGGGGCGGTGACAGTGTGTGATTTTTCCAAAGGCAGCGGGACGGGGAGAGTACCCTGAGACGATCCTGTGTTGAGTGAGTCAACCAGAGTGCTTGAGGATATGTATATGTGTAACGTTTTGATCAGAACCGAAGGGACCGTGGGCCAGAGAGAGTAAGTGCCCATTTGTCATGAAACGGCTGTGGAACAGAGAGCATAAGAGTCCAACGTGACCGGTACATGAGGGATCAGTAGTATATTACTCAATATGGATTCGAGGACTGTAGAGCCTTCTTGTCTTCGGACCGATTCCATGGAGAGAGTACAAAGAGTTTTTTATTGCTATACATGCTGTGATTTGTGTGGTATGTGTAGTGTGAAATGAGAATGACTTGTGAAGTCTGTAAGGTTGTACGTGTATTATAATCTTGGCATAGTACGCCCATGAGAGTAACGAGATTAGATTCACCAACTTTGAGGACAAAGTTCCTAAGGGGGTAGATTTTAATACCCCGGATCTAAAAATGGAGATTAAATTACTTTAATATGATTATCAAAGGCCTAATGGTGCCTAAAGAGTATTGGTAAGGGGAAATAAAACCAAAAGGAAAGAGAAAATGCGTAAAACGTGAAAAACGTTATAACACGCATTAAATGAATAAAGGAGATACATGATCTCGTTAGGGTCCGAGATGGATTCCTAAGGCTTAGTTAGGCCTAATTGGTATACGGGAGTGATTCCCGAAGAAAACGGATCCAAATAATGGATTAAAAATACTAACGGAGTTTAAAAGCACGTTTTTCGAGAAAACCCGAAAACGTGACTTTAAGTGGTCAATCAGACCCATAAAAATTATAGTTGATTAAATAACTATAAACAAATATTAATGGAAGCTTAATAACCATTAAAAATAAAGAAACGAGAAAAATCCGAAAAACGGGCCCGGTGAGTGAATAGTGCCGAACCGGGTAAAATAACGAGCGTTTTCTGTCAGAAACCGAAAAACGGTCCAGCATATATGTATATAGTGGGCCGATTTTTATTAACTTAATCAGCCTCCCTCTCTTGTTAGCTAGTTAGTAAAGAAAGGAAGAAAAGAAAAAGGAAGAAAAGAAAAGAAAAGTAGAAAAGTGCTTTTAACACTCTCTCTCTTCTATTCTAACTCCCACACGTTTTTCTTTCTCTGCTTACTAGAGTCCTCTTCTTCCTCCTTGCTAGCTCCGATGGCGATTTTCCCATGCCCACACAACACCTCTCTTCTTTCTTCTAGTGAACACTCAAATCAACTCCAAACTCCACAAAATTACTACCGTTGGATTCCCCTCTGCACAAGGAACAAGTTCCACCCTTCAAAAGCTGAAAAACTCCACCCTCATCACCATGGCTAAATGCCATTTTGAAGCGTGAATAAGAGTATTTGGATCTCCATCTCCTACTTATTACTCCAAGGTAAAAATAAGCTTAAGAGCTCATCATTTTAGCCTCTCTTATATTTCTTTGGAAATTTCCAACGTGAGCATCCCCTTTCTTCCATGTCTAGCCGATTGTTGATCTTCATTAAGGGATGGAGTTTCTAGCTTTGTTGCCCAAGAGCTCCATCTAAAAGTGCAAGGTAATGCCTCCTTAAAAACCTTAAGAACCCTCCTTAAAATTCTAGCTAGGGTTTGATATCAAGAGTGGTAATTGACTTGATGGTGGTTGTGTGTCATTTGGGCATGGCGGTAGCTTGCCTCATTTGGTAGACCAAGAAGAAAAAGAAAGAACAAGAGGAGAAGGAAGGAAGGAAGAGAAACCGAAACTAGCAAGGTAATTGAGCTTACCTTGTGTTGAATTGTTGTCTCGGGGAAATAGATTTTTAATGTGGACTGAATGTCAATGTGTTAGTGTAGTCATGAATCTACAAGGTTGAACAAGTAATGAGATTGTTTAACGATGTTTAAGTGTGGGTAATAAGCCTTGAGGCTAACTGTTATATATGTGTGAGCAAGGGGGAATTTAATGTGTTAATGTGGTAAATGTTTGAAGTTGATAATGCCTAAATCAAACAGGGGTGAAGAACTGATTTATGAGCTGTTTTGTTGTGGTGAAATTGCTTAGGAAAGTAGGTAAGCTCTGTCGAATTTGATTTAGGAATTTGGAGGCTTTGGGTGTTTGTGAGAGAAAAGACACAAGGTGTGTTTGGATTCACCATGAGTAGTTATTTGCCTAGGAATGTATGGGCTTGAGTGTATTGATGCGTGGAGTTGGAATGGAAGGAAAGAAAGGATTGGAAAACTACTACAGAAACAAAGAAGCTAGAAGTGCTGTTGTGCATCAGTGTAACAGAGAGGGTGGAAATGGTGTAGTTGTGCATGAATTAAGTGATAAGTTTTGTCCATGATTTAAGGAGGTTTTGGGCATGATTAAGGTGTTAAAATATGTTGAATTACATGAAGGAAGATTGAGGAAGAAGTGGGTATAAGTTTAGAGTGGTAACATAATCAGAAACAAGAAGAAATTACATTACTGCAACTGGTCCGGGTTTGTAAACCAGGATAGAAACCCGGACCAGGCCTAAAACATGACAGAACGTTGTAGCAGAGGAGTGGTCCGGGTTTACAAACCAGGACACAAACCCGGACCACCCCTAAAATGCACCCGAGAGGTTTCTGAATTAAGGGTCCGGGTTTGTAAACTAGCATGTATACCCGGACCACATCAAAAACACACCCGAGAGTTATAACAGGGGTTGGTCCGGGTTTGTATACCAGGACACAAACCCGGACCACATGTAAAATGCACCCGAGACTTTAAACCGTGTCTGGTCCGGTTTGTAACCCCGGACACAAACCCGGACCAGTGTAAAAATGTACCAGAGAGTGTTTTTAAGTGCCCTAATGATGGGGAAGTGAATGGAAATGGTTTTAGATGATGTTTAGGCCTTGTTTGGTGACTAATAAAGGTCCTAAGAAGTGTAAATAAGTTTGAGAAGTGAGTGAGAAAGTTGTGAGTTAAGAACACATGAACTGAACTAGGAATAACGGGATAACGGGTTAAGTACGGGAGTATTAGTTTTACTTACCGTAACGCGTTAATGTTAATACAGCATTTGAATGTTATCAGAGGATCGTGTGTGAACCGAGCATGGTGAGATGACACGGTAAAAGTAAAAACCCCGGTGAAAGGTATGATTTTCTCATACTCCGCGTGCTAACCGAGTTACGTTGATTTGTGTTTTTGTGCCGGCTTAATCAAGATTAAAGCATGAAAATAATCCATTGTTTGATTATGTATGCCTTGTAGTATGTTGAATGAGATAACATACTTGTATGCCGGTGTGGTCTAACATAGTGTATGGACCGACTCGTAGTGAGTAACGTTAGGCTAGAGACCCAAAGATCGGGTCGATGCTTAAGATAACGAAAACGTGCAAACACACAAACTATCTGTTAAAGTATAACGATAACGAAAACATGTGAACTCCCTAGAATGTGAGGAGAATTACGGTTGAGTAAATACCCGATAACGGTTAGGAAACCATATTGAAATAATCCACAAACAAATGAGAGAGGGAAGATAAGTAAACCTCCTTCAAGAGGATTAAAGATAGTTCGAAGATGTGAACTAGTAAAGAAGGTAAAAGAGACCTAAGGGATTAGCAGCTCCCTTGAGACATGGTCAACCTCCTAAATGAGGATTTTACCCGGTATAAGAAAATAACCGAATGTATGAGTAAATGAAACGTATGGGTAACTCTTAAAACCTAAGATTAACCGAACTTGTGTATTGTTCCCAAAGTCATTAGAAACATCGAGAGTGATGCTTCTAGACTAAAACACATAATACTATTATAACTCCGAGAGAGGAGTGTATGGGGAATGAGAGTAGTCCGAGAGTAGTCGGACCTATGTAAAGAGTTAGGAACTAAGAGAGAGTTCTGTGAGCTAGTTGAACCTTCCCACCATGCTAGACCAGAGTAGGGTCGAAACCGGGGAAGTAAGACTATGCCCGAGAGCCATGAGTTTTGGCCTGAGAATGTATTAAGAGTAACAAGCGTGACGTAGGAGACCTGTAGTGTCTCGAGAATCTACAATAGCTTGAGTATAAATAACCCAAGAGTGTGGGTGAGATAATGTGTATAAGTAACCCGAGAGAATGGGTGAGTATAAAATGAGTAGCCCAAGAGAATGGGTGTGTATATGAATAAGTAACCCGAGAGAGTGGGTGAGATGTTGAATGAGTAAACAAGGCATAGTGAGGTATAACCCTCAAGGCCTAAGAGTAAACTGATACAACTAACAACCTTGTTATGTTAGTTAGGAATTGTGTTCCGTGATTGGATGTAGATTCCTTGAGAAATACACATATATATTGTATTGCTATGATGCATGTTGTTTGACTAAAATGAACTCCATGTATATCCGACAAAAGTAGTCGGCGTACCCCGGTTAGCGCTCGGGGTATGCGAATTTCATATGCAGCGTTAAGCTGAGCCCCTAGGGGCAACGTTTTTATTTTTCAGGTACACCGAAGATGTTACCGTTCGAGAGTAGGACGGGGTCGGTGGTTTGCATGGGTAGTTAGATTTAATTACTTATGTATTGAAAGAGGTGTAAGACCGAATATGTTGTCGGCATCCATATATTGTAGACTCGGTATAGTAAAGAAATGATTTGGGTATTGTATATGTATTGTGTACTTGGTTGTTCCAGTTCATCAGACCGTTACGGTATGTAAGCAAGGCCTGGTTAGCCATATGGGTGGCTAACGGCGTTGTTTCACCCCTCGTTGTAATTAGAGTTCCGCTGCGTGAGTAAGAGCTTTTAGTGACAGTTTAAGAGGTAATGACGAGCTTAACGGCTGGGGTGTTACAAAAATGGTATCAGAGCGAAGTATCGCTCTGATGACTGGAAATACCGAGCCTAGGAAGTACCGAGTTAGGAATCAGAGACTTAGGGCTAAGGGTTGAGCGATAGCGTGAGAGATGCGCTAGTTAGGAACTTCCAGAATGTTCTGGATACCTACAATACCAGACCCGCCCTCCACAAACCCCCGTATTAAAAGCTCGGGGAAGAACGCCAGAGAGACGGGGAAACCCGATCTGGCAGTTATTAAATATTTCAATATGAACCAGAACCAGTCATGCGGTTGATCCCAAGAACCGGGAACCCCGGCGATGGATCCCGCTGGAGCGACAATAACCGCACTCGATGGTGAGACGTCGAACATCCTATTCCAGGGAGACCAGAATCTGTGGCAGCTTGGGGCGACATGCTTTCAGTCGCGAGAACTTAACTGACCGAGCGGCAGCAAGAAGAAAGCACCAATCGTGCGACAAGACGGACTCATAAGAAATAACGAGAACCGGGACACATGTCTACGGACCGCCATAGTTAACTAATACCACCAATGGTATACGTATTGACTAAGAATCTAGTCAAAGGTAGATGCACCCACCCTGCCACACCCAAAGAGGTTGCAATACTTAACTGATATAGCTTAGACAACTACGAGCATAACTACGGGATATACCCGAATAGGACTACAGAAGTAGAGCCTAAATCACTTAAACCTCGGTAACCACAATGAAGACGTGGGAACGAGCAACGAGGTAGAACAAAGAACTAAGTAATTAAGGAACTCCGAGAGTGGAGAAGCACCTAAATGAATGACAGTCATGTCAAGATGAATATGAAGCAGCTCTAAGGAGTAGTTATCCAACTAAAGGATCAAGGAAGAGCCGACAAGGCTACCAAATACAATGTGAACAATACCGTGACCGGTATGAGTTAACCTAAAAACTGCCTGTACCGTGCACTTGCCACGGCAAATGCAGTATTAACAGGACTTTTAAGAAGAGCTTTGACAAGCAACCAGTACTTAGCAAGTACCAAAACGGCGAAAGAAGCCAATATGGCAAGACAACCTTAAGAAACCTTGAAACGAAACCTTGGAAAGGCCTAACGGCCTGACCACTGCATTGAAGAGCATACCAGTCAGCAAGAAGCTAGATCTGGTAATAAGTAACCGGCATTGAAGTGCCATGAAGATTTTACCTTCAAGACTCAAACTTTTCTTTCAAACACAAAATTTTCCAAAACCCCCAAATTTTAAAACCAAACCAAAGAACCACGGTAAGTTATCATAGGACGATATAAGAGGAGTTGGCAACAGAATACTTCACCTAGGCGTGTGACCGACACTACAAGTGTACACAAACGAGACATGGGACGACCGCACTCCGAAGGAGCTTGCGGGCCTGACAGACTAGTTATGAGTTAGTCGGGTAAGTGGCAACGTATCAATAAGATACTCCATGTATGTATACAAGTAGAGTACGAAACACGGGAAGTAGCCCACTCCATACTACGGACGAAAGAGCCAACTCAAACCAAGATATTTAGACACCTCGAATGATCGAAGAACACAAAAAAGTTTACGAAGCTAAGGAGTCTAGAAACCAGTAAGGTGATGACTTAAGGACATAGCGTGGATAAGTGCGAGAAGCACAAAGTATTAAGTATAGACATTGGATATGTCTCAGGAATCTAGGAGGAAATACCTAATAACTGGAATGGATACCAGTGTAAGCAATAAGATGAATGCCTTAAATGATCATATCAATGTTTGATAAACGGGATAGGATTCCCACAACATACCTCACTGAGGAGAATAACGACCTGACCAAGAAGTTAGAGGAAAAAGAATCAATGATCTACCCAATAACGGGAGACATTACAACCCAAAAGGGGATAATTCAAAACATATGTGACCGCAAGGCGGAGTAAGGAACTGAATATACCCATGAACCCAGATGTGATGGCATAACTCGGTAACACCCAGGAGCAATCCGTGAGGGGTGCCGGAGTCAACAGTAGTTGAACGAAATATCATGTTGAGAACACGAGTGTTAAAGCGAACACTCGGGTGAAACCCGAAGGTATCCCACATAAGACGGGATACCCTAAATTGCTAGAGGGCATGAAATAATACCAAGATACTTAAAGGGCCATCCAGATACGAAAGTGTGATGAGACATCTATGTCAAAGAGCCCAGCAATACCTCCAAACCATTAATGGTGTACGGAGAAGCAGAAACTTGTATAAATAGCCGCACAGAGCATGGCTCGAGGCAAAGTGGCTTGTAAGCCGATAGAACTAACTACAAACTGTAGATTTAAACATTGCGAAGCTATGCATAAAGGCATAAGAAGAAACAGTGGAAGATGAACCACTACTTTAGAGTGGGGATACCACTTGTTATTGTGGGGCCTATGGAGTGGCAATTGCGTGAATCCTCCAGAGAAGGGCTACCACATAAGAATGTAATGCGAAACCGCTAGAGCGGCGTGGTGATAGTTGAGCATGTGTTTATTGCCAAGGAGTAATTCGAACAGGGATAATATGTATAAAAGCTTTGATAGTAGTGGAAGGAAACCGATAGAGTAGCCGGATGAGTAGTGAACACGACAGGTGTGTAATACGAACTGCAGAGTAAGCAAAGAATAACGTATTTCATTGAGCCAAATGAATGGCAAGCCATGGTATAAATGGCGGAAGTATATGAGCGGAAGCTAAACTAGTAGCGGATGCCATTGCGTAAGCGAATGTTGTAATGAGTAAGAACATGGTACGCAGCAAGCGACCATTGTACAAGTATTAGCCAGACCACCATGTGATGTTGGTCAGAAAAGATAGTAAAGGAGACATGTTCATTCCTATCTCATGGGTGATTTACTGCCAAGTGTTTACGCTTCTGCACTCTGTATGACTGAGTGTTTTGGTATTGCACTTGTGCGGTAATGATCTTATGGGATGGCTAGGAACTTGAGAATTGTCAACAGAACCTGTTGAACGAAAACCTAAAGAAGTAACCGTGCGACCATTGGCCAAAGATGCACAAAGAACGTGGGCAGTAACCCACAGGGCCCAGGATCGATGGATGGTAAATGCAGAGTAGTATGAATGAAGAACTCTGGTACAGAACCAAGAAACAAACATAATCCAGGAGCCACTATTAAACGAGGAAGCGCTACATGCTGAGTAGTAGCTTGACCTCAACCGACAACAAGTCGGGAAAAAAATAAGTGAATAATCACGAAGGTATATATTGTAATACAAAATAGATTCCAGAGAATTGGAGAGAAAATTTATAACTCATCGAATTCGCATACGGTAAGAGATACCACGCGACGATTGAGAAACCTTTATTCCCAAGTCAAAAAGGGATGAAAGGGGAGTAGATAATACATTAAGAATACCAAAGGGTGAGTTAAGCTCTAGTTATCTGCTCACGCAGCAGAAGCTTGCGGGCCATAATTCAAGGTTAGGTATACCTGACAATCTGAGTAAATGGTTAATCCTAAACGCCTTGAAGCCTTAGAGGCTAGAATTGAACCCGGTTATGAGTTAGTTAACCGTATTGAAGTTAAAACACTTCATGATACCTGAATTAGTGAACCAATGTTCAGTGATAACATATGGTTGATTACACGGGCGTAACCCCTTTTAAGGGGGTAGGGCGAGAAACCGCTTAGAGTATGTTTACGTATAGGGCGTAAACTAATATGTGCATAGCACAAAAGAAATTGTTTTGATGATTGGAACTTATGTTACATAAACATATGTACCCATTCATTGTGTAATAATGATTATTGTGCATGAGTGATGCAAGTAACGAGTATATAATAATATGAAAAGAGGAGTAGAGAAACTCCTGGGGAAAGAGAATCCCTATAGTGTATGTCTATTGAGATTAGACATGAGATATTATGAGTATGAATCGGTATGAAACCGGTGTATAACCTTGTAGGAAGTGAGTTTCCCTAGGTAATTTTATTTGAGAATGATTGATGGAGTGAGATCCATCCTTTGGAGTTGTATGTTATATGTTTTAAATTAAGTAACAATTTGAGGAAAAGAGGCCATAAGTATGGAATACCTAGGTAAAGTAGTGAAGCAATGAGAATGACAAATGACCTAAGTACTAGGAACTAGAGATTAATTGAAACAAATTGTTTCATGAATATGACTAGAAAGAGTAAAAGATAGAAAACGAAAATGTTTGACTATCTGATTGTTTGAAACTGACGTGAGAGGTGGAATTTGATCTGCTAGCGATCAAGGGAAACCGAACACAAATTAGAGTGGAAGGATAGTTCAACACTGATGCTGATCACATCAGGGTTGGATGATTCTCGAAGCTCCCTATAAGTGGTCACAAGTAATCACGCTAAGAAAAGATACAGCTACCATAAATTTGACTTGGAGTTGTGTGATGCTTAAAAGAGTTTTCAAACAGGTTTTGAAAAAGGATTTTCTTCAAGTATGAAGATGGAAATGAAAACTGGTTTTGAAACCGCTATCACCCGCCGGTGGCTATGGCCTTAAGTCTTGATGACCGGTAGAACGGGGGGCGTGTACTAGTTTTGAAACCATTGCACCGTACGTGCGGCGGTCCTAAGTGACCGGTTGGGGCGGTGACAGTGTGTGATTTTTCCAAAGGCAGCGGGACGGGGAGAGTACCCTGAGACGATCCTGTGTTGAGTGAGTCAACCAGAGTGCTTGAGGATATGTATATGTGTAACGTTTTGATCAGAACCGAAGGGACCGTGGGCCAGAGAGAGTAAGTGCCCATTTGTCATGAAATGGCTGTGGACCAGAGAGCATAAGAGTCCAACGTGACCGGTACCTGAGGGATCAGTAGTATATTACTCAATATGGATTCGAGGACTGTAGTGCCTTCTTGTCTTCGGACCGATTCCATGGAGAGAGTACAAAAAGTATTTTTGATTGCTATACATGCTGTGATTTGTGTGTGGTATGTGTAGTGTGAAATGAAAATGACTTGTGAAGTCTGTAAGGTTGTACGTGTATTATAATCTTGGCATAGTACGCCCATGAGAGTAACGAGATTAGATTCACCAACTTTGAGGACAAAGTTCCTAAGAGGGGCAGATTTTAATACCCCGGATCTAAAAATGGAGATTAAATTACTTTAATATGATTATCAAAGGCCTAATGGTGCCAAAAGAGTATTGGTAAGGGGAAATAAAACCAAAAGGAAAGAGAAAATGCGTAAAATGCGAAAAACATTATAACACGCATTAAATGAATAAAGGAGATACATGATCTCGTTAGGGTCCGAGATGGATTCCTAAGGCTTAGTTAGGCCTAATTGGTATACGGGAGTGATTCCTGAAGAAAACGGATCCAAATAATGGATTAAAAATACTAACGGAGTTTAAAAGCACGTTTTTCGAGAAAACCCGAAAACGTGACTTTAAGTGGTCAATCAGACCCATAAAAATTATAGTTGATTAAATAACTATAAACAAATATTAATGGAAGCTTAATAACCATTAAAAATAAAGAAACGAGAAAAATCCGAAAAACGGGCCCGGTGAGTGAATAGTGCCGAACCGGGTAAAATAACGAGCGTTTTCTGTCAGAAACCGAAAAACGGTCCAGCATATATGTATATAGTGGGCCGATTTTTATTAACTTAATCAGCCTCCCTCTCTTGTTAGCTAGTTAGTAATGAAAGGAAGAAAAGAAAAAGGAAGAAAAGAAAAGAAAAGTAGAAAAGTGCTTTTAACACTCTCTCTCTTCTATTCTAACTCCCACACGTTTTTCTTTCTCTGCTTACTAGAGTCCTCTTCTTCCTCCTTGCTAGCTCCGATGGCAATTTTCCCATGCCCACACAACACCTCTCTTCTTTCTTCTAGTGAACACTCAAATCAACTCCAAACTCCACAAAATTACTACCGTTGGATTCCCCTCTGCACTAGGAACAAGTTCCACCCTTCAAAAGCTGAAAAACTCCACCCTCATCACCATGGCTAAATGCCATTTTGAAGTGAATAAGAGTATTTGGATCACCATCTCCTACTTATTACTCCAAGGTAAAAATAAGCTTAAGAGCTCATCATTTTAGCCTCTCTTATATTTCTTTGGAAATTTCCAACGTGAGCATCCCCTTTCTTCCATGTCTAGCCGATTGTTGATCTTCATTAAGGGATGGAGTTTCTAGCTTTGTTTCCCAAGAGCTCCATCTAAAAGTGCAAGGTAATGCCTCCTTAAAAACCTTAAGAACCCTCTTAAAATTCTAGCTAGGGTTTGATATCAAGAGTGGTAATTGACTTGATGGTGGTTGTGTGTCATTTGGGCATGGCGGTAGCTTGCCTCATTTGGTAGACCAAGAAGAAAAAGAAAGAACAAGAGGAGAAGGAAGGAAGGAAGAGAAACCGAAACTAGCAAGGTAATTGAGCTTACCTTGTGTTGAATTGTTGTCTCGGGGAAATAGATTTTTAATGTGGACTGAATGTCAATGTGTTAGTGTAGTCATGAATCTACAAGGTTGAACAAGTAATGAGATTGTTTAACGATGTTTAAGTGTGGGTAATAAGCCTTGAGGCTAACTGTTATATATGTGTGAGCAAGGGGGAATTTAATGTGTTAATGTGGTAAATGTTTGAAGTTGATAATGCCTAAATCAAACAGGGGTGAAGAACTGATTTATGAGCTGTTTTGTTGTGGTGAAATTGCTTAGGAAAGTAGGTAAGCTCTGTCGAATTTGATTTAGGAATTTGGAGGCTTTGGGTGTTTGTGAGAGAAAAGACACAAGGTGTGTTTGGATTCACCATGAGTAGTTATTTGCCTAGGAATGTATGGGCTTGAGTGTATTGATGCGTGGAGTTGGAATGGAAGGAAAGAAAGGATTGGAAAACTACTACAGAAACAAAGAAGCTAGAAGTGCTGTTGTGCATCAGTGTAACAGAGAGGGTGGAAATGGTGTAGTTGTGCATGAATTAAGTGATAAGTTTTGTCCATGATTTAAGGAGGTTTTGGGCATGATTAAGGTGTTAAAATATGTTGAATTACATGAAGGAAGATTGAGGAAGAAGTGGGTATAAGTTTAGAGTGGTAACATAATCAGAAACAAGAAGAAATTACATTATTGCAACTGGTCCGGGTTTGTAAACCAGGATAGAAACCCGAACCAGGCCTAAAACATGACAGAACATTGTAGCAGAGGAGTGGTCCGGGTTTACAAACCAGGACACAAACCCGGACCACCCCTAAAATGCACCCGAGAGGTTTCTGAATTAAGGGTCCGGGTTTGTAAACTAGCATGTATACCCGGACCACATCAAAAACACACCCGAGAGTTATAACAGGGGTTGGTCCGGGTTTGTATACCAGGACACAAACCCGGACCACATGTAAAATGCACCCGAGACTTTAAACCGTGTCTGGTCCGGGTTTGTAACCCCGGACACAAACCCGGACCAGTGTAAAAATGTACCAGAGAGTGTTTTTAAGTGCCCTAATGATGGGGAAGTGAATGGAAATGGTTTTAGATGATGTTTAGGCCTTGTTTGGTGACTAATAAAGGTCCTAAGAAGTGTAAATAAGTTTGAGAAGTGAGTGAGAAAGTTGTGAGTTAAGAACACATGAACTGAACTAGGAATAACGGGATAACGCGGTTAAGTACGGGAGTATTAGTTTTACTTCCGTAACGTTAATGTTAATATAAGCATTTGAATGTTATCAGAGGATCGTGTGTGAACCGAGCATGGTGAGATGACACGGTAAAAGTAAAAACCCCGGTGAAAGGTATGATTTTCTCATACTCCGCGTGCTAACCGAGTTACGTTGATTTGTGTGTTGTGTGTGCCGGCTTAATCAAGATTAAAGCATGAAAATAATCCATTGTTTGATTATGTATGCCTTGTAGTATGTTGAATGAGATAACATACTTGTATGCCGGTGTGGTCTAACATAGTGTATGGACCGACTCGTAGTGAGTAACGTTAGGCTAGAGACCCAAAGATCGGGTCGATGCTTAAGATAACGAAAACGTGCAAACACACAAACTATTGTTAAAGTATAACGATAACGAAAACATGTGAACTCCCTAGAATGTGAGGAGAATTACAGGTTGAGTAAATACCCGATAACGGTTAGGAAACCATATTGAAATAATCCACGAAACAAATGAGAGAGGGAAGATAAGTAAACCTCCTTCAAGAGGATTAAAGATAGTTCGAATATGTGAACTAGTAAAGAAGGTAAAAGAGACCTAAGGGATTAGCAGCTCCCTTGAGACATGGTCGACCTCCTAAATGAGGATTTTACCCGGTATAAGAAAATAACCGAATGTATGAGTAAATGAAACGTATGGGTAACTCATAAAACCTATGATTAACCGAACTTGTGTATTGTTCCCAAAGTCATTAGAAACATCAAGAGTGATGCTTCTAGACTAAAACACATAATACTATTATAACTCCGAGAGGAGTGTATGGGGAATGAGAGGTACGAGAGTAGTCGGACCTATGTAAGAGTTAGGAACTAAGAGAGAGTTCTGTGAGCTAGTTGACCTTCCCACCATGCTAGACCAGAGTAGGGTCGAAACCGGGGAAGTAAGACTAGCCCGAAGCCATGAGTTTTGGCCTGAGAATGTATAAGAGTAACAAGCGTGACGTAGGAGACCTGTAGTGTCTCGAGAATCTACAATAGCTTGAGTATAAATAACCCAAGAGTGTGGGTGAGATAATGTGTATAAGTAACCCGAGAGAATGGGTGAGTATAAAATGAGTAGCCCAAGAATGGGTGTGTATATGAATAAGTAACCGAGAGAGTGGGTGAGATGTTGAATGAGTAACAAGGCATAGTGAGGTATAAACCCTCAAGGCCTAAGAGTAAACTGATACAACTAACAACCTTGTTATGTTAGTTAGGAAGTGGTTCCGTGATTGGATGTAGATTCCTTGAGAAATACACATAATATTGTATTGCTATGATGCATGTTGTTTGACTAAATGAACTCCGTGTCCGACAAAAGTAGTCGGCGTACCCCGGTTAGCGCTTGGGGTATGCGATTTCATGCAGCGTTAAGCTGAGCCCAGGGGCAACGTTTTTATTTTTCAGGTACACCGAAGATGTTACCGTTCGAGAGTAGGACGGGGTCGGTGGTTTGCATGGGTAGTTATTTAATTACTTATGTATTGAAAGAGTGTAAGACCGAATATGTTGTCGGCATCCATATATGTAGACTCGGTATAGTAAAGAAATGATTTGGGTATTGTATTTGTATTGTGTACTTGGTTGTTCCAGTTCATCAGACCGTTACGGTATGTAAGCAAGGCCTGGTTAGCCATATGGGTGGCTAACGACGTTGTTTCACCCCTCGTTGTAATTAGAGTTCCGCTGCGTAAGTAAGAGCTTTTAGTGACAGTTTAAGAGGTAATGACGAGCTTAATGGCTGGGGTGTTACAGGACCAGAATATTTAGAAACAAGTTAGGCTGAAGTTCAGCAAATCAGGGAGAACATGAAAGCTGCTCAAGATAGGCAGAAGTCGTATGCTGATGTTCGATGACGAGACCTGGAGTTCGCAGTGGGTGACCGGGTATTTTTGCGAATTTCACCGATGAAAGGTGTGTTTAGATTTGGGCAGAAGGCAAATTAAGCCCGAAGTTTGTTGGTCCTTATGAGATTATGGAGCGGGTGGGCCCGGTTGCTTACAGGTTGAATTTACCTGCTGAACTGGGTAAAGTGCATGACGTTTTTCATGTTTCACAGCTAAAGAAATACATGCACCACCCCTCCCATGTTTAGACACCTGAGAGGTTGACATTAGAACCGAATATGAGATCAGTGGAGCTTCCTCAGAGAATCTTGGATAAGACTAGGGACACTCGCCACAAGTCAGTGCGACTGGTGAAGGTTCTCTGGTCTAACCAGGATGTCGAAGAGCCACGTGGGAATTAGAGGATAAGATGAGGGCGAAGTACCCTTCTTTGTTTACTGACTAGATCATCTGTATAGGGTACGGGGCGTACCCCTTTTAAGAGGGTAGAGCTTCCTCGCTTTTGAGTTAGGAAACGAGCATGTTTGTCGTTTGTTTGGTTGTTTAAGATGTAATTTTGTGTAAGTTGCTACACTTGGTGATAGTTGAGTTATGTATAATACTTATGTATTGTATTGGTGGTTGACCTTTGAGTCTTGAGATGTGTGAATGTGAATATAAGATGTGGTGTTAGATTAAGAGAATTGAGTACCGTGAATGGTTAAGCATATGTGAACTTTGGGGACAAAGTTCTTTTAAGGGGGGTAGATTGAAATACCCCAAACTTAGATATGGTGTTTAAATGATAAACTAAGTTATAATGAGGCTAATAATGCCTTAGAAACATTTAGAAACATTCCTAATCAAAGAAAATAAGGAAACACCAAAAGAGTAGTTTAAGCAAAAAACGTGCTCTAAGCTTGGAGAGACTTGGGGTGAGCACCCAAATATTATTCTAAGACCTTAGTAATATCCTAATGGTCATTTAAGCCAATTACCAAAGAAAACCATGCTCAAAAATAAGTTAAAACACAAATTATGCTTTAAGGACTCTTAAAGCACATTTTTGAAAAATTGTCTTAGAAAGGGGTTTTAAATGGCTAATTGCCCATGATTACTCTTTAATTAACTTGTGTACTAATTAGTATCACATTAGGAAGTCTAAATCAATGGGAAATCAAAATTTCACAATATGTGCACTAATTTGTGAATAGTAACCAAAGTGCCTAGTTTAGTCTTTAATCAATTAAGTCTAATTAATTGGTCAAACAAGACCATGACCAGCCTAAATAGTGAAGGGGGCCGGTTTTCTAAGGGTGTGAGTCACCAAGAAGTGGCCAATTAATGTTAGAAGAAAAAGAGAAAAGTAACTTGTTACTATTTGCTTTAAGGAATCAAATATCTATATGCCACTCTCTCCTCCTTTCTTCATTCTTCACCTTCTTCACGATTCCCTTTGCTCTCTTTCCTCTCTTTCACGTAAGAAGGCAACTCCATGCTAGCTCCATCTTCTCTTGGCCACTACTTACTCATTTAAGCTCCAAAATCAAAACCAAGCACATATATCTCTTAGTTAGCTAAGCTCTTTCTTCCTATCTTTTAAAAACTTCAAGAGCCTCATTTTGGAGCCAAGGCAAATCGCCATTAGAGGAGGAATCTCAAGCTTGGAGACTCCATTAGCTTCTCCATTCTCTTAAGGTAAAGAATATGTAAGAAAATCTAGGTTTCCATCATTTCTTCCCTTGTCCGAAAATTTGCACTCATGGGACTCCATGTTTATGCCTTGTTCTAGCTTGTTTTCTACTCTCCAAAGGATAAAGGAGGTCCTTCTTGCTTCATATCCAAGCTTGTCTTGAGAAACCAAGGTAAAACAATCACCTTAATACCTTAAAGCACATTTTTAACCTAGGGTTTGTTCCTTAGGGTTAATGTATTATCTAGCACTCATTGGAGTCATTGGATATTGGTTAGAACATTGGCAAGGAGAGTTTAAGTGGTGACCGAGATTGAGCAAGGAAAAACCTAAGGAGGAAAGTTTGTGAGCTTGTGAAAGAATAAGGTAAATTACTTACTTTAAGGTGTTTTATTGTTTAAGGGAATGGGATTTAGATATGTGATGAGTTTAGTGTAGAGTTTACATTGGGAAAAAGGGGTTATAAAACCTAGGAGAAAGAACAATGACTGTACTTGTGAACTTTTAACTAAGGAGCAAATGAGAAAAAGAGATAATTTAAGAATATCAAGGTGAATTACAAGAAGCATTTTATTTCAATGGGAGCCTTGTTGTGTGTATTCGCAGGATAAAGGCAAATGTATGTGGAAATTCAGTGGTTAAGACTATTGTCATTTAAGGGCCTAAGTGCCAAGCATTTAAGTTTATACACTATATAATGATGTGGTGTAGTTTTGGTGTAAATTGTGTGTTAAGGTGTTGTGATGAGAATTTGAGTGATCTTGGTTGTTTGATGGTGAAAAGCCAAGTGTTTGGGTGCAACAATATACTAGAGAACCCATGGCAAAATTTAGTGAAGAACTTAAGTGTTTAAGATGTTCTAAGGAGATTTCCTGACTAAGGAAGTACTAGGAAGTTTTAGAGGTTGTCTTGATGAAAAAGGGGTGAGACTAAGGTGTTTTAATGAGTTATAATGACTTAGGCATCACTATGAAGGATTTAGGAATCAAAAGAATGTACTTGAGTATTTAGGACTTAGGCAAATGTTGGTAAACAACTAGGAAGGAAATAATGTGTTGATAGATGGAAGCATAAGCTTGTGAAGGAACTTTAAGTAAATGCATAAAAGAGTTTTAGATGGTGAAAGATGCTTGGGAGATGATATTATAGTGGTGAGGAAGCATTTGGCATAGTGGTTACATTAGGTATGAACCACCACCTAGAAACCTAGTGGAAAATATTACAAGTGTTGGCATGATTACAAGGAAAAATGTATAATGACTAAGGTGGATGTTGGTGAGTGATTTAAAGTGTTTAGTGGTTGGCTTAAGGTGTATTTGAGGTGCCCAAATGAGGTTAGAACATATTAGGATATATGAGGAGAAGTTTGGAGTTAAATGGGAATTTAGAAACAAGGTTCTGGAGCCGACCGACCTTAGGGACCGGACCTGCAAGGTCGGTCGAGCTCAATTTACACTACCGGAAAGAGTCTCTGGAATCGACCGAACTTGGGGACTGGACTTACAAGTTCGGTCGGGCTTGTATTTTGTGACCGGACTTGCAAGGCGGTCATGCCTAGAATTTTGTACGGGAATTGGTCTCTGGAATCGACCGAACATGGGACTGGACTTAGCAAGTTCGGTCGGGCTTAAATTTCCCACGGGGATAACTCTCGGGAATGGACCGACCTTGGGACCGGACTTGCAAGGTCGGTCGGGGTAGAATTTTCAAACGGTGATAGGTTCTGGAATGGACCGACCTAGGGTAAGGTCGGTCGAGCCTAAAACAAAAAAAAAGAAATTTTAAATTCTAAGGATGATAATTGGTAATAAGGTATGCCATTGGTAGGGTAGTACGATTAGGACCCTAAGAACCTAAGGGGTTAAGTTAAGTTAAGTAAAACCTTAATGTTTAAAGTTAAGTTTATAAGGTTAAGTGGCAAGGACTTAAGAGGGTATCGAATAGGAATCTTTAGGGACAAAGTGAGTTAAGTAAGGTGCAAATAACTAATGGCCTAAAAATGAATCAATGTTTTAGGTTTGTGAATTGGGACCCCGGAGAAGGTCAAATAAACGACAGACGACGGTGAACGGTACAATCTTTCTTGTGACCTGCTTGCTAACGAGGTGTCCCTCGGCTTGTGTGCTATCTGTTTACTTGCTATGACTAAGACAAGATACAGCATGCAACCAGTTATATTTGTTCTCGTTGTGTATGTTTTCCTCTACACTAACCCACGAGTCTTGGTGATGTTGGTTAATACCCGTTAAGGTTTAACTAACCCATGGTGTTTAAGATTTCTACTAACTGGAACTTGAGTGAGGAAACCCAGGACTGACTCCGGTCATGCATGCTAAGGAAAGGGGGAGGTATCTGAATCAGATCCGCCCTCCGCTTAAGGACTTGTCTTCGGACTTGTTGCCTAGGGCCGGTTGCCGGCTCTACGCTGGACTCCCGTCCAAGGTAGGAGGCATTAAGATGGTGCGGTAGGATCACTTAAATCCTAGGTTTGAGATTAAGCTACAACCATTCCCTTTCTAGGAACGGTTTGTATACTGAGATTAAGATAAGGTTAAGACTGAGGTAAGATAAGGAACTGAGGTTAAGGAAATCAGGATTAAGGAGGGGGTTACTAACCCGCTTGATAAGGGAACGCTTGTGTCGTTCATTGTGTGTGAGCCATGTATGTTCATCTGTGGATTGTTATTTATTGAACTTCATATCATGCTTGTGTACTTAATCAATTTCCATGCTATCGACAATTAGTCGTCGTATCCCCGTTAGCTTGGGGCCATGAGAGGGAGTACCAGCATTCGTGCTGACCCCCTTTGGGGGCTGTTTTTACACTTGCAGGTAAGAGGCCCATGAAGTCACTCCACGAGAGTAGGAGCGGTTAGACTTAGGATGGGTTGTTTTTTTGAGTACGGGTTGCGGTTGTGCTCCCGTCTGTTTATATTGAAACTAATGTAAGTTTGTGGCTATGACTTAGATACTTAAACTCAGTTGGTTGGTGGTATTTTGGATGGTGATGTTTGGGTCGGTTGTTTACTTTGGATAAGTGTTGTAAATTGATAAGGCCGGTATATTCTAACGATCAGACCGTGGCAAGGTCCCGGTGTATGCTATTTCCGCTGCGACGAATTCGATTTAGTGTTAAGATTTACGACAACCACGATTGGCTTTGGACGGGGTGTTACAAAAAGTGGTATCAGAGCGTAGTTACGCTCTGATCAAGAAATACCGAACATAAGAAACCACCGAGTTAGGATATAAGTTAAGAAATAAGTGATGGGTTAAGGGTGTGAGCTGTTAGTGTGAGTAGAGTCAGATGACCACTAATAAGTGTGGATCGTCTTTACCGTCTACGGACGTTATAAATTCGTTAACCGAAACAGTGGTGGATACGAATCTAATGTGAGTTATGATTGTTCAGATGTCAGGAAGGAGAGGCCGAGGCCGTCCCAGAGGCGACGAGACTGAGATACCGGAGGGGCAGACGATCGCAGAGATCGTAGCTGCCGCATTAGGGCACATGGGCTATCAGCCTGGTATGGGTGCACCACCTCCACCGCCACAACCCCGAGAACCAAATTGGGGAAGAGCCTTACAGATCTTCGACCCGCACACTTTAAGGGGGAGACCGATCCCGCCAAGCTTGAGGCGTACATCTCCGAGCTGGAGACCGCCTTCGAGACCCTTGACGTCCCTGCTGGGATCAAGGTGCGTCTGGCTGCTTTCTACCTGAAGGGGGGTGGAAGCTGGTGAGGGCCGAGCATGTGGCCAATCCAGAGTTCGGCTGGGAGCAGTACACCGCGTTGCTACGAGCAAAGTACTACCCCGCCCATGTCCAGACAAAGAAGCGCTTGCAGTTGGATGCGCTTAAACAGACCGACAAGATGACGGTGGACGAGTATTACTCAGAGTTCACCGCCTTGCTCCGTCTTCTGCCAGGTCTTGGATATTCAGACCAGATCCTGGTGGACCACTTCTATGGCGGGCTTAGCCATCGACTCCGCTACGGCATGGGGCCGACGAGTTACACTACCTTGCAGGTAATGAGAATGATTGAGATTTGAGTAAGTAAATGAGTAAGATTTAGATTATGAGAAATAAGAGTGACTAATACTGTGGAAAGCAGGAGTGCTATCATGCCGCTGCTAAGGTTGAGATAACCGTCCAGCTGAGGGACGAGGAGAATGCTAAGAGGAAGAATGCTGGTAAGAGCACGGAGAGCCAAGGGCAAGGTGGGTACAAGAAACAGAAGTACCAGTCTCAGGCCCAGAAAAATCAGAACCCAAA
>CM041779.1:108966977-109006840 GCA_023374045.1 Limonium bicolor
GACCTCGGCCTCCTCTAGGCGTCCTGCCATCTGAACAAGCATAACTTACATTAGATTCATATTCACCACTGTTTGGTAGTAAGTTTATAACGTCCGTAGACGGTAAAGACAATCCACACTTATTAGTGGTCATCTGACTCTACTCACTCTAACTTCTCACACCCTTAACCCAATAACTTATTCCTTAACTTATATCCTAACTCGGTGGTCACTATCCGGTATTTCTTGATCAGAGCGTAACTACGCTCTGATACCACTTTTGTAACACCCCATCCAAAGCTATCGTGGTTATCGCAATCTGAGCACTTAATCGAAAATGTCGCAGCGGAAATAAACAACTCCTGAACCTTGCCACGGTCTGATCGTTAGAAGTACCGGTTAAAATACTTACAATACTTATCCAAAAACAATTATCCACTTTACACGTCAACGTTCATAATACCAGACCAACCGAGTACTAGTATCTCAAACATAATCTCAACTTACAACAGTTTAATATCGACAGTCGGGTGCACAGGCGCAACCCGAACTCAAAATAAAAATCCCCTCCTAAGCCTAACCGCTCC
The DNA here is from genome assembly GCA_023374045.1 of Limonium bicolor. Classification (NCBI taxonomy): domain Eukaryota; kingdom Viridiplantae; phylum Streptophyta; class Magnoliopsida; order Caryophyllales; family Plumbaginaceae; genus Limonium; species Limonium bicolor. Next base: position 108,967,544 of record CM041779.1, read on the forward strand.
TACTCTCGTAGTGCGTCCTCATGGGCCTCTTACCTGCAAGTGTAAAAATAGCCCCCGAGGGGGTCAGCACGAATGCTGGTACACCCTCTCATGGCCCCCAAGCTAACGGGGCTACGACGACTAATTGTCGATAGCATGGAAATTGATTACTTACACAAACATAATATGAAGTGCAATAACAATAACCATAGATGAACATACATAGTTCACAAGCAATGAACGACTCAAGCGTTCCCTTAACAGGTGGGTTAGTAACCCCCTCCTCAGTCCTTATTTCCTTAATCTCAGTTCCTTGCCTTATCTTAATCTTAATCTCAAACTTAATCTTATTCTCAGTATACAAACCTTTCCTGGAAGGGATTGGTTGTAGCTTAATTCGAACCTGGGATTTAGGTGATCCCACCGCACCATCTTATGCCACCTACTCTGGACGGGAGTCCAGCGTAGCTGAGCCGGCAACCGGCCCTAGGCTACAAGTCCGAAGACAAGTCCTTAAGCGGAGGGCGGATCTGATTCAGATACCGTCCCCCTTTCCACTTAGCATGCATGACCGGAGATCGGTCCCGGGTTTCCTCACTCAAGTTCCAGTTAGTAGACACCTTAACATCATGTGCTAGCTAAGCCGTATCGGGCATTAACCAACAACCATCAACCTTACTCTTATTCTTAACTCAGTAAGTACTAAACTTGGTTAGTAGCAATCTCAAGCCTCGCGGGTTAGTGTAAATGTAACACAACACAACGAGAACAATATAACCGGTTGCATGCTTTATCTTGTTTTAGTCATAGCGAATAAACAGATAGCACACAAGCCGAGGGACACCTCGTTAGCAAGCAGGTCACGAAAAGGATTGTACCGTTCACCGTCGATCGTTGTTTGACTAATCTTCTTCGGGGTCCCAACTCACAAACCTAAAACATTCATTCATTTTAGGTTAGTTATTTGCACCTTACTTAACTCGCTTAGTCCCTAAGGACCCATTCACTAACCTCCCATGTCTTTATCACCTAATCTTACAAACTTAGCTTTAAACATTAAAGTCTTTCCTTACTTAGTCCCTAGGTCTTTAGGTTTCTAATCATCATTGCCCTCTTAATGGTGTACCATTACTACCATTAGGCATTCTTAAAATTTCTTTTTTTTTTTTTTTTTTTTTAAAGTGTTAAGGGTCGACCGACCACCGACCGACCCAACCTTATGGGTCGGTCCATTACCGAAACTTTCCCCTCCTTTGGAAATTCCCCGACCGACCCACGTCCGACCCACCATTTTGGGTCGGTCCATGTGCGAACATTTCCCAACATCTAACAGAGGCTCGACCGACCCATGTCCGACCCACCATTGGGTCGGTCCATGTGCGAGCACTTTCCAACATCTAACAGAGGCTCGACCGACCCAATAACTGGGTCGGCCCCTGGGTCGGTCGCCTCCTAAACTTACCCAAACTTTACCAATCTTCACCAAACTTCCTAAGGCCTCTTAATGTGTTCTAACATTTGGCACTTCAAACACTCCCTTAAGATATTCTTAAACACTCACAAAACTATTTTTCCTAACTCCTTAAACTTTTACTTATATCTCCTCAAAATTCCTAACACTTACAACGTTTTCTCCTTATGATTTCTAAGTGGCATCACCTATAATGACCACAATACCAAGGTGTTTCCTCTACACCTATCATCATCTCTCAACTTCTCTCACTTATCTAAACTCTTTTAAGCACTCACTTTAAGTTCCTTAACAAGTCTAAACTTCCATCATCATCACATTATTTCCTTCCTAGATGTACACCAACATTTGCCTAAGTCCTAAATACCCAAATACATTCTTTTGGTTCCTAACCTTCCATGGTGTTACCTAAGTCATTATAAGTCATTAAAATACCTAACTTCACCCTTTTCATCAAGGCAACCCATAGAACATTCCTAGTACTTCCTTAGTCTAAATTCCCTTAGGATATCTTAAACACTTAAACTCTCCTTTAAATTTTTGCCATGGGTTCTCTAGTATATAGCTTCCTAACAAATGGTTTTTCTCAAAACCAACCAACACACACAAATTCTCATCACAACACCTTAGCACCCAACTTACACTAAAACTTCACCACATCATCATATAACGCTTGAACTTAAAAATGCTTGGCACTTAGGCCCTTAAATAACAATAACTAAATCTTACCACTGAATTTCCACATATATATGCCTTCAACCTGCGACACACTCAACAAGGCTCCCATTGAAATAAAAATGCTTCTTGTACTTCACCTTTATATTCTCAAACTATCTCCTTTCTCATTGCTCCTTAGTCACAAGTTCACAAGTATAGACATTGTTTCTCCTAGGTTTTAATAGCTCCTTCCACACATAAACTAAACACTAAGCTCATCATTTACACACATCTCATTCCCTTACACAACAAGACACCTTAAGGTAAGCAATTTACCTTGTTTTCTCACAAGCTTACAAGCTTTTCTCCTTAGGTTTTCTTTGTTCAATCTCGGTCACCAATGTGATTCTCCTTGCCAATGTTCTAACCAATATACAATGACTCCAATGAGTACTAGATAACACATTAACCCTAAGGAACAAACCCTAGGTTTAAAAATATGTTTTAAGGTATTAATGTGATTGTTTTACCTTGGTTTCTCAAGACAAACTTGGATGTGAAGCAAGAAGGACCTCCTCTCTCCTTTGAAGAGTAGAAACAAGCTAGAACAAGGCATAAACATGGAGTCCCATGAGTATATATTCTCGGTCAAGTGAAGAAATGGTGGAAACCTAAATTTTCTTGCACTTTCTTACCTTAAGAGAATGGAGATGCCAATGGAGTCTCCAAACTTGAATTTCCTCCCTAATGGTAGTTTGACTTGGCACCAAAGTGAAGCTCTTGGACTTTTGAAAAGATAGAAAGATGGAGCTTGAGCTAACTAAGAAGAATCTATGCTTTGTTTTGGATTTGGAGCTAAAATGAGTAAGTGGTGTGCAAGAGAAGATGGAGCTAGCATGGGGAAGAAGCTCACGTTAATGGAGAAGGGAGAGAGAGCAAGAAAATCGTGGGAACCAAGGGGAAATGAAGAAGTTAGGAGAGAGAGAAGACTAATGTGAGATATTTGTTCCTAAAAGCAAATAGTGACTAGTACATCCCCTCCCTTATTTATCAATATTGCAATCTTGTGTTGTGACTCATCTCCCCTCCTTATCAAAAAAAAAAACCGGCCACCCTTAAGTAACCAAAGTTACTTTAGTCCTTGTTTGTCAATTAATTCACTTATATTACTTATGTTACAAACTAGCTTAATTAAATCACTATTCATACAACAAGGCACATTGTTGTGAAATTTTTGATTTCCCACTAATATAGCCTCCCAAATGTGATACTATAGTACACATATATTTAAGAGTAATGATGGACATTTAGCCATTCAAAACTCATTTACAAGACAATTTTCAAAAATGTGCTTTAAGACTCCTTAAAGCACATTTGTGTTTTAACTGTTTTCAAGCTTGGTTTTCTTTGGTAATTGATTTAAAATGACCATTAGTATGCTACTAAGGTCTTGGAACAATATTGGGTACTCTCCCATATCTCTCCAAGCTTAGAGCACGTTTTTGCTTAAACTGCTCTTTTGGTGTTCCTTATATTTTGATTAGAAATGTTTCTTAAGGTTTCTAAGGCATTATTTAGCCTCCTTATATCTTAGTTATCATTTAAACACCATATCTAAGTTTGGGGTATTTCACCCAAGTCCAACATTCACTTTACCACTTTTTACACACTAACCTTTCCTAACTTCTCCATACATTCTTATACCCTTTTGCTACAGATTTTCACACTTACACTCCCCTTCTACATCTCCCTCTTCTATTGGCATTTCTAACACTCCTAATGTATTAGAATACATTATCCATCTCTCTCAACTTACCCTCTGTTTTCCTTAATCGAAATCTGTTACACACTCACATTAGTCACCTAGTTTTAATACTCTAAGTGTTCTATTCCTAGGCAATTTTTTTGCCATAGTCTCCCTTGTATTTTTATACACTCACCACATTGTTTTTCATCCATACCTATATTATCTCACCTGTTTTCAACAACCAAAATATACAAGCTCCCATGTACATTACCAATACTATAACAACACTTAAAATTCCTGCATTTAATAACTCATTCCCAATCTGTTTTCCACAAGTTTTACACATCTTTTAAAGCTTCAAAATACTTACATTCTCTTACACATTACTACTAATGCATTACCATTTTTCAATACCAATTTTCCATTCTTAAATCTGTTACATATTCATTTACAAGACTACACAAGGACAAGTATATTACCTTGTTATTTCACAAGCTTTTCTTTCTTTCTCCTCTCTTTCTCTACCGGTTTTGAAGTCTCAATCCATAACACTACAACCATTCACATACACATTCAATACTATGAACTAACCCTAACCATCAATCAAGCTTTAATCTAGGTTTTAGGGTTTAGAAAATTTATTACCTTCCAAGAGTTTATGAAATACTTGGAGTAGCTCAAGAATGATTTTCCCACCTTTCAAAATGCCAAAACCGGCTGGGCACAAGAGGAGCAAGCAAGGGTTTAGTTCACATTTTCGTTTTGCCATTTAGGCTAGAAAAAGATGGAGCTTTTGAAGATATTTTTACCTTAATAGAACAAGGAGAAGGAGGGCCTTCTAATGGTGGTGTTGAAGCTCAAATGCTCCATACCCATGGAGATGAAAGTTGTTGTTTTTGATTTTGAAAAGATAGAAAGGTAGCTCTTGAGGAGAGGATTCCAATGGTACAATTTTTTATTTTTTGGAAGGGTCTAGAGGGAGTTACAAAGGAGAGAAGGTGGTGTTTTTGTGGGTTTCTCTTCTTTCACCATGGAAATCGCATGGGTTGAGGAAGAAGAAGAAAAGAGAGGGTGAGGGTGAGTGGCATTACGTGAGTGAGGAGAATGAATTGGAGGAGAGAGAGTAAAAAGGTGAGTGGGGTTATTTTTATGATTTTTGTCTTTTGTTAATAGTGAGTGAGTGTGTGAGAGAGTGTGAGAGGGGGGGGGGGGGAATAAAGCCCATCGGCTGCACCCACACACACACATTAAATTTTCCTTTTTATTTTAAAAGTGGACACATAAGTTTGTGTTAATTATGTTTCTACCCCACAACTTCCCGTTTTTGACAGTTTTTACTAATTCCTCGTTTTCTCGTTTTTATTGGTCCTACAGCTTCACTAATATGTATTAATGAATATTTAGTTGACCAAAATTGTTACGAGTCTATTTGACCCGCTTAAAGACACGCTTTCCCGGTTACCTCGAAAAACGCGCTTTAAGGTTCGTTAGTGATTTTAATCCATTTTAAGGATCCGTTTTCTTCGGGATTTGTTCCCTCATATTTATTTAGACTTAATTAAGCCTTTAGAATCCTTACAATACGCTAACCGAGGTTTCATACCTCCTATGGTCATTTAACGCTTATTTAGCGTTTTACGCTTTTTAAGCATTTCTTCATTTCTTTTGGATTTATTTTTCCTTACCAATATTGCTTAGGCGTCATTGGCCTTTAATTACGTATTAGATTAATCTTAATCCCTATATTTAAGTTCGGGGTATTTCAATCTACCCCCCTTAGGAACTTTGTCCTCAAAGTTGTTCGCGGTTATAGGATTTCTATACTTACTCATTTATACTTGCCTAACACCGAAACCATACATTCCTCCTCCTTACAATTCCCAAATTCATTACTCACTGTTTCTCCTTTCCATACCATACCAATGTACAATAATTACTCCAATCCATGTTATTATCTACCGTCCGGTTCCTCATTACAAACTTTATACGTACATACCGTGCAAAGCTATCCCCAAAGCAATGCAATACACATCACAATCCCGTAGGCACTCGGGTCATCTCGACACAGGACTCCTCTATGTCCTGTTGCCTTTGGAATAATACGACATCCTACACTACTATCTTCTCCGGTACACATTCTAACACATCCTCATTCTCCATACTAAGGGGAATTCTCTCACTACTACCAATTATAATTTTTCTAAAACATACGACTCCAAATTCCAATTATATTCATTACTTCTATCCTAAGTGATTCTTGTGACCACTTAAGGGGAGCTTCAAGAATCATTCGACCCTGATGTGATCAGCATCAGTGTTGAACTATCTTTCCACCCCAATTTGTGTTCGGTTTCCCTTGATCTGATCAGGATCAAGTTCGACTTCCCACATTAGATTCAATCAAACAACTAATTTAATTGTTTTCATTTTCTATCTTTTTACTCTTTCTAGTCGTAATTACGAATTCATACATCTCCAAGGATGGAATCAGTCCATCAATCATCCTCACTCTACTTCCCAAATGCTTTACTCCATGGTTCAGTCCTAATGCTCATTTCATCAACCTTCACTACTTCCATCCATTACTCACCATCATCTCTTATATTCTAACTAAGAAATACTACATTTAAGATTTAGTTGACTTCAATTGTTTCAAATAATTTACTTACGATTCCACTACTCATAAACTTCATTCATCTACTATCCTCATTCATTTCGTACTGCTTCTTCAAGGGTTACAATACTTGTGGAGCTCCGTCCACTACTCATTACTTTTCTTTACCAATACTCTTACACTGGTGTTACAAGATGGGTGTATTCACCCTATGGTATTTGCATGTCTAATGCTTAGTTACCACAATTCAATATGAATGAATACGTATGTTTATATAACGTAGGTACCACTCATCGAATAATTTCTCATTTGTGCTATGCACATTATAGTTTTATGTGTTTTATTTATAAAACTTGCATTAAGCGGTTTTCGCTCTACCCCCCTTAAAAGGGATTACGCCCACGTAATCTACCATATGTTATTATTATTAAACATTGGTTTAATCAATTTGGGCAAACTGAAGCGTTTAGCTTCACTACGGTATACTATAGAATATGCTCCGGTCAAAGGGTCTTAACCATACCAACGGTTTAGTCTTTGCACCAAGGATTCCTATATGAGTTTATTTAACTCATAATTAATTTGGTTCCAGCCTATTAGGCTTCAAGGCATTAATAGCCATTCTATTATACTTACTAGGTATCTTGTCTCCTAGCTAGGGCCCACTAGCTTCTGCTGCGCGACCCTGATAACTCGGGTTACTTACCCTTCGTGTTATCCTTAATGTGCTATACATCACCTTTTTATCCGTCATTATAGGAATAAGGTTTACTAAACAATCGCGGTATTCTTTTACCGTGTTTGAACTATAATTAGTTTTAGATTGTAACCAGCTCTCTGGTAGTCTACTGCACATGCTATTCGTGCTTCCACGATTTTTCATTAAGTTCCTCCGACTTATTGTCGGGCGAGGTTAAGTCACTACTTAGTTGTAGTGCTTCCTCTGGTGTCAATAGTTTCTGAATCATACCAGTTCTTCTGGTTCAGTACAAGTGTCTTTACTTGTATGACCTTGCCTTAATATGCGTCGGTCCTAATGACTTTCTTAAGTCTCCTTTCACCTTTTATTCCAGTGGAATTCACATCTTATGATTGTTAGTGTGTTTACACTCTTCGTGCTTCTTTGGCCTTAGGCCACACGGTTTGTTGCCAAGCTTCCTTAGCTGGCTCATGCCATGTTTGTTGGTGAAAAGGAGGATTTACTACGGTTTACATTCTCCATATCCCTAGCCATCCCATTAGATCATTAGCTGCACAAGTGCAATACCAAAACACTCAGTCATACAGAGTGCAGAGGCGTAAACGCTTGACAGTAAGTCACTTATGTGATGGGAAAGAATATTTCTGCCTGTTATTTCGTACTTATACTCCGTGTCATTATCTGTTACTTCCTCATATTGGTCTTGTTGCACACCGTATTCTTACTCATTATACAACATTGTTTTTACTGTTTCCGTTACTGTGATAGTTCTCTTTACTCATTGCCATTGTCATTGGCACCATTCCCTTATGGTATGAATACCCTGGGGTTTCCCATGTTCGTGTGTATGACGGTTGTCGTAGCATACCGCACTACTATCTTCCCATAGTGGGGATGTTTTATTTCAGTCTAGGTTTCATGTGTAGGTTGGCTTACCTCACATCATTTTCATTATTGTGATACAATTCACCAAGTATCTTGGTTGACCAAGGATGAGATAACTCATCGGGTCATAAGCTCTCTTGAGCGTTAATCATTCATGGTGTTCAGTGTGCGTTCACATTAACTGCTTGTTAATTATTGCCTTTCGGTGCTGAGCATTGGTTTAGGCTCTGGCTGTGTAGTTTTGCTTGTATGTATTTTACCAGGACATCCCGTGAAACTCCAAGGGTTTCCTGGTCCCGTTCTATCATTGGTAAATGAAGTTCTGGTTGAGAGGTTGTTGCCACTCATAGGTCTCATGACAAGGTTTACCATGTGAGTATTTATGTAATGGTTCACCACATGCTTGGGTGCATGAGGAGTATACTTACTCCCTTAAGTCGTAATGGTTTGGAAATCTCATTTCCTGATTCCATCGCCTCTTGGCAATATCTATATGCGTAGGCTTTACTGTTATAATAGATGGAAACCTTTCTAAGGATTCACATCTTCACCACCTTGGTGGTCTTCGGTTAACGAGGGGTACTTTCCCTTGGGTTCTCGTAGTGTCCAAGTGTGGACTAGGCCATTGTTGGCATTATCATGATTCTTATGCCTCTGTGTACAATTGCTACAGAAGGCATGAGGGGTATTTAACTCCGTCAACTGTATATAGACTGGTGCTCTAGTGACAGTGACACTGAGGTGGCCATTACTACAAGCCACTCAGGATGTTGGGTTGGATTTATGGTCCAGTTGTTGATTTCTTGTCGTATGAGGCAATATCTCTTGTAGGTCTTGTTAACAATTGGTGCCGGTTTTGCAACCGTTTAAGTTTATAACGTATCTGGTTTACGACTTCTGAGCCGTATTGCTGCAAGCTATGCTCTTTGCAAGCGGCTTATACATGTTTCCATCCACGTATACCGTCATAGGTTGGAGGTATTATTGGGCTCCATGGTAAGTCGTGGCATCACGCTTCCGTTCATAGGAGACCCTTTATGCAATCAGGTGTTAATAGGTGCCTCTCAGTATTTTAGGGCATTTCCTGTAAAGTGAAATCCTTCGGTGTCCTAACCGAGTGTTCGTTTTAGCTCCCGTGCTCATGTCGTTACGGTTGCTCGACTGTTATTAACGCAGACACCCTTCAAGGATCGCTCCTGGGTGTTGGTGGCTGTGCCGCTACATCCGGCTAATGTTTATAACGTGTTGTCCTCTATACCGTCTTATGGTATTGTAGCTGAGTCGTCCCCTTTTGGGTTGTAACGTCTCCCGTTCTTGGGTAGACTGTTTACACTTGCTCCTAGTGCTTAGGACTAGGTTTGATATCCCCTTCAATGATGGAGTGTACTTGTGGTAATCTTGGGGTTGCTCTTGGGAGTTCTGTCCCGTTTGTTGAGCATTGTTAGGTTCACATTAGGCATTCGCCTTCATGTGTTTAGGCTGGGCATTCCATCCAGCTGTCAGGTAATTGCTTAGATTATTGAGACATATCCAATGTCTATACTGTTTAGTCTGTGCCTTTTGCACTTCCTAGTTCTTACTCCTTATCTTCAGATGGGTTCTGAGTTCCTTTATGCTGAATTGTCTGAGGTGTCCAGTTGTTCTGGTTTGAACTCACTGATGGTCCGTAGAACGGAGCTGACTACTTCCCGTGTGTCGTACACTACACGTGCACATACGTGGGGTACCATGTTGATACGTTGCCACTTACCCAACTATATGTCGGGCCGCAAGCTCCTTCGGAGTGCGGTTGTCCCACATCCCGTAACGGGTACACTCGTAGCGTTCGTCACACGCCTAGGTGAAGTATTCTATTGTCAACTCCTCTTGTATCAATCTATGATACTCACCATAATCATGTTGGTTCGGTTTTAAAATCCAAGGTTTTTAAAAGAGGTTTGAGGTTTTGAAAAGAAAATTTTGGGTTTTAAAACAGTGGTTCGGTGTTAAAGAAGTCTCTCATGGCATAGCCACGTTTGAGGTCTTGACCAAGTCTAGCCTCTCGCTGACTGGTATGTTCTAAATACAGTGGTCGGGCCGTTAGGCCTTACAAAGGTTCCATCTTTCAATTTCAAGATTTGTGATCCCATAGTTGCTTCATTGTAGTCACGGTACATTACTATGTACCTGTGGTGTGTTAGAGTTTCTTTACATATCGCGTCCTTACTGCATGCCTTGGCAAGTGCGTGGTATCGGTGTTTTTGGATAATCCCATGCCAATCTCGGTATGGTTCCATTTGTGTTTGTTAGTCTCGTTGACGCTTCCCTCAATTATTGATTATAATTGGTTATACTCGCTCCTTTAGGTAGCTTCTTGGTGGTCTAGACATGGCTGTCGTAGATCTGGGTACTTCTCCAACTTGGAGATTCCACTCTATTGGTTTAGTGTCGTTCCTTGTGGCTCGTTCCCACTCATCTGTGGTGGTTACTGAGCCTTCCTTGTTTAGGCACTACTCTTGTAGTCCTATTGAATTATATCTCATGGTTGTCTTGTAGTTGTCTGAGCCATATTGGCCAGGTGTGGCAGCCTTTGGCGTTGTAATTTGGAGTTAATCGCTTGATATGTTCTTAGCCAGCTAGCATGCCGTTGGTGGTGCTGCTTGGCTATTACTGTTGTCCCGCAGACTTGTGTCTCGGGTTCCATTACTGCTCCTTTTTCATTCCGTTGCACGGTTAGTGCTTCTGTCCTGCTGTTGGTTAACTAGCTAGGTTTCGCGACTGCTAGGCACGTCGCCCCATGCTGTTGTAAGTTGTAGCCTCCTCGTGGTTGGAGTGTTCATCCTACCGCTATTAAGTGCGGGTGTTGCTGTTCAACCGGGATCCATCTCCGGGTCTTCCAATTCCTGGAATCTACCACGTGCCGGTTCTTGTTTACTGTGTGATTGCTTCACCACTGCCAGATCGGGTTTTTCCCGAGTATGAGAAGGCTTTTCTTCTCTCTGGCGTCCTTTCCCAAGTTATACAATAGGGTTAGTGGAGGGCGGGTCTGGTATTGTTGGTATCCGGTACTCACCGGTAGTTCCTAACTAGCATATCTCTAATGCTAACACTCAGCCCTTAGCCCTAAGCTTCTAATTCTTAACTCGGTATTCCTAAACTCGGTATATCCAGTCATCAGAGCGATACTTCGCTCTGATACCACTTTTTGTAACACCCCTACTATTAATACAGTCATTAACGTCCAATCTCCTTGCTCATCAGATACTCGCAGCGGATATATACTTACATACAATGGGTGATACAATGCCGTTAGTCACCCACGTGACTAACAAGGCTACTCTGCTTCTACATACAGCATCGGTCTGATGGACCGGAATCCCGAGTACTACAAATCTACAATACATCCTTCGTTTTCCACATACTGCTACAATCTCCATTCAATACAATACTCCAAGTACAATACAGTATAATCTACATACCGAGTTTACTAAGTTCCTTATACAAGTATAATACCTCTTCAAGTTCATACATACTCACTAGGAGACTACTTACTACCCATTCCTCGCTACTACCTTACTTTCTAATTACAAGGGCGTGCCTCCGGTCTCTTCCTTGACCATATTCGCTTCGGGTACCTGCACACTAAAAAATGTCCCCCGAAGGGGTCAGCTTTCGCCGAGCATGATAACCGCATACCCCGCGTACTAGTGAGGGTACGCCGACCACTTGGTCGAATACATGCGGTTCATTTTATTCATACATACATGCATACATGCTTTCGTACAGATACTACGATACTCTACGCAAGAATACATACATACACTTCAGTTCATACATAGTAAACCATATAGCCCAACGATACATACTTACCTTTCCGAATTCCATGATACACAATACTATACATACATACGCAATTCATACACAATCCAATAACTTGTTAGCTCATATTGGTCCACCCGGGTTAAACGGGTGGAGATTACTCTTTTACTCATTTACTCCATGCATACACATACTTACTCACTCATACTCATACTTACTTACTTACTCTTACTCTTACTCAAGTTAAGTCGTCGGGACCTCCGGCCCTGGGGACTACTCCGTCCCACCTCCGGGATTTACTTGGTTCACTAATCCAGGATGCTACCCACTTAAGGGATTTGGGCCGTGGACCAGCTTACGAACCAGGAATCGGATCCAACCTCTTGTTCCCTCATCCTCACGCGTGGCCGAAGCTATATCGGACTTGTACTCATTCCAATTTACTCACTTAAGTTAGGAGTTAGCTAGTTAGGAATTAGCACAAGTCAACATTCAGCCACAATAGTACAACAAGCTCATACACATCCATACGAAATACAGCAACATACAAGTACACTACAAATACAATACACATCATCATCATCCATATGTTTCATGATTATACAAACTATTGTTCAAGACAAATATCAAGAACAATGTAAACAAGCACAAGTAAGTGCAATATCCGTTCGTGCATTTTCTTATTAGGTGGTCAAATAAGCACACAAATCGGGTAACCAGATTAGGATACAGGGCATGAAGAAATCATACTTTCACCGTTGTACATGTATCCCAACGTTCCTCCGGTGTTCACAAAACAATTCCTATTATATACATGCAATTGAATGATTAAATCTAACTATCATTATCTTAACTCAATTGCTCTTAGTATGTTTACTAATTCATACTTACTTTGTCCTTATGCTTCCTACACTTACACATTACGTACTTATTTTCATTACCTTAAGTTTTACTTTCTTACTTAACTTAGGTTTACTTTCTTACGTGTACATGTATAGTGGATATACATACATATGCATATATACATACATATATATATAATATATCATCACTATTTAAATTTTTTTTTTGTCAGGACCGGACTTGCGACCGACCTTGCAAGTCCGGTCCATTCCAGTAGCTACCAGTACCGAAAATTTCTGGCCCGACCGAACTTGCAAGTCCGGTCGCAAGTTCGGTCGATTCCAGTAGCTATCCTCGGGAAATTTTTCTGGACCGGCCGAACTTGCATGTCCGGTCGTAGGTCCGGTCGATTCCAGTAGCTTACACGATGGAAATTTTTCTGGCCGACCGAACTTGCATGTCCGGTCGCAAGTCCGGTCGATTCCAGTAGGTTACAGGGGGAAAATTTCTGGTCCGACCGAACTTGCAAGTCCGGTCGCAAGTCCGGTCGATTCCAGTAGCTCACCCGTCTTTGTAAATCTGGGCTCGACCGAACTTGCAAGTCCGGTCGCAAGTTCGGTCCGGCCCAGTATTTGCATTTTAATTTCTGTTTTCAGTTCTCTCTTTTACCCACTACTTCCCCATTGTTCCTACACTTAATCCCACATGTTATTGCACTAATTAAACCTCCTAATACTCCTTAGTTCATTCACCAAATCCATTACTAAATCCATCAAACAACTTACACAATTCCTACTTCCTTCAACACTTGCAATAGTTTCTCCAAGTAGTTTTTGCTACAGATTTTGGGTTCTTATTTCCTCCATGCATAGTTCCCTCTCCTAATGCCATCCTACCATTCCAATTCATTTCCAAGCAACTACAATATCTATACCCAAGTCCAACATTCACTTTACCACTTTTTACACACTAACCTTTCCTAACTTCTCCATACATTCTTATACCCTTTTGCTACAGATTTTCACACTTACACTCCCCTTCTACATCTCCCTCTTCTATTGGCATTTCTAACACTCCTAATGTATTAGAATACATTATCCATCTCTCTCAACTTACCCTTGTTTTCCTTAATCGAAATCTGTTACACACTCACATTAGTCACCTAGTTTTAATACTCTAAGTGTTCTATTCCTAGGCAATTTTTTTTGCCATAGTCTCCCTTGTATTTTATACACTCACCACATTGTTTTTCATCCATACCTATATTATCTCACCTGTTTTCAACAACCAAAATATACAAGCTCCCATGTACATTACCAATACTATAACAACACTTAAAATTCCTGCATTTAATAACTCATTCCCAATCTGTTTTCCACAAGTTTTACACATCTTTTAAAGCTTCAAAATACTTACATTCTCTTACACATTATACTACTAATGCATTACCATTTTTCAATACCAATTTTCCATTCTTAATAATCTGTTACATATTCATTTACAAGACTACACAAGGACAAGTATATTACCTTGTTATTTCACAAGCTTCTTCTTTCTTTCTCCCTCCTCTTTCTCTACCGGTTTTGAAGTCTCAATCCACTAACACTACAACCATTCACATACACCATTCAATACTATGAACTAACCCTAACCATCAATCAAGCTTTAATCTAGGTTTTAGGGTTTAGAAAATTTATTACCTTCCAAGAGTTTATGAAATACTTGGAGTAGCTCAAGAATGATTTTCCCACCTTTCAAAATGCCAAAACCGGCTGGGCACAAGAGGAGCAAGCAAGGGTTTAGTTCACATTTTCGTTTTGCCATTTAGGCTAGAAAAAGATGGAGCTTTTGAAGATATTTTTACCTTAATAGAACAAGGAGAAGGAGGGCCTTCTAATGGTGGTGTTGAAGCTCCAAATGCTCCATACCCATGGAGATGAAAGTTGTTTTTTTGATTTTTGAAAAGATAGAAAGGTAGCTCTTGAGGAGAGGATTCCAATGGTACAATTTTTTATAATTTTTGGAAGGGTCTAGAGGGAGTTACAAAGGAGAGAAGGTGGTGTTTTTGTGGGTTTCTCTTCTTTCACCATGGAAATCGCATGGGTTGAGAAGAAGAAGAAGAAAAGAGAGGGTGAGGGTGAGTGGCATTACGTGAGTGAGGAGAATGAATTGGAGGAGAGAGAGTAAAAAGGTGAGTGGGGTTATTTTTATGATTTTGTCTTTTGTTAATAGTGAGTGAGTGTGTGAGAGAGTGTGAGAGGGGGGGGGGGGGGGAATAAAGCCCATCGGCTGCACCCCACACACACACATTAAATTTTCCTTTTTATTTTAAAAGTGGACACATAAGTTTGTGTTAATTATGTTTCTACCCCACAACTTCCCGTTTTTGACAGTTTTTACTAATTCCTCGTTTTCTCGTTTTTTATTGGTCCTACAGCTTCACTAATATGTATTAATGAATACTTAGTTGACCAAAATTGTTACGAGTCTATTTGACCCGCTTAAAGACACGCTTTCCCGGTTACCTCGAAAAACGCGCTTTAAGGTTCGTTAGTGATTTTAATCCATTTTAAGGATCCGTTTTCTTCGGGATTTGTTCCCTCATATTTATTTAGACTTAATTAAGCCTTTAGAATCCTTACAATACGCTAACCGAGGTTTCATACCTCCTATGGTCATTTAACGCTTATTTAGCGTTTTATGCTTTTTAAGCATTTCTTCATTTCTTTTGGATTTATTTTTCCTTACCAATATTGCTTAGGCGTCATTGGCCTTTAATTACGTATTAGATTAATCTTAATCCCTATATTTAAGTTCGGGGTATTTCAATGGATCTAAATTCAAAATATAAGAATACCCTCAAAATTTCAAGGAAATATGAATTCGGAAACCTATTTAACTAAGTCTCAAGGCTTAAAGCACCATTTAAGCCCTCCCACCTTAACCTAGCATTTTTATGTCAAACCACGAGTTCCCACCACCTATAATCAATTATTATGAGTTCATATAGGTAGAATAACACATCAAACTCAATGAAATCCCATCGAAATCACTCATGGTGTCTTAAAACACATTTTTCCTTCCTAAAAGTTTCCTAGAAATTAGCCTACTTCCCAAAGGTATTTTCGCCTGAATTTTTGATCTTAGTCTAGTAATAACTATCTAAGAACACTGTCAAAATTTAAGCTCAAGAGAAGCCAGGGTTCGGAAGTTACCATCAACAAGAGTTAAAGCTCAAAATCAGGGTTTAAAGAAAGAAATGGTGAGCATAAGTGTTACCTGGAATCTCCTTGCCATTCTAGCCATGACCTTACAAGTTCCTTAGCTAATTGAATCAATTTCGTCCACCAACCAATTCGCCCAAGGTCACCAGCTTCTTCTCCCTCCTTGAAATCTTGTTTTTCCTTGATTTCTAGCTTGAATTCTCTTCTCTAATGGTGGGTGTTGCCTTCTATGAGCTTCTATGGTATTCTAATGGCGTGAGGGTGTGTGAAGAAGGCAAGGAAATCAGAACCCAGCTCCATTTTATAGATGGCGTGAGTGATCTCTTAAATGAGATTAATTTCTTTCATTAATTAAGGGTAATGATTATAATGATAAGGCTTATCCTTTGTAACCCCTTGGATGATGGACACTTGGCTAAGACTAATCCCAGCCCTTGGAGTGTCTCCTCCCTCATTAATGAATGGATAAGGCTTATCCCTAAAATGATTACAAAAGGACGAATTAGTGCATAGTAAGGAGGTTAAGGAAGATGTCTTCATTTACAGCCGTCGGATCGTAGATATTTTGCTTGGATTAATCTCCACCATCCATGTGTGACCTCCCCTCATTAATGAAGGTGACACAAGGCTTCTCTTGATTAGACCATGTGTAACTAATCATCTCTTGACACCTTGATGCTTACATCATCATTATGTCATGCCAACATCATCACTACATCATCACTGCCTCATCACTGCATCATCACTGCATCACCATTGCATCATCACTGCATCATCATGGTCAAAGTTGACCATTGACCAAGGTTTGACCATTGTCCAATGTTTGACCGAGGTTAGACCAAGGTTGACCAAGGTTTGACCACTGTTGATGGGGGCTTCTTGGACTCTAAGTAACTCCCTGAAATTTCATTGTTTTATGGGACTTCCTTAATTAGGGTTTCTGCAAGGTTTCTTGGTTGATTCCCGACCACTAGGGTTTCTTGGTGTTATCTAATAATTCCTATGGAACTTTGGTTTCCATTAGGGTTACAAAAATTCAGGGTATTACACTAGCACGATAACTTGTGAATCTACATGTACTTTACAGGACCATGAAACCAATATATGTGTGCCTTTTGCTTTTCAGAAAAATGGGTTGTATGTTCTGGATGCTACTTGCTTAGATGATTTCCTATACAAAAGACATAGAAATTGTAATACAAATTTAGCATCTGCTTGTAATGACAGACTGTTGGTTGCTACTAATGAACATGACATTAATAAAGATGTTCTTCCTTCTTATGTTGCAAACAATGTTGTTCTTTGGCATTTACGATTAGGCCATACTCCACTAGATAAACTTCAACTTATTAAACGTGCTGATATAGATCCAAATTTTCTATGTGATAGTTGTAATAGGGCAAAAAATCATAGGTTACCATTTCCCCATTCTGTTACTACAAGTGCTGATATTTTTAACCTAATTCATTTAGACATTTGTGGTCCCTTTAAACAACCTAGTCACAACAATAAAAAATATTTCCTCAGCATTGTTGATGATAAAAGCAGAGCTCTTTGGATCAAATTACTTGAATCAAAATCAGAAGCTTTCTTATTCATACAAAATTTCATCACTTATGCAGAAAGACAATATAACAGAAAAGTGAAATGTGTTAGGTCTGATAATGCTTTCGAACTAGGCAACTCTAATGAAGGAATACATTATTTCAATACCCTAGGAATCTTACATCAAACATCTTGCCCCCACACCCCATAGAAAAATGGAATCGTGGAAAGAAAACATAGATATTTACTGGATACTACTAGAGCTCTTTTTCACCAGTCCAAAATTCCTTTAGATTACTGAGGAGAATGCTTATTAGCTGCCACAGACATTATAAATAAGTTGCCTTCATCCTCTCTTCAAGGAAAAACTCCATACGAAGTCCTCTACAACAAATCAGTAGACTACCAAAATTTGAAAACTTTTGGGTGTCTAGCCTATGCTCTTATCCTCGGTCCTAGACAAGGAAAATTCAGTTCAAAATCAAAACCTTGCGTGCATTTAGGATTGGCACAAAGACAAAAAGGATATATATTACTATCTTTAAAGGATAACAAAATAATTATATCTAGAGATGTAAAATTCCATGAAACAATTTTTCCATTCAAACATCCCTATCCACACCTTCCTCTTTTCACCACAGATTCAGAAACAAATTCTCCATCCCATCCTCACACACCATTATATGAATCTGATGACGAGATTCCATCTTCTTTACCACCAGTTCCACCACCTGTTACACAAAACCTAGAAATTCAACCAGAGATCACCCCTTCTCTCAATCCTTCCTCTACCATCTCATCGGAAATAACCAACAACACCACTTTCACTGCCCAAGAAACTCTCAGAAGATCCACCAGAACAAGACATCCCCCACCATATCTGCAAGAATATCACACAAGCTCTACCTTCCTTGAGCACGACACATTTACTGAAATTCTCAGAAATAGATTCAATACCACCTTCTCTCCCCCTTCTGATAAATCCTCTTTCTCTCTTCATTCTCTGACAGATATCACTCCCACACTCTATTTAGCTGCCACCTCAGTCCACAATTTCACAACCATTAACAATATCATGGATTTTCAAGACTCACAAACATATGAGGAAGCCTTAAAACACAAACACTGGGTTGAGGCCATTAATGCCGAACTTACAGCTCTTACTGAAAATGGTACATGGGAATTAACCAAACTTCCACAACATAAAAAGGCAATATGCTGTAAGTGGGTTTTTAAAAAAAAACTGAAAGCTGATGGCACAATAGAACGCTACAAAGCAAGACTAGTTGCCAAAGGTTTCAGTCAAAAATATGGCTTAGATTACACTGAAACATCCTCTCCTGTTGTCAGAATGACTACAATCAGAACTATCTTAGCCACAGATGTCAAACAGAAATGGGTCATAGATCAATTGGATGTTAACAATGCATTCATCCATGGTAATCTATAAGAAGAAATATATATGCAGCTACCAAAAGGCTTAAAAGTAGAAAGCAGAATCAATGCTTGTCATTTAAGAAAATCACTCTATGGTTTAAAACAAGTGTCAAGACAATGGTTTGCAAGACTTAGTACATTCTTGGAATCCTTGGGGTATACAAGATCTTGCAATGATTATTCAGTTTTTCTGAAAAATAACTTGAACAAGTTAACTGTTCTTGTTGTATATGTAGATGATATTCTCTTAACAGGGAGTGATCAGAATGAAATCAACAGTGTCAAACAACACCTTGATCACGAATTTAAAATAAAAGATCTTGGCAAACTTCATTTCTTTTTGGGCATGGAATTTCTACATCATTCTACAGGTTTAATTATCACTCAGCGCAAGTTTTGTATAGAAATACTCAAGGAACACAGCACCAATGGTAATGACATCTCTGTTTCTCCTCTTCCTTCTACACTAAAACTCAGCTCAGCCAATGGTGAGATCATTCCTAACCCAACTCTTTATCGCAGCTTGATCGGTAAACTGAATTATTTAACTCACACTAGACCTGATATATGTTTCACAACACAACTACTAAGCCAGTTTTTGCAGGCACCCACTACAACTCACATGCGAGCAGCTCTGTACACCCTGCAGTACCTGCAAGGAACAACACAATATGGAATTCATCTCAACAATGATCCAGATTTCTCCTTGCTTACGTACTGCGACAGCGATTGGGCTGGTTGTCAAGACGCACGCCATTCTGTTTCTGGATACTACATCATGCTGGGCAAATCACCACTCTCCTGGAAATCAAAGAAACAACGCAGCATTTCCCTCTCGTCAGCAGAAGCTGAATACCGTGCGATGAGGGCTGTTACAAGTGAACTATCATGGCTCACCCGCTTGATCTGTGAACTCGGAATCACAGAGATTGCTCCAGTCCCACTTCACTGTGACAACAGATCTGTTGTGTACATCGCTAAAAATCTAGTACAGCACCAACGCACCAAGCACATCGAGATCGACATTCACTATGTGAGACAACAAATCCAAGATAGCCTCATCATTGTGAAACACATATCCAATAAAGACCAACTGGCTAACTTTCTCACTAAGACTCTTCCCGGCAAATCCTACTCCACTGTTCTACACGACATAGGACTTATACTTCTGCAAGATCTACACAGTCCACCGAGTCGATCTTGAGGGGGGTGTTAGGAGTATAAGTCTACATATCTTCTCATGTATTATGTTACAATATATCCGTTGACATTCCTTCTCTAGTTACTAGGTTAATGTTACCGTTTTATCTTCTGTATAAGTACTTACCCTTCTTAACACTTCTGCACAGTTTTTACACATAATAATAAGGTATTTTTCAGTTCTCTAAGTCTCTCATTATTTCCGCGACAATACTATTGCAGGTCATGTGTACTTGTAATACCCTTGAGGTTTACCTCCCACATCGGTTGGAGAGGAGAACGAAGTGTTCCTTATAGGTGCATGGATACCTCTTCCTTGTGTGACGCGTTTTGGGGCTAGGAAACCCCAGGAACAAATCTGTGCGGCCTGCGTGCCAAAGCGGACAATATCACACATGTGGGCTGATTAGGCTGGGCTGTCACAGATGGTATCAGAGCCAGACCCAGGTCGGTGTGCCAGTGGGCCCGCGAGGGCGCTGGGCTCCCAAGGGGGGTGGAGTGTAATACCCTTGAGGTTTACCTCCCACATCGGTTGGAGAGGAGAACGAAGTGTGCCTTATAGGTGCATGGATACCTCTTCCTTGTGTGACGCGTTTTGGGGCTAGGAAACCCCAGGAACAAATCCGTGCGGCCTGCGTGCCAAAGCGGACAATATCACACATGTGGGCTGATTAGGCTGGGCTGTCACAGTACTGGTTTACATCTGACCTGTTTGGACCGACTCAAATCGGTTAAGAACTGGTTCGGAACTTGATCTGATGCTTTACGAAACAATTTCAAATACATCTCTGAGATTCGGAGTGGAACTGAAATTGACCTGGAGCTATAATAGTTTTGGTTACCCAACCTCCAGGAATCGGAACCAATCAAAGCGAATGTTGAACACGAAGCAAAATGAATGTAGGACAGCAAAACGACATCATTTCATATATGACCATTTGAAAAAAATGTAGCTGTTGGAACCGAAACTAGTTACCCAACAACTAAATTTTGTGTGTAGCGGCTATAAACAGCTACAAAACGGCCATAAGCTCAAAACACACTATAAATACCCCATTTGATCATCCTTCTCAACACACTAGTCATCTCTCTCTTCCTCTCTCTTATTAATTACTACTATTTTCTTATGCAATTGAATATTTTTAGCTACAAGAAAAACTCAATTTCCATATTTCTAACAAAATGTCTAGAAGAGCGGGAAAAAAACAGTGCGAAACCCTCCTTCCAACCTCCAAATTGATCCAAATTTTGTTGATGAGCAAGACCAAATTGACGAGATGTAGTTCAAGTATCTACAACAACAACAATTTTTGCCTTTATCATTCCCGCAAGGCGGAAGTTATACAATTACTCGATATGGATTGACTAACATGAGACCAACTTCAATGTCCCAAATTGGTAAGCTTTAATATTAATTACAATTTTGTGTTAACAAATTCAATGTTAATTGTATTTTTTATTATAATCTAAATCTACTATTATTTTTTCCCTTATAGGTACATCCTTTGGTACCTCACAATTCGATGCCCACAATCTCGATCAAGATGAAGGAGATCATTAAGAATAATATGATGTGCCAACATATAGGAAGAAAGCTTCTTGGATGTGACCATATTTCACAAAGAAAGAAATCTAAGAAAGTGCAGAGTATACAAGCAATATTGTAATATTTTCAATAGGGGACTAGCATGGACGATAGCTCCAAAACCGGATCCTCTGTGAACCACTTGAAGATGCACCACATCTACAAGAATTCTGCAACTGGGAGAAGTAACGGCCAAACTCAAGTTATTGGGTTACCGAACGACAACCCGATCCAGGTTTTGTTCAATACGATATAGAAAGAACGATTGATGCTATTGCTAGATTTATGATTGTTGAACAAATGTCGTTTAATTTTTGTGAAAGCGCACACTTTGAACATATTGTTTGCACCACATTACAACCATAATTAGGCTAGTGCCTAGAAACACACTTAAACGTACAACAGGCTAACACTAGAAAAACGTTAATGGAAATGATAGATAACTTTGATGGCCGTATTAGTTTGACTAATGATATGTGGACGTCTACAACTTATGATGCGCTTATTTGTGTTACTTGTCACTGAATTGATCTGCTACAAAAGCATACTGTTTCTTTTGACAATTTTTATGAGGCGCACACAGTCCATAACATTTTTGAAAAGTTGAGTGCTATATTATCTGAATGGAAATTATCAGAAATTTTTTTCTCCATTTCTTTAGATAATGCTTCTAAACAACACTAGGTGCACACAATTTTTTAAAACTAATCCGGTGCTCAAACTCTTGCATGATGAAGATTTCTTACATGTTAGATGTTGTACGCATGTTTTAAATTTGCATGTTCAAAATGGTTTACATAATTTGTCTTTTGCAATAGATCCACCTAAGTTGCATATCAAGCTCCCTAACCCGAACTCTTACTTTCTTTTATGTTAATCAGGTTGAAACTTATGGTGACTGATGTTAATAACCTTTTATTCATGGTAACTTACAAGAGTTTTCATGGGTTTCAAAAGGTATGAAAGTTGATGACAAATTCTATGCGTGTAGGTTAAAAAAATCTCATTACGACTTGAAGCAAGCCTCTAAGAGTGGTTTGCTACATAAAGTTTTTTTCCAGAAGAAATAGGATATGAAAAGTCTAGCAATGATTATTCTATCCTTTATAAGATATTAGAAATGTTAATAACCGTTCTTGTTTTGTATGTCGATGATATTCTTATTATTGGAAATGATTTGCAAGAAGTCCACAAAAGAAAGACTTGACAAGGAATATCAGATCAAGGACCTAGGAAAACTTCATTACTTTTTGGCCTTAGTTCTTCAATTATAAATCGGGTTTAAGTATATCTCAAAGGATAACTTTGTTGTGAGATGATAAAATAATATAATGTGTGGAAAAGGAAGTCGTGTGCTTCTCCTTTGTAGGATATCCTCAAACTTAACAAAGAATATGGTGAAAGAATGTAGAATCCTACTTTGTACAAAAAGTCTAGTGGGTAAATTGAGTTATTTAACTCATAAAAGACCCGATATTAGTTCACCACACTATTACTTAGCCAATTCTTCCAATATTCTAGGGAGAAACACTTGGTTGATGCATTGCATATAGATAAGGCACGATGAGTTATGAGATTTTACTCAACAACAGCCAAAATTATACTCTCACCGCATATTACGATAATGATTAGGTCAACTGTTCTATCTACAAGATAGGTTCTAGTTACTACAAATTCTTTGGAGGTTATCGTATATCTTGGAAATCCAAAAAGAAAACTAGTATCTTTCTCATCAGCCAAGACAGAGTATAGAGTCATGACAACCATAACTTGTGTTTTGTCATTGCTAAGTAGGATTATAAGTGAGATTGGAGTCATTGATTTGTAGGCTATCCCAGTGAAATGTGACAACAAAGCGACAGTCTATATAGCCAAGAACCTGGTTCAGCATCAAAGAGACCAAGCATATCGACATCAGTATACATTATGTAAGATAGGAAATAGAGAAGGTCTTATATTTATCGAGCATGTATCCAACAAGAATCAGCTGATAGATTTTATGAAGTCACTGACTCGAAGATCATATGTAGAATTTTTTTCTTCGAAATAAGACATTAGCTTAAAGATAATAGGTTACAAGCCTAAAACCATTATCTAGTAGTCAAGACGGAAAAAAAAAAGATTACGAAAGGTGACATCAAGTAAAAACAATATTGGGGACATTCTATAATGACCATCCTATCAGAATACAACGGTGTAGAAAGAATTCATAATAGATCTTCTGACCCATAGTCAAGACATGAACCATTACAACTAATCCGGGGGGGCAACTAAGGTCAGCCCTATCTGATTGGATGGCTACCTATCCAGCTGACAGTGGAAGCATCCTTTTAAGAGGAGTGCAAAGAGTGGATAATAGTGCCACGAAAGGCACCACCAGGAACATCCAAAGATCTCACTGCCGATTGCATTACTGTGTTTAGTAGGTCAGTCAACATAGACTTCAAACATACAAGAGGTCGACCAGATATCCACAAACGTGTCGCAAGAAACCGACTATAACATATAAAAGACTTAATAGCATAAAGTTCTCGAGATGTATGAGACTTTGCTCTTATTGTAAGACATGTGGAGATGTAACTCTAATCGACCCATATAGCCATCAGGACTCTCTGCCATGCTTGATAGCCATGGGCTCTACCGATCATTTGCTTGGGTTGTCCCTGGCTGACTAGAGATTGCCTTCTTTCTTGCAGCTAGGTGCAATAGATGAATGACTAAGGATGGGTCCTTGGGCATGGAAGTCTTCCCTTTCTTATGAGTTGTTGAAAGCTTTAGGGTGGCAGTGGTGGTAGGGGGGGCAACAGCTTCATTCAAGTCTCTACTCCTTAGGACCCTATCATAGTTACATATCTTAACATTCGAAAAGTCCATAGTACTAGCTAGTCCCTTACCTTTGTTAAACACTTCTGGTGCACATAGAGAGAGATCAGCCAGATATGTTCGAAATCGAGCTTATATCTAGTGGAAAGGCATTAGTATCCTTAGAGGTTGGGAGTTATGATTCATCTACTGAAGCTAAGGTATCAGAGGAGCTACCATCCTTGGATGAATGAAGATCCGACTAATTGGATGGTTGCTTACCCGAGAGGCCAAAACTGTAACACCCCCATTTCCACCTCTAATTTTTTTCTTTTATTTCTATCTTACACAATGGAAGTCTTCTAACACTACCCGGGGTGCTACCGCCACACTCACATTCATTGTGGATGCTAAGGCTTATTACCTCCACTATACCGAATTAAGTTAAACTCGTATATATGTATATATATATTCAAAACCCAACCATAACCTTACACACTAACATTGACTAACATCTTTCAAAACTAGGTATTAACTTACATTATCTTTACTAGCTTATACAAAAGTGTTTAAACTATTAAAGCCGAACTTAATTGAAATACTACGTCGTCTTCTAGCTTCAGTCTCTAATCCCTTTAGTTCCACTCCCTCATGCAACTTCTCAACCTGTTTCTATGGCCAGTCATACAATCATTGAGAAAAAACCATAGGGCACATGCCAGAAAACAAACGTCAACAAAGCTGAGTAATTCTTGCCACCACATGTAAAATACATTTTATCTTAATGAAAACACTTTAAATCACTATATTAACACACAAGTAACCAATCAAGTCAGAAACCACATAAAAACCACAACTTAAATACCAATCAAGAGATTACCACCATAATTTTAGTCCAGTTTATTATTCCACCAATCCTCAGGCACACCGGTCTTTCAACAAAGGGCACTAAGGCCTCGGCCCCTTGGATAATTATTCTAACTCATTCCATGTCCTTAAGTGTGCGCACCCCCTATGAGTCATCAGCCTGTATTGTAGATCATGATGGCTTACTCACAATTCATTGGTAGTGGGAAAAAAATAAGTGTTCGGCCTCCGGGGGCTCATAAGCTTGTAATACCAAGTACCAAAGTCATTACCAAGTGTTCAAGCTGTTCCACCACGTCCTTAAACTTATTAGAACATCCAAACAACATACCAAGAAGAATCAAAGTACAGAGCTACCATTAACCAAGCCAAAACCAAGTTAAAGCACATAATAAATACCTTGAAAATAGCTTAAAAACAACCCCTTATTTAAGGTTTTACCTCTTATAAATTCGGCCCACATTTGAACCAGTTCAATATCAACATCTTATGAGTATTTGGTCACGAAATCAAAGTAAGAAACCTTCATAATTTGAATAGAGACCAGCTTAAAGCACATTTTAGATCTTTTCTTACCTTTAACTCATAAAAACTCAACTGGAGAACTTATCCACGAACTGGAATATTGTAGAGGGATAAGTACTCATCATTTTTAGCCAAAAACCCATGGATGTTGTTCACGAAAATCACACACCAAGTTGGCTCCAAGTTAAAGCACAAAAATAACAGAAATCAACATCAAGACACAGCTGGAAAAAAAGAATAAACAACACCCTTTTAAAACGGTTATATTTGTAAATCGTGTTTTTAGCATATTAAAGAACGATTATAAAGTAAGGCGTTGTATTTATGGTTTAGGCCGGGCATTTTAAAAAACGCTTCACTTAAGAAGCGTTCTTTATTGTATCGCGCCCAAAGACAAAAAAAACGCTTGGCTAATAAGCGTTCTTTATATGAAACATATTAAAAACGCTTCATATATGAAGCGTTTTTTTTGTCTGTGGAACGCTCCGCATAAAGAACGCTTCTAAAAAAGTAAGGCGTTGTATTTATGGTTTAGGCCGGGCATTTTAAAAAGGAAGCGTACTTTATGTTTTTTACTCTCAGCTTAAAAAACACTTCTTGAGTGAAGCGCTCTTTATGTTGCCTGAATAAATCCCCACTTTCCCGAAAAAATTTAATCTCTCCCGCACTCACTGTTACAACGTAAACCCTTTAGCTAGCTACCTCTCTCTCTCGACTGAGCTCACGAATATACGTACCCCAGTACCGTCGACGACAAGCTACTACCATCGCCACCACTTCCGTTGCCGCCACTTCCGTCACCGCCACTTCTGTCGCCGCCACTACCGTCGCCCGTCCGTGCCGCCGCCGCTTTCCGGCCGTCTCTCTCACCCCCTGCTATGTACGCGTTGTCTAGCTCCCGATATATTTGCGCGCATGCACATCTTCTTCTCTGATCATCATCCAAATAGTTGCATGCTGTCGCCTCTGTTTCGGTAATTTCATCATCAAAATCTGGAAACAGGAACATATATATATATGTCTGCTCTTTCTCTTATTAATTTTGTAACCTGCGATCGAACATGAATTAACATACATATGCCTGTCGCCTTTACGTTATTATTGATTCATCTGTAGTAATTTTACAACCCAACTGGCGTAATCGATCCATGCTCTATCGCCTCTTTTCCTGATTCTGCTGGAGGTAATTTTGCTAACCAAATTAACTGATCGATCAGAACATATAAACATGCTGTGGTTGGGATTAATGTGTCATAAAATATTAGGATTAATTAAGTGTTTGGGGAATATTAATTAATTTTGCAAACCAATTAAATTGTCGCCTGAGCTGATTTTTGGTACTTGCTGGTTGTGTCCAAATGGACTTGAGATTAATGTGTTTATTAGGTGAAAAATATAAGTTTGGGCATACAAATATAGCCACGTAGTATAAATTTTGCAAAACCATGCAAACTGTCGATCAGAACATACATGCTTGTTTGAGATTAATGTGTTTATTAGGATTAAGTGTTAGGATTAATTTTGCAAACCAAACTGTCGCCTCTTGTACATGCTCTTATTGTGGTGAAACCCTATATTTTTAGGGGGGATTCTGTCGGATTTCAGAAAATTTGTCAAACTATTGAATTATTGGATTCGTAATGTAATTATTGTTGTGTACAAACTATCTCGTGCAGGCATTGTAGTACGTACTTTTCATTGTCTCACACCTGATACGGGCTGGTTGATTAGCTTCTTCACATCAAGACTAAGCAGACTACTCATCAGATTAGGTTAGTTTATAATTTTTCTCTAATTACTTCTTAATTGTTTATATAGTGTTTCTCTGAATAGCTATTAAATATACTCGAACATAGTCACCCGTCCGAGATATACCTACTAGAGGTATATCTTGGATAGTCCCCGTCGGGACTGTCCAATCACGTTTGATCTCACCTTCTAGGTAGTGAACAAGTTTATAAAAAACAGTTCATTTAAAAATTCGGTAGCTTTCCCTTTTGTTCTTCGAGTGTATACATTCATATATACACTAGAAGAACGAAGGGAAATGCTGCCGAAATTTTCAATGAATTGTTTTTTATAAACTTGTTCGCATGTGAGATTGAACGTGATTGGATGGGTTTAGGTTGTAAAATTTTTAAAAGTAACTGGACTAATATCTGCCAACATATGAACGATATCGATCAGTTGTAAAGTAATACATCGATCTTACAGAAAGAGATGGAGCGTTCAAAGATGTACAATGACAGACTTGACAACGATTACCTACAAGGGGTCGATAGGTTCTGTAACATCCTAGTCAACAATCTTCAACCGGGATAAGGGGTATATTTTGTCCATGCATCGACTGTAAAACGACTTCAAGTATAGAGATATTGAGAAAATTAAGGACCATTTGATTCGTCGTGGGTTTACAAAAGATTACGAAGACATAGCATTATGGCATGGTCAGCATGCAGTGGATGTGTTTGACTATGATGCAGAAGCTTCAGTAGAACAACCAGAATTGGACGGCACTGAAAACTTTGGGGATGACACAAAAAACTTTGGGGATGATGACAACTGCACGATTAATGACGAGATCACAGAAGATGCGAACCTTGACACACTATTGGAAGATGTAGAACAATACTTTACCAACAAACCGAGTACACATGAAAACTTTATGCAGTCATGTAAAGAACCACTGTACGCTGGATGTGATGCACTGGCACTGAACAAATTAAGTGTGACGCTGAAACTGTTTAATGTCAAATCGAAACACGGATGGAGCGATGTAAGTTTCACGGAACTATTGCAAATTATTAAGGAGATACTACCAGCGGACAATGTCATGCCTACAACTACTTATGAGGCGAAGAAGTTAATGTGTCCAATGGGTATGGAGTACAAGAAAATACATGCTTGTCCATCGGGGTGTATTTTGTTCTGGAAGGAGTATGAGCTACATGATTGTTGTCCTAAATGTGGTGAATCACGTTATGTAAAGAAAGATCATCAGACGACAACAAGCCAAAGTTGTTCCCCAGCGAAGGTGTTATGGTATTTGCCAATAATCCCAAGGTTTAGGCGGTTATTTGCAGTTCCAAAGGATGCTGAAAACCTTAGGTGGCATACAACACATAGGGTGGACGATGGTAAATTAAGACATCCTGCTGATTCACCGCAATGGAGAAACATTGACAGAATATTTCCTGAGTTTGGTATAGAATCAAGAAATTTAAGACTTGGCTTATGCACGGATGGAATGAACCCGTACACACTTTGAGTAGTGTACACAGTACTTGGCCTGTTCTGTTGACTGTATACAACCTCCCACCATGGTTGTGCATGAAGCCTAGGCATATTATTCTATCAATGTTGATATCCGGTCCAAAACAGTCGGGGAATAATATTGATGTGTTTTTGCAGCCGCTTATTGATGACTTGAAACTCTTATGGAATAAGGGAACAACAGTATATGATTCTTATGCAAAGGAAAACTTCACACTGCGTGCTATGCTATTTTGTACAATAAACGACTTTCCAGCATACGGAAACCTATCTGGATATACAATCAAAGGAGCATTAACGTGTCCTGTTTGCGATGATAACACTTGCAATATCCGATTGAAATATAGTGGAAAAAATGTGTACATGGGTCATCGAAAATTCCTTCCAAGACATCATAAGTACCGAAAGATGACAGATGAATTTGACGGGACGACTGATCATGCTGTAGCTCGGCAACCTTTATCAGGTGTCGATGTTTATAACCAGGTGAAAGATATTTGAACAACTTTGGTCCTCCAACTAAAGCTACAGAGAAGAGTGTTTGGAAGAAAAGGTCGATATTTTTTGATCTTGAGTATTGGCAACATTTGCAAGTAAGGCATTGTATTGATGCCATGCACGTCGAGAAAAATGTGGGTGAAAGTCTTGGTGGAACGTTGCTAAACATTAAAGGGAAAACAAAAGATCATTTAAAGGGGAGAAAATTTAGTAGAGTTGGGCATACGAATAGAGCTCCAACCCCAACAAAGAGGAACACGTATCTTCCTGCCTCCCGCATGTCACACTCTATCCAAAGAGGAGAAAAAAGTTTCTGCAGTGCCCTTTCTGACATCAAAGTACCATCAGGGTACTCTTCCAACGTAAGAAGTTGGGTGTCCATGTCTGAACTCAAGTTAGTAGGGATGAAATCTCACGACTACCATGTTTTGATGCAACATTTGCTTCCCATTGCAATTCGTGGGATTCTCCCACATGATGTCAGGAAAACCATTACAAATTTGTCCGTGTTTTTCAATGGAGTTTCTGCCAAAGTTCTAGATGTGCAGACACTGGACAAGTTGCAGGCTGAACTAATTGTCACTATGTGCCAGTTGGAGATGTATTTTCCACCTTCATTTTTTGATATTATGGTGCATCTGCTTGTTCATTTAGTAAGGGAGATCAAGGAGTGTGGCCCATTATATCTCAGGTATATGTATCCATTCGAAAGATACATGGGTGTGCTTAAAAAAATGAAAAACCGCAGACATCCAGAGGGAAGCATTGTTGAAGGATATGTAACTGAGGAAGTGATTGACTTTTGCACCCACTACTTAGAAGGCGTGGACCACATAGGACTTCCGAGATCAAGACATGAGGGCAAGTTACAGGGTGTAGGTACAATCGGGAAAAAAATGGTAAGGCCTGATTTTGCTGCATTGTGTAAAGCACATCTAACCGTGTTGAGCCATGTTGAAGATGTTGAACCATACTTCGTGTCACACTTAAGCGCTCTCAGAGCACAACATCCGTCAATGAGTCAAGTGAGATTAAAGAAGGAGCAGAATGCTACATTCGTTACATGGTTTAAAGAAAAAGTTATGCATGAAGATTCAGGCAATGTAACTGAAATGGTTAAGTTATTAGCGCTCGGTTCGAATCTTGATGTTTTATCGTACGAGGGTTTCGATGTGAATGGGTTCTCTTTTTATACTGAACGCCAAGATCGTAAGTCAACAAATCAAAAGTGGTGTTCATCTAACTGCTTCACAGGAAATATATCAAGATGCAGGTAGTAAGGGAGTGACAATGAGGAAAGAGTATTATGGTGTGATTCAGGAGATTTGGATCCTTAACTACACCGTTACGAAACTTGTGTCTTTAAATGCAAATGGGTAGACAACAGGCGCAGTTACCGTCAGGTGGAACACGGTATGAAGTTGGTTGACCTAAACGCATTGACATACACAGAAGAACCGTTTATAGTTGCTTCTAAAGCTAGACAAGTGTTCTACTGTCGTGATCAATGTAATCCCAGATGGTCAGTTGTATTGCAAAGTAAGCGACGGATAGTTGGTGTTGATGGTGTTATGAACGAGGAAGATTATGACTGTGAAATGGACAATGTTCCCCTCCAAATGCCAATGGAAGTTGATAATGTGACCAACTTTCAGTGCACAAGATCAGATCATGGAGAAGGGTTGTGGGTGGAAAAATGAACAAAAAGTAAGTCTGGCATAAAAGTGAATGCTCAACACATGCGTGTACAATTTATGTTTGTTTATGACTCTATTTATGACTCTATTTATGACACTGACTATATATATATTATGTAATGATATTGTGCAGATTATGGATGCCGACGATCATGAGATGCTCATACAGTGTGATGAGGAGATGGAGATGGAGATAGATTCAGAGATGCAGTTAGCGGAGCGTACACAGATCGTCGATGCGCTGATGCTCCTACGACCTCTCAGGACCCTCCTACGACCTCTCATCGCCCTCCACGAAAGACACGAGGACCGTCACGTGGTCTAAATGAGAAGAAGGAGAGTGGCATGATTGATTGGTGTGGGATAGGTATATGTTACACCTATATGTTATTTGTTTTATTTTTTCATATATACTGATATTTATACATTTATATGTAGTACTATATATACGTATGACTAACATATATACTGTATATATTACAGGTATCTTAGACCCACTGGCGAAGAGAGAAGTTTGCCAGCGCCATGGGTCGATTGGTTAAGACCCATTGCTGTATCAACAAAAACTGGAGGAACCAAGATCCGGAAATAAAGAAATCATGTGGACGAGCTTGAAGAAGAAGTACCAGATCCCATGAAGCATATGATAAAGTGTTGTCACTGCTTGCTTTGCGTATGCGAGCGTTCAAAAATAGGCTGGTGGCTGGTTGGATCAATACGAACAACCCGAAGCAGGTGCCTCCCTATGAGTGTACGCTGGCATGATCACTGAGGAGGATGGAAGGAATTCTATGAAGCACATATCACCCCTGAGTTCAGGGTACGTAATTGTTTTCATAGATTAACTTTTAAGTTTATGTTGTTAATATAACAGGATAAAGTTTAAAATGAATTGTATTAATTCTTTCCACAGGCAGTTCAGGAAAAAGCCCGACAAATCGCTTGAAAGATCAGAACCCACACTACATGGGCCGAGCTGGGTACGCGGGCGTATACCAGGCTGGATTGAAAAGGGGTTATTGAAGCGTGTGCGTGAGGACGGCACAATTGAGCCGATTCAAGTCCGGATGAGGTGAATCGGGCACAAGCATACATGCTTGGCCGCCAATTAGAGAAGGACGGCGAAATGTATTATCCGCGGAAGGAGACTGCAGACTTAGCTGCAAAAATTGTGAGTGCCTGAGTAATATTTAATAGTTTATAAATTTTTCTTACAATTTATGTATGTTTTATTTATTTGATCTAATTCATAATTTACATGTTTTTTTTGCGTGTACAAGACTGCAGAGGGTGTTGATTCTTTTCTTGGCCAGCCTCATATCAGGAGATCCGTTGAACAAAGCGCTTGGCAAGAAGGATTACCCTGGGAGAGTTCGAGGATTTGGATCCGCAGTGCGTCAGAGAGATGTTTTTCCTCGCTCCCAGCGGATGGGAGAGAGGAAGAAATCAGGAGATCGAAAGGAAGTTGTCACAACAATTCCAATCTGATTTGCAGCAGCAGATGCAACAAATGGAAGCAAGATTGATGCAGCTGAGTCAGGGGCATCAATCTTCTAGCTCATCAGTGTATGCCCCTGCACCCGTTTCCACCCCTGCACCTGCTTCCATCCCAGCACCTGCTTCCACCCCTGCACCTGCTTCCACCCCTGCACCTACTTCCACCCCTGTACCATCTCAGGTTTCGGTTTCTTACACTGTACCTGCACCTTCTGATCCATTCCCATATGCCAAGCTTCAGTATGCATGTGTGAATTTTAGTGCTTTGTCGTTATTTATTTTTTCAATTAATCAAAAGCATGCATGTTGTAATGTATGAATCTAATTGTTTGTGTTCGTTTATTAGGGAACCAAAAAGTGTCGTCTTCTGCAGATCAATGAACATGGCACCTTTGTGGTTGCAGTAGGCACAATTCTACAGACTGATTCGGCGTCACTGTGTCATTTTAAGCGAGTTCCGGCCTGGTACGTCCGTGTGACGGTCGACAGTGTCTGTCAAGGCTGTGATCACATTCCACTACCGATAGAGTGGAATGATTGGAGCACTTCATTGAAGCACGTGGCTCACAAGTACCATGGCCTTGCAATCTGGTGGATTTATCTGATAGTACGGTAAGCAAAACAACTTATATAAATTTGTTTACTAATTACCATTTCATATAAATGCAGTTTTGGGAGAATAGTTTTCTAACGTATGCTAACTTGTCATTTCTTAGACACCTGTTCCTATTGCTGGCAAAGGTGAGAGTCAGTGCGTCGAAAGGAAAGGGACCATCGGGTCAGCAGGATGATCACTACATCAGTCCACTTCGACACGATTTCATTCTTATCCAAAATTTGGTGAAAACACTAGGAAAGCGTCAGGATCTTATATGACTTGATACTCGGGAAGGGTGATGATTTCATTGAGTTCATCCTTAGGGTTCCGCGTCTTTGTTCCACAGCGGAGAACCCCAGGAGTTGCTGATCAGTATTAGCGATGTCAAGGAGCTGCTGCTTGGTGATATGCTGAACATCTCGGTGATTCAATCCTACTGCTTGTAAGTATCACATTTTTTCTCTCTCAAAGTTAATAGTAAGTTTTATGTATATAAAATTTTAATTTAATGCCTTTGTCATCAAAGGCCCTTACTATCAAGGCTGGTGGGAAAGAAACAGGAAAATATGATCACCTTCCTATGTCCACAAATCATGTCTTCTGAGAAGCTATGAGAGACGGTGTTGCGTGTCAGAGCCATATGCGCAATGCCATAATTGCGGCGGTAAAGAGGAAACGCAAATTTGTACTCATACCATATCATCAGATGTAAGCGTGCTTGACCACCTTATGCTTTTGTCTTGTTTTATGTTAACTCATATATATTTCGAAGCTGAAGTTGATTTGTTGTTGTTAGAAACTTGTAGCAATCATTGGTTGTTGTTAGTGGTGTGTACTTACTCATCATCCTGTATAGTGATTGACCCTATTGGTGGAATTAGGAGAAACATCTCCATTTTTATTCTGCTGACAAAGTAAGTAAATTGTGCATATTTTCATTTCAATGCCAATCAGATGAATTTTCCTTTGAATATACAGTATGAAATAGGGGGTTGCTATTCGCAGTTCAAAATTACTAATCACCGCAGTACAAAATTTTTTTAATTCATATTGACGTTGTACACATGTAATGATGTGTCGCTGTGTTTTTTTTTCAAAAAATGATATCGGAAAGTAAATTTACCGAAGTAGTTTGTAGTTGATTAGTAGCGAATTTTACTAGTTACTTTTTGTTGGAATCAATACAGGAACCTTTTTTTTGTAAAAAAAGTGTTGGATTACATTTTTATGTGTTTATATTATTAATTGACTTAAAATTAATTTGTACTGCGAATAGCAAATACTTTACTATTCGCAGTACAAATTTTTTTTTTCACCAAACTTAGTTGAATAAGTTTGAATGTTACGGGGAGACACTTTTTTTTGAAATAATAGATGTTTGAATAACCAAATTTAAGTGAATATGAGTAAAACAACAACTAAGTTAAAGGAAACTAAGTTAAAACAACTAATTTATTGATAAACTAAGTTACAACAACTAAGTTAAAGAAAGACTAAGTTACAACAACTAAGTTAAAGAAAAACTAAGGTACAACGTTGATCCAACTATCTAACCTAGATTGTAATTGATGAATCCAAGGTCCGACAGTGTTTGGATCTCTATAAGCGAACCACTGCGGATAGACAGGGGGGAGTGGGGAGTCTTGAACCATGCCGAACCTTATGAAATGACCCTCGGGGCAAATTCCTATGTGGATCTCTCCTCTTGGGCTATCACGATCGGTATAATTATCGATGGGAAGGTATGTGGCACTTGCCGCACCCCTATAGACAGTAGAGTAGAAAACTACTATCGAAGTGTACCTTGTCGCGATCACCAACCCCATTTCCATGTGCATCCATTTATGTTGAGGTGCTGGCTCTCCTGAATTCCAATGAAGCGCTCTTAACATGGCGTTGTACGGTCCTTCATTAAAAATGGCCTTGTATAGTCCATTCGCCGGTGCTTGATTCTTCATGTGATTGAACAATGCTACACGGACATCTTTCCACCTCTCTTCGTCTGAATATAGGTAGTCAGCAATGACCCTGAAACCACAATTCCCATCTCCACGAACAACATCAATATACCCAGTCATATATTGATATAGGTTGGGGTTGAAATTCTGGTAGTATGGGAAGTCGGCAAGGGGCTGGAATCGACTCGGATTTGATGATCCTCTATTACGTGATCTTCTATTTGATGGCGCTCCTTGTGACTGGCCTGCCCTTGGTCGGTTACGTTCCCAAGACGAAGGTTCCCGTCGGTTTGGTCTTGAGGGCCCAGTAGGTCTTTATTCTTCCTCTTCGTGACATGTCTCACTGCTTTTTTCAGACGATCCATCACTGCATACGAATATCACACAGTTATATCCCTCATTCATAACATAAAAATTCAAACATTTATAATCATATCACAATATTTATAAATCATTCACAATATTAGTTAGAATTCAAAAAATAACAAATTAAAACATTTAAAAATCATTCACAATATTACAATTAAAAAAAAAATCAAAATTTTAAATCATTCACAATATTAGTTAGAATTCAAAAAAATAACAAATTAAAACATTTAAAAATCATTCACAATATTACAATTAAAAAATAACAAATTAAAACATTTAAAAATCATTCACAATATTAGAATTAAAAAAAACAAATTAAAACATTTAAAAATCATTCACAATATTAGAATTAAAAAATAAACAAATTAAAACATTTAAAAAATCATTCCAAATATTAAAATTAAAAAAAAAAGGAGTTGGGTCGAGGAGCACAGCTCCTCTGCGCCGCCTGGATCGAGAATCTCCAGTCCTCGCCGCCGCCTGGGTCGAGCATCGTCAGTGCTCGCCTCCGCCTGGGTCGAGCATCGCCAAGCCTCGCCTCCGCCACACGCGAGCAACAGCTCTCCTCGGTCCGGTCTTCAGGCGCGCGCAGAAGTGGACTCGAGCACCAGGGGTACTCGCCAGAGCTAGGTTCGAGCATCTCCAGTCCTCGCCGGTGTCGGGCGCGAGCACCGCCGCTTCTCGCCTGTCTCCGGGTAGAGCAGCGGTGGTGCTCGACTTGGTTTTTTTTTTTTTTTTTGAAAATTTTCGAATTTTTAATGCTAGATCTAGCTCAAATTATGTTGAATTTCAAAAAACTAACACCGAATTCATACTCAGGACACCCAAATCTATAAGTTGCAAAAAAAAAAAATTCGAAAAACTCACCGAAAATTTTTCTGGTGGTGGTCCGGCGGTGGTTGGTGGCGGCGGGTGGCGGCTCCGGCGGCGGCTCCGGCGGTGGCTCCGGCAGTCAGAAGAGAGCTTCTTCCTTAAGAGATAGAGGAGAGAGAGTGAGGAAGTGAGAAATGAATAATCCAAGAAGGTTAGGCAATATAGTACGAGCGTTTTTTACCCGAAATTGACGTTTTCAACTGCGATTTCAATACAACGTTCTGAAAGTGTAACAATGTTTGTAATTTAGTCAAACACAACATAAAATGTCATTAACTTATGTGGAGTCACAATTATAATGTTTAAATGCGATTAAAAAGGGTTTAACGTCTTTTATTACAATTAGAGCATTTTTCACCCGAAATTGGCGTTTTTAACTATGAATTGAGTAGGGCATTCTGAATATGTACCAATGTTTGTAATTTAGTCAAAAATAACGTAAAATGTCGTCCAAATTACGTGGATTCACAATTCAAATCATATTGACGCAATTAATACGGGTTTATAATGTTTTGTAACAATCAGAGTGTTTTTTACTGTTTACGCTAAAGAAATTATTTTTTAAAAAAACAAAAGTTACAACACGACATCATTACATGTGTACAACGTCAGTATGAATTAAAAAAATTTTGTACTGCGGTGATTAGTAATTTTGTACTGCGAATAGCAACCCAGTATGAAATACCCCAAACTAATAAAACATGGATTAAACATCTAATCATATTAATTAAGGCCTAAACATGCCTTAAAAGTCAACTGAGAACAATAGTGGTCAACACAAAGCAAGATATTGCACCCTTTGACTGTTTAGGGTAAATAAATACCCAAATGAACTTCTTAGGAACTAAAACTTTGTTCTAAGCTTATTAACACATAACTAAACATATTACAAGTGTTGGACAACACTCCAACACAAAGAACAAGCATTTAAATGCTTCAAGGTCAAGTAGGGCAAAAATGTGCTCTAAGGAAACCCTAAAGGTCTAATGACCTCTATTTTATATAAAATTGGATTCCTATGATCAATTATCATGTAAGGAACACAAGAAACTGTTCTCAAAGAAAACTAAGCTCGGAAACACCTTGCGACACAAAATGTGCACTAAAATACCTTAAAGCATGTTTTTGTGTATGAGCTCTAAGATAATGACTTTTTGTCACTTTAAAGACTAGAGTACATTCTTTATAACGTTAATGTGACATGATAGACTATATTATAAAGTCTAAATCAAAGTTTAAAAATAAAATCAAAATGGGTAATTTTGGATGAATAGTACCCAAAAATAACATTTAATTACTTAGTCTTAACCATGGTCAAATGTCATCCATTGACCATACTACCCATTGCTGCCCCATATTAGCTGGCATACCCACTCAGTAATCAATCTCTAATCAATTAGCTAGCCAATCTAATGAGTCACCTATTACTATTTCATAAAGTAACATTAAAGTAACATAAAAGCAAAACTAGCTTAATTATCTCATTTGCCTTGCTTCCCAGCCGAAACCACACATATTCATCCTCTTTTGCTCCTCTTTGATGGTAAGAACATGCCAAGTTCAGAAGAGAACAACAATTGACATAGGTAAGCTTATTAAGCCATTTTATGTTCATTCTCTTCACAATTCTTTCCTCTTTTCATGGAGCTAAGCAAAACCATTTCCATACATGTTTCTATCTTGTTTTGGAGGTTTAAAGGAGGGCAAATCTCAGTTGTAACAAGGGAAGGAGGTGGAGAAATCTAATCTTGTTCTTAAGGTTAAAAATGTGCTTTAAGCACTTATCTTTTGATTCCCTTCAATTCCGGTTGTGAAACTTTGTTTCCTAGCCTTATTATCTTCTTCTTAACATACTTATTCAGTTGGTATATCAAGAGCTTCAAGGTATAGCCAAATCCAAGCCAAAAACACCATTTTTGGCATTTAATCAAGGTAAAAATTAGCCATCTTCTATCTGAGTTATACCAGTTTTAAAGCTTGGTTTAGTAGCTCTTTTGATGCTCTTTACCTTCGGTATAATTAGGCCGAAGATCATCCATACTTGCCTTGGTATTCTAAGGTAAAGTTTACCTTGAAAATATACATTAAACACTTCTTATGGTTAGATCTTGCTTGGAGACTAATCATGCCTTAATTGCTGTTTGACAAAATGTAAACTAAGCTGTGGAAAACTTATCCCCAAACAGCCGTGGCCAAACAAGGCCTAAACTAGGCAAAAATAAGGTATAAATCACTTAAACCTTCACTTGGTATATTAATATGTGAGGTTGTAAAAAACGGTACGGGAGACCAATACGGACTATAGAGAATACGTGATACGGAAGTATCAATACGGATAAAACGGGGAACCAATACGGATGAAACAGTAATATTAAATAATAAAAACGTATAATAAATATTTATAAATTTGAAATATGTTCCACTTTGTACATAATATTAGTATTTTGTTATTAATACCTTCAAATTGCATATTTATATATTATAAATTTATCACATTCTTAAACTATAAGAAGTTTGTAGAAGTTTTGTTGAGTGATGGATAAGTTACATAAGTGAATTTAAGAAAATGTCACACTAGTACTAAGTAGGAAAAAACAAAAAATAGTAGGATTGAAAAGTCACTGGTATAATTATAATTTACACTAAAAATATTCA
>CM041779.1:109007340-109112000 GCA_023374045.1 Limonium bicolor
CCACCATCAGTGAGGATGGTTGGGAAGTGAAGAGCCAAGTTGCTCAAACTATTATGCAATCTGCAATCATCCAATTAAACGGATGAGGGAACGAATATGAACTATGGATGAGATGTGTCATGATAAACAAGAGGAAAGGAATATGTGTGCACTAAATGAGATCGAATAGGAGAACCAGCTTGCTAAATATAGCACGAATTTTACTTACACCCAAGCTGAATAACGCCGGCTTATGGCGAATTACCACTGATGCCACCAGGGCAACAACACTTATAACAAGATAACCGATAACATGAACTAATAAACAACAAAAAAAAGGATATCCATCAAAGGGAGATTGACACAGAATACTTCACAATACCCGTGTGACAGACATTTCCAGTTTACTAAACAAGACATGGGACGACCACACTCCGATAGGAGCATGTGGGCCTGACAGACTTATTTATGAGTTAGTCGGGTAAGTAGTAATTATCAGTACGGTACCCATGCAAGTAGACAAGTAGTGTTAGGAACACGAGAAGTAGTCAACTTCGTACTAAGGACAGTGATACAGGTTACCTCGAAGATGGACGAGAAGAACCGCAGTTAAACCAACGGGCTAGAGAAATCAAGAACCTTTAATAGGAGCAGTAGACAGTATACAGTGAAGTCAAGGAAAACCGTTCAGGGACAGGAAACGAAGGAAAGAAACATGGAAACCCATTATGGACGAATAATATGTAGAACCCTCATAAGGATCGAGCAACTCTGCAATCCAGAGGAAATCTCGAGATGATGTGGACAGAACGCGTGACTACGCAATGATGAGAGACAAGCTAATATATACCAGTTACCTTAAGCAAGGAACAATGGACTTGGAATGTACCACTCACATGATAATTCGCTCACCTGTTGACTCATTAGATATTAGCTGCTGAGAGTTTACGCCTCTGACTCTGTAGGACTGAGTGTTTGGTATTGCACTTGTGCAGTTATTAATCTAGTGGGAATACGGGAAGATGTAATGGATATCAACACGAGTGTGTATCAAAGAACTACAACAGTGTGTTACTCCGGAAAAAACCACCAGGAGACACGGATGACAAGCTTTATCTCCGTGCACATGTAGGCTGGTACGTCTTGTATTACAAGACAAGTGCAAAGAGCACTAAGTACTAACAATAGCCGATGTAATATTACACCTCAAGTTGAATATCAGTGAGAGAAGATACACGCATGTATGCTAGTGATCCAAATGAGAGGATACACAGCAATGAAAAGAGGCAAAACGAGCCTATGTTCATGGGTCTGCACTCATACGGAGCGAGTGGGCCCATTAGAACGAACTTGTGAGAGAGCACAAATAGTTTAGTGCCTCACCCTTTATGTATGTGGAGCCGAAGGGCTAGAGTCATACCCGTCTCTCTGATATGAAGATAATCCACGAGGGGAGACACTCTTTGAGAGCCAAGTATCCAGCGCTCCTTGTTGAGCGGCTGTTGTATACTTTGGGGTACGGGGGCGTAACCTTTTTAAGGGGGGTAGAGCCTCTTGGCTGTGCACATGTGTGCACTAAGTTTTGTTGTTTCGTATGTGGGGCATACAGTAGTTTGTGGTATGCGGGGCATACGAGGTTTGATTATTTGTTTGTTTTGCCTGCATGGTGTACAGGGAATTGGTGGTAGCGGGGCATACGAGGTTTTGTTGGTTATGTTTGGTACGCGGGGCGTACGTTGTTGGTTTGTTTGTGTGTGTTGTGCACTTGTATGTATGTATCTTATGAGATACCTGTTTGAATGTTGTATTTACACCCATGTGTGTAGTACTTTTCTTATGCTATTTATGATATATATTTATATTGCTTTGTAGAATGATTACATATGGTATCGCTTAGATACGAAATGAATCATTAGATATGGAATGTGGAACGATGGTATGTTATGGACACCTCGGGGAGGTTGTCAGGGTTTGTAGAATTGATAGGAAATAATGGTGCTGATGGATCACCTATATCCATATATGATTGAACTAACGCCACAAAGTGATGCTATGTGCTGTATAAGTGCAATACGATGTGTGTAAATGATATATCACATAGATATACCGGGAATAATGGGTAGTTATATATTTATATACTTACCTATTTGATTAAGCGACTTCAGGACGAAGTCTTTTTAAGGGGGGTAGATTGAAATACCCCAAACTAATAAAACATGGATTAAACATCTAATCATAAATTAAGGCTTAAACATGCCTTAAAAGTAACTGAGAACAATAGTGGTCAACACAAAGCAAGATATTGCACCCTTTGACTGTTTAGGGTAACTAAATACCCAAATGAACTTCTAGGACCTAAAACTTTGTCCTAAGCTTATTAAAACATAACTAACATATTAAAATTTTTGGACAACACTCCAACACAAAGAACAAGCATTTACATGCTTCAAGGTCAAGTAGGGCAAAAATGTGCTCTAAGGAAACCCTAAAGGTCTAATGACCTCTATTTTATATAAAATGGGATTCCTATGATCAAATTATCATGTAAGGAACACAAAAAAACTGTTATCCAAGAAAACTAAGCTCAGAAAACACCTTGCGACACAAAATGTGCACTAAAATACCTTAAAGCACGTTTTTGTGTATGAGCTCTAAGATAATGACTTTTTGTCACTTAAAGACTAGAGTACATTCTTTATAACATTAATGTGACATGATAGATATATTATAAGTCTAAATCAAAGTTTAAAAATAAAATCAAAATGGGTAATTTTGGATGAATAGTACCCAAAAATAACATTAATTACTTAGTCTTAACCATGGTCAAATGTCATCCATTGACCATACTACCCATTTCACCATATTAGCTGGCATACCCACTCAGTAATCAATCTCTAATCAATTAGCTAGCAATCTAATGAGTCACCTATTACTATTCATAAAGTAACATTAAAGTAACATAAAAGCAAAAATAGCTTATTATCTCATTTTCCTTGCTTCCCAGCCGACACCACACATCTTCATCCTCTCTTTTGCTCCTCTTTGATGGTAAGAACGTGCCAAGTTCAGAAGAGAACAACAATTGACATAGGTAAGCTTATTAAGCCATTTTATGTTCATTCTCTTCACAATTCTTTCATTTTCATGGAGCTAAGCAACAACCATTTCCATCATGTTTCTAGCTTGTTTTGGAGGTTGAAAGGAGGGCAAATCTCGGCTGTAACAAGGGAAGGAGGTGGAGAAATCTAATCTTGTTCTTAAGGTATAAAAATGTGCTTAAGCACTTATCTTTTGACCCTTCAATTCCGGTTGTGAAACTTTGTTTCCTAGCCTTATTATCTTCTTCTTAACATACTTATTTAGTTGGTATATCAAGAGCTTCAAGGTATAGCCAATCCAAGCCAAAAACACCATTTTTGGCATTTAATCAAGGTAAAAATTAGCCATCTTCTAATCTGAGTTATATCAGTTTTAAACCTTGGTTTAGTAGATCTTTTGATGCTCTTTACCTTCTGTATAAATATGCCGAAGATCATCCATACTTGCCTTGGTATTCTAAGGTAAAATTTACCTTGAAAATATACATTAAACACTCTTATGGTTAGATCTTGCTTGGAGACTAATCATGCCTTAATTTTGTTTGAAAACATGTAAACTAAGCTGTGGAAAACTTATCCCCAAACAGCCGTGCCAAAACAAGGCCTAAACTAGGCAAAAATAAGGTATAAATCACTTAAACCTTCACTTGGTATATAATATGTGCTTATACATATGTGTAAATTTATGCCGTGAGTGAACAAGGTTTATAGGTCTTATTTTGACCTTAGGTGATTAAGGAATGGTTTAGTAAAATTTTATAACTAATTAATTAACATAATTGTCAAATTTAAGACATTATGTGGAAAATTGGTAAATATGAAAAGTATATGGGTAAGACCGAGAATTAATGCATTTTTGGGCATTTATGTGTAATTCATTTTATGAGCTAATGTTTGTATAAGGCCATGTACTTTAGGCCATTTTATTTATGTATTATAAGGGTTTATTTAAGTTTAAGTAGTATATATATTATCGCAAGGAAATGGGGTATTGATGGAGAAATATGTGACTACTTCTACCACATAGGCAGTGTACCTATGTTTTTGGGGTATAGTGATTGAAATGGGGGTCGATCTCAGGGACCTCGTATAATTAATTGACAAATATTTGATTAACTGGGAAAATTAAGTTAAACTAAAGAAAACAAGAAATATCACTTTTTCGGTTTTGAATGATTGATTAAAAAGAAACTAAACTGCAAGGAGAAATAGAACAATTTAAAAGGTAAATAAACAAAGAGGGATTTAAAGAGTGGTGAATGTGATAAATAGAGAAGCGCACCGGGTTGTTTGCTTACCTATTCCCTTTATATCTGTTATTAAATTCTTCTTTTAATTTTACTGCACTAACTCAGAAACTTTAATTAATTCATTAACGACTAAGTATAATGAATCATAACCAATTGTTAGATCTAGCAGCAGACTAATGCTCTAGACCGGACACAATTAATTGCATAAAGAGCAGTTTCTATTGGAGTCTAATTAACCTATAGGCGGGATCACGCTTCTAGCTGTTAATTAGGTTCAACTTCCTTCGTCTCGTTATCTATCTCAGCTCTCGCATGTTAATAAGATAACTACAGGGTTGTTCTAATTACTGGCCAAATAATTAAAACATTTGAAGGACAGGAATTGAACTGTTGTAGTTAACAAAATTTATCTGAAGGATCACATAGCAGAATTCAAGAAATAGGTTCGCTTCCAACCAGGAAGCTAAATACTTACTCGCTCATCGTTACAGAAACAACGATAATAGAGAAGGAATGCATTAAATAAATTTAAGTAGGGTAAGAGGTAACTCCAGGTTTAGAAGTTCACTCCGGATCCTTGCTTCAACTTCGTCTTGCGTTGCCCGACTGCTAACTTATTCCTGTAAAGCTGGTGTGTAACAGGAAATAAAATGAAAGGGATGTACGTGTTTACGTGGGAATTTAATGGAGTGGATGGGTGATGATTTCTGATAGAGGGAATGAAGTGAATGGAGCACGATCGTGGGGAGGGAGTATGGCAGTGATGGGTCGATCCATCCTCTTCTAGCAACCAGAGTGGGTTTATATAGGCTGAGGAAATGAGAAGCAGACAACGGAGAAGTCAGGGACGGTGCAGTTGGTGAGCAGATCCGTGAAAATTGCAGTCAGAGATTAATTCGCCGCAACAATTGATTGCAGACAGAGCCAGCGTCACGCGTGAGTGAATTAAGGTAGGCGCCGTCTGTTTATTAATGAAGGAGCAGTTCGACTGCGGCGCCGCAAAGAAAGGAAGAAGATAAACAGCGGCGAAGTTCGCCGCGTTAAAATCTGGATTTTTAGACACGACCGCCTTGTTGTCCGCCAAGAC
Organism: Limonium bicolor; assembly: GCA_023374045.1. Taxonomy (NCBI): domain Eukaryota; kingdom Viridiplantae; phylum Streptophyta; class Magnoliopsida; order Caryophyllales; family Plumbaginaceae; genus Limonium; species Limonium bicolor. The sequence goes on from CM041779.1 coordinate 109,012,755, forward strand.
CCACGCGGCACGTATGTGTGTCCGCCATCCTGTCCGCGCAAAATCATGCAGACGTGTGTGTCTCTTGTCCACGCGAGTTTATGTGGACGCGGCTATTCGTGTCCGCCCAGGCGTCCGCCCAGGCGTCCGCGCCTCTTCATGCGGACTCAGCTTGTGTCTGCGCCTCTGTCCGCGCAAACTAATGCGGACACACCTTGTGTCACCGCCACTTTTCTATTTTACTGCAATCTTCAACCGGCTCCACATTCTTCGTATAAGTCCGTTTTTACTCGGGTTTGTTGCGTTGGAAAGCTGTGAAATAAACTGTTTGATTCCAACATGTTTTCCTACATTTAACAATAAAATATATCAATCATATCAAAACATAAATTAAATTAAATCTAGGAAATATCATAAGATAAGTGAGAAAATTACTTAAAATACTGCAAATTATAAGGTAATTAAACCCTTAAAAGTCTATATATTTCGCCTATCAAACTTCCTCACACTTATCTTTTGCTTGTCCTCAAGCAAATAAAGAACAAACTTTCTCTAAGGACAGTATCAAACTCGGGTTTCAACAATCGTGGAAGGAAATCAAGCTAAATGGCAATCAAAAGAATAATCCTGCTCTTAGATGTAGGTTTTTGTAAACAGTGAAACCGAAATTTTTTAATAAGAGCATGGATAGTTAGATTGTTAAAATTGAACATAGATTAGCTCGGAACCTTCCACCAATTTCTTTTCTCTAACCTTGGATGAAAGGGGTGAAGTAACACCTTATTCGTGATACCTTTCAACACCACATACTCATGATCAAAATATGAAAAATTGCGACAATCATTCAGCATTAAGAGTTTGCATGTTCATTTTTTTTTCTTTTTTTGTTCGCACAATTTGTTTCATCCCCCAGACTTTTCTCTTCACCCATGTAGCGGCTTTGGCCTTCTATCCCAGATCACAAGACCTTAGGTAGATGGGTGATGAGGCACCCCAAGGACTTAATAACCGAATGAATAGGCCTGTTGGTTCAGGAAAACTTCATTATATGATCAGAGGAGTACCTTGCCTTATCTTTCCATACCAAACTTTCACTTAGTTCCATGATTGCCAAGCTAAGGTAGTTCAATTCCAAATCAAAAGCTTATCCACCAGATTTCAGTGAAAATAGATTTAAATTTTGAAGAAAGAATTTGATAAATACAAACAACGCAAGCAGAACGATTCTTGAGTTGTCATCAGGCTTGATTTCAAAAACTCTCACAAAAATTTTATCCCGAAAATTCAACGTGTATTGCCTTTAGAGAAGCTTACTATCATAATTAGAGAACAATAAAAATCAAGTGTGGCATTAGGTACTAGCATATTTACAGGGAAAGGTCAAAACTTCCTCACACTTAAGAGGAGCAATGTCCTCATTGTTCATAAAATAATCAAGAAAAGACCTTTCAAAATATGCCAGACTCATGAAGGATACATTTAGGACTCTATGGACTTAATCAATCAACAGTTAAAGCACGAGTGGCTGAACATAAATATTAAAAATAAAGGAACTGAGACTCCCTGATATCGTGAGATTGAGGAAGGTGCCCTTCCTCACACTTAAAGCATTGGCGGTGGGGGCGATGATCCTCACACTTGAGTCTAAGCAAGGGTTCAGCTTGGAGTGATTGCAACAAACGGTTTTACCTACACACACTGTCGAATACCAAAAAACGCTAGGAAGCGTTGCGTTAATAGCACAGTACAATTACCTCCTTCTCTTCTTTCTTCTGCTTCATTTTTATATATATATATATTAGAGAGAAAGTATGCGTAGCTTTAAAACATGAATTGAAAAGTACCCCTGGGTTGCCTCCAGTCAGCTGCCCTCTTTATAGTCATTGGCTGGACTTTGTGGAGTAGCTAACCTGCAATTGGATCTTTAAGAGATACTTCATATGTAGCAGCTTGATCCAGTGTAGTACCCAGAAATTTCTTGACTCTTGACCCATTGACTTTAAATGTTTCCCCTTGCATTGGCGAGTTCAATCGCACTGAATGGGGAAATGCTAACAATAGGGTAAGGTCCTGACCAATATGATTTCAGCTTACTTGGGAAGAATTTGAGCCTGGAGTTGAAAAGCAGGACTTGGTCCCCCACCTTAAATTCTCGATTGGCAATCATCTTGTCATGCCAGCGCTTGGTACGTTCCTTATATATTACAGCATTCTCGTAAGATTCGTTCCTGAGTTCCTCCAACTCTGTCAACTGGAACTTGCGTTTATCACCGGCTTGCTGTAGGTCAAAATTAGAGCTTTCAAGGCCCAATATGACTTGTATTCTAATTCCACAGGCAAGTGGCATGCCTTCCAAAAACCAACTTGTAGGGAGACATGCAATTGGTGTCTTGAAAGCAGTGCGGTAGGCCCAGAGGCTTCATCTAATCGAAGTGACCAATCCTTACAGAAGAGTTCACCGTCTTTTGTAAGATCCACTTGAGCTCTCGGTTTGTCACTTTGGCCTGCCCATTTGTTTGAGGATGGTAGGGTAAGGCAACCTTATGTCGAACCCCATACTTCTTTAATAGTGCTTCAAACTGGCGGTTACAGAAATGGGAGCCACCGTCACTGATTATGGCTCGAGGAACACCGAATCGAGTGAAAAATATTTTTCTTGAGGAACTTCACAAAGTTTTAGCATCATTAGTAGAACAGGCAAGGGCTTCCGCCCATTTTGAAACATAATCAACAGCTACTAAGATGTAAAGATTACCAAAAGAGTTGGGAAGGGACCCATAAAATCAATACCCCAGACGTCAAATAGCAACTTCTAACATGTTATCAGTGGTAGCTCATTGACGAGATAGATTACCTGCCTTTGACACCGATCACATGTCGAAACAAAAGCATGACAATCTTGTGAAGGGGTTCCAGAAAAACCTGATTCTAGTATTTTGCGGCGGTTCGAGTAGCGCCATGATGTCCACAGCTTCTCTGGAATGGCAATGGAGGAGAATGTTTCTGACCTCTGACTTCTGGACACATCTCCTAATGATTCCATCTGCACAGACTTTAAACAGATAAGGGTCATCCAAAAATAATGTTTGGGATGACCCTATCGTTTAAAGCGGGTCAGATGGAACAATCTTCCTAACAAGGTAGTAGCGATATCAGCAAAACATGGATCCTCAACATCTTCTGCTGCAAATGCTGACTCATCGGGAAGGACTCGTTGATGGGAGTCCCATCATTAGATGCCTCCATCCTGGGACAGATGATCAGCTACCACATTTTGTGTTCCCTTTGTCCCTGATCTCAATATCAAATTCTTGCAGTAGGGAATCCACTTAATTAACCTGGGTTTTGACTTACCTAGCAAACAAATAATAAGAGCAGAGTGCAGTATGTACAATAAATTTACACCCAGTAAATAGGATCGAAATTATCTAGAGTAAAAAACTACCGCTAGTATCTTTCGTGGTTGCATAATTTTCTGGGCATCATTCAAAGTTCGACTTGACATAATATACTACCGAAGAATTTTATCAATCTTCTGACATAAAACGGCTCCCAAGCGTAATCATAGCGTCACACATTATCTCAAAATGGAGTGACCAATCAGGAGACACACGACGGTGCAGAAATCAGCTTTTAGTAATAAATTAAAAGAACTTTTAGACATTCTTCAGAAAAATGGAACTTAACATTTTGCGAGTAGACACACAGAGGGTTTAGAGATTTTGGAAAATCTTTAATGAATATTCTATAAAAACCTGCGGTCCAAGAAAACTAAGAATATCTCTAACAGAGGACGGTGTGGGAGCTTTCAATTACCCGACTTTAGCCCGGTCTACCTTAATACCTTTTGAAGAATTTTGGGGCCCAGGACGATTCCTTCTCGAACCATGAAGGGCAGTTTTCCCAATTTAACACAGATGGTTCTTCACACTAGACAGCACAAGAATCAAGTTTTATAAGACAGGATTCAAATGTTAGTACCATAAACAGAAAAATCGTCCATAAAAACCTCAATGCACTTCTCAATATATTCAGCAAAGATGGCCATCATACAACGTTGAAACGTGGCAGGACCATTACATAATCCAAATGGCATTCTTTTATAACTATAGGTTCCATACGGACAAGTAAAAGTTGTCTTATCCTGATCCTCAGGAGCTATAGGGATTTGAAAGTAACCTGAAAAGCCATCCCGAAAGCAGTAGTAGTCATGTCCAGCTAGTCTTTCCAACATTTGATCAATGAAAGGTAATGGAAAATGGTCCTTACGAGTGGCGTCATTTAACTTTCTATAATCAATACAAACCCGCCATCCTGTAGTGGGGCGCTGGGTAATCAGCTCACCCTTTTCATTAGGAACCGCAGTTATTCCTCCTTTCTTTGGTACTACCTGAACTGGACTTACCCACTTACTGTCTGAAATAGGGTAAATAATGCCTGCATCGAGTAGTTTGATTACCTCTTCTTAACTACCTCTTTTAGGACTGGGTTAAGACGCCGCTGAGGCTGAGCCAATGGTCGGTAGTTATCTTCCATATAGATTGTAACACCCACCATTAATAATTGCTTACCGTCCAATCCCCTACAGTCAGATACACGCAGCGGATACTTATTACTACTATGGGTATACAATGCCGTTAACCAACACGTGGCTAACAAGGTGCTATACTGCTTAAAAACATCGGTCTGATGGACCGGAATCCGAGTACTACACATCTATAATACATACTCCATTCGTCAGTCAAATACAACAATGCTCCATTCAAGACTAACTCCCCCTAATCCAACATTACAATATACTTAACCGATTCTACTAGTGTAACGACCCCAAAACCGGCCTAGGAGTTAGGGCCGTTACACGCCGCGAGTCTACTACCTAACGTCGCAAGGCTCTAAGCAAACGAATCCCAAAACCGAATAAGAAACTTGTATAAATACCAAAGAGTTTACAAGATCCAAATACTTATAAGTCAAATACAAAGAGAGAGGCCCGAAGGCTACACAAAGTACTAAAGCGTCCAAAGCGCAAGCAAATAGGTCTAAAGACACATAAAAATAACGAAGCTCCAGGAGGGGACGAGGAGAGAAGATCCCACGAGCTCAATCTGCAACAAAGTAAAGGGGTGAGCTAAACAGCCCAGCAAGCAGAAGACTTCCTCAAGGAAGCCCACTCAAAACAGAAGCAGAAGAATACTTATAAACAGAGAGGATAGCGGAGTCAATATAAATGGACTGAATGAAACCACAAAACAGAGGCAGAGCAGAACGGAATATCTTCAAAACACAGTCGGACCTTCAGATCAGAAACAGAAGAATGGGACACTAGAAACAAGCTAACACAACAGAAGGACTCATATAAGGTCCTATGGATCCGAGGATCCCACAACAGAAGCCGTAGAGACAGCTAACAGACCCGTCGGTCAAACAACGTCCTAAGGGAGACCCTAAGGAGTATAAACAGAAGGAATTCCTGCGCAGCATGCTACGGGACAGCCCGACCCGACTATCCAAGGCTCAGAAGCAAAGTAACTAGGTCCCAAAACCAAAAGCTCATAAAACAGATCTTAAGTGCATAAAAATGCATATAAACAGCATAAGAAGCTTGTACACAGATAGGGGAATCCAACCCCGCAAACGGAGCTAAAACGAAGGAGTTACGCTCAAAACAGTGGCATGTCCGAACTTGCGTCCGACCTTGCAAGTTCGGACAGAGGCCGAGAATCAGAGGTCGCGGAGATACAAATGTCCGAACTTACGTCCGAACGTCAAAGTTCGGACGTAAGTCGAGAGTTAAAAGCCAGAACCATCTTAGTGTCCGAACTTGCGTCCGACCTTGCAAGTTCGGACACACGTCGAAACTTTACGAAAAATTCATCCTCACGTCAGGTCCGAACTTTGAAGTTCGGACCGATGTTCGGACACTTCAAAACCTTCAAAAACAAAACGCGCCCGATGCACTGTACGATCAGACGAGCAGAAATCAGCCAAAAAATCACCATAACTCACACAAAAAACTCACAGAATGGTAAATCAGTACCCTCGGGGGCTTAGCCAAACGATTAACAACGCAAAACCAATGAGAAAACTCCAAGCAACACACGAAATCGGATACGAAACAGATATTAAAACAAACCCCGAGGGTGAGCAAACTACCCCGATTCCATCCCCCACTTACTTGAATTCGAAGCGCAGAATCCGGCCAGGCGTTACCAGCAACTCAACGCATAGAACGCAGCAGAGGTAATGCACCAGACGACACTGAATACAGCCAGCAAACAATCCAATCAATCAGAACACTGCCTCTCTCAAAACAGAAGCGAACACCACCAAAACCGAAAGGGAAACCAAACCTGAACCACCGCAGAGGAAGAGCAATCACACAGAACCGGAATTCGATCTCAGACGCACCAGCAATGCACCAGGAATTAGCACTCAAGGAGAAGGAGAGGAGAGGGATGCTGAAAAACTGTCGCGAGGAGAACACACCACGTCTTGAAACTGATCGGGAAAAACTGAGGAGAACTAACATAATGGACTCTATTTCTTTATTAATGACTTACCAAAATAAAAGAAAGGGAAACGACCTCCTTGCCCCTGTTTTTTATTTAAATACCTCGAACGTCCCATCAACTAAACAAAGCATCACACAAGCATAAGTAATGACATAAACCGGAACGTTATGTCATGAAATCTGCAAACGTAAAAATACGGAGTATTACATCACTCCCCCTTAAAAGGAATTTCGTCCTCGAAATTCAACATACCTCACTGCTCGAAAAGGGAAGGGAACTTGGCACGCAACTCCTCCTCGAGTTCCCACGTCGCCTCACGCTCGGACTGGTCAGACCACTGCACTTTAACCATAGGCAGTGTCTTGCTACGAAGCCGACGAACATCCCGTGCTAAGATACGGACCGGAACTGCCTCATAAGTGAAATCATCTCTGAGTCGAAGCTGACCATAGTCAATCACATGCGAAGGATCATGTAGATACTTCCTGAGCATCGACACATGGAACACGTCATGCACTCCTGCTAGAGCTGGTGGCAATGCCAATCTGTAAGCCACCGGCCCAACCTTCCCAAGCACCTCAAAAGGCCCTACGAACCGAGGACTCAGCTTGCCTCGCTTCCCAAAACGAACCACACCCCGAACTGGAGAGATCTTCAGGTACACGTGGTCTCCCACCTGAAACTCAAGCGGACGGCGTCTCTGATCTGCATAACTCTTCTGCCGGCTCTGGGCACCCAACAAACGCTCCCTGATAGTCTTAACTTTGTCCACAGCTCCCTGCACCAACTCAGGACCTACAATCGCCCTCTCCCGCAGGTCATCCCAACAAATAGGAGATCTACAGCGCCTACCATACAACGCCTCATATGGAGCCATCCCAATGCTCGATTGGAAACTATTATTGTAGGCGAACTCAATCAATGTTACATGCTGATCCCAGCTGCCCCCGAAGTCGAGCACACAAGCCCTCAACATGTCCTCCAAAATCTGTTCGTCCTCTCGGTCTGCCCATCTGTCTGAGGATGATAAGCCGAACTGAAAGCCAAATTCGTCCCTAACGCCTTATGCAGGCTTCGCCAGAAGCGAGATACAAATCTCGGATCTCTGTCCGAAACGATCGTCGCCGGCACACCGTGCAACCTCACAATCTCATCAATATACAGCCGAGCCAGGCGCTCAAGGCTGAAGGTCTTCCTCACAGGCAAGAAATGAGCTGACTTCGTCAACCGGTCCACAATCACCCATAGCGCATCGTACCCCGAAGATGTCCTAGGCAACCCCACAATAAAATCCATGCCAACACTCTCCCATTTCCACTCAGGAACGGGAAGAGGCTGCAGAAGACCCGCAGGTTGCTGATGCTCAGCCTTCACCTGCTGACAGGTTTGGCAACGAGCCACAAAATCAGAAATCTCCCTCTTCATATTCGCCCACCAAAAGGATTCCCGGAGATCCCGGTACATCTTCACCCCTCCTGGGTGCACAGAATAAGGAGCTCCATGAGCCTCCTGCATAATCTCCCGCCTAAGGTCGCCTCCACTAGGCACACAAACTCTGCCCCTGAAGCGTAGACAATCATCGCTGGACACAGAAAACTCCGACTCCTGCTCATCTGCCAACTTCTCCCTGATCTTGCACAACTCAGCATCAGTCTTCTGACCCTCTCTGATCCGCTCAATCAAAGTAGACTGGACCTGAATCGAAGCAATCATCCCAGCACGGTCGGACCGAACAACCCAAACCCCCATACGCTGAAGCTCAAAAGCAGACCTCTGAACCCCTGTCAACGAACAAGCTAGACCAGGAGCACCCCTACGGCTCAAGGCATCAGCCACCACATTCGCTCTACCCGGATGGTAGAGGATCTCCAGATCGTAGTCATGTAACAGCTCCAACCAGCGCCGCTGTCTCAAATTCAATTCCTTCTGCGTGAACAGATATTTGAGACTCTTGTGATCCGTGTAGACCTTACACGTCACCCCATACAAATAGTGCCGCCAGATCTTCAAGCGCGAAGACCACAGCAGCTAGCTCCAAGTCATGGGTAGGATAATTCTTCTCATACGGCTTCAACTGTCGTGACCCATACGCTACCACCTTTCCCTGCTGCATCAGAACACACCCAACCCTCTGTGGGAAGCGTCACAGAACACCTCGAAGCCCTCTGTCCCAGAAGGCAACGTCAAAATCGGAGCCGAAGTCAACCTCTTCTTCAACTCCTGGAAGCTCTCCTGGCACGCCTCACTCCAATCAAACTTGACATCCTTCCTAAGAAGACGAGTCAAGGGAGATACAATCTTAGAAAAGCCCTCCACGAACTTCCTGTAATACCCAGCCAATCCCAGAAAACTGCGCACCTCAGACACACTAGTGGGCTTCGCCCACTCCATAACTGCCTTAACCTTCTCTGGGTCCACTGATATGCCATCCTTCGAAACCACGTGGCCAAGAAACACCACTATCAACCAAAACTCACACTTCTTCAATTTAGCATACAGCTCCTTCTCCTTCAACGTCTGTAGAACCATCCTCAGATGCTCCTCATGCTCCTCAGCACTCTTGGAGTACACCAAGATGTCGTCAATAAACACAACCACGAAAGAATCCAAGAAAGGTTTGAAGACTCTGTTCATCATATCCATGAAGAACGACGGGGCATTGGTCAAACCAAAAGGCATGACCAAGAACTCATAATGCCCATATCGGGTCCTAAATGCAGACTTAGGCACATCCTCGGCCTTAATCTTCAGCTGATGATATCCAGAACGCAAGTCGATCTTCGAGAAGACTGTCGCCCCTGCTAACTGGTCGAAGAGATCATCTATGCGGGGAAGAGGATACCGATTCTTGATGGTAACCTTATTCAATTCCCTGTAGTCAATGCACAATCTGAAGGAGCCATCCTTCTTCTTCACGAACAACACAGGTGCTCCCCATGGAGACACACTAGGGCGAATGAAGCCCTTATCCAGAAGATCCTGCAGCTGCACCTTCAGCTCCTTAAGCTCTGCCGGACTCATGCGATAGGGAGCCTTAGAGATAGGCTGAGTCCCTGGCGCTAACTCAATAGAAAACTCCACCTCACGATCAGGTGGTAGTCCTGGCACATCGTCCTGGAACACCTCAGGAAACTCACACACAATGGGTATATCCTCCAACCGGGATCCCTCCTTAACCTCAGGTACAAAGCAGAGAAACCCCTGGCAGCCCTTCCTCAAGGAACGGACTGCCTGCATAGCAGACACCAACACAGGAGCACAAGGAATGGAATTCCCCACAAACGCAAAACGGGTCTCACCCGGTCTATCAAACACAACTCTCCTAGCTGCACAATCTATATGGGCATGGTGCTCTGCTAGCCAGTCCATGCCCAAAATCACATCGAAGCAAGACATACGCATAAGGATCAAATCAGCAGACAAGTTCCTATCCATAATCACTACCGGAACCGACTTACACACAGAATCAAGTACACAAGCAGGTACGCCACTCAGCGGGCTAGAAATACACAAATCCACATCACAGGGCACAACAGACAACCCGAGACTACCCACTAAATCAGCAGACACAAAGGAGTGGGTAGCTCCTGAATCAAACAAGCAGAAAACTGGCTGAGAAGAGATCTGAAGAATACCTGACACAACTCGGCCTGAGTCACGGTCTCGCTCACCAGCTAGAGCGTACACACGAGCCTGGGTCTGGGGCTTCTTCTGATCAGTCTTCTGCCCGGACCCTGAACCAGCTCCTCGGCCCTCAGAACCGCCACTGCTACCTCCACCTCTAGCCTGTGGACACTGGGCAATGCGATGGTCTAGCGAACCACACTTGAAGCACGCCCCGGACTTCCTGTAGCACTCCCGCCCAGGATGGAAACGGTCACACTCCGCACACTTCTCCACAGCAGGAGAGGCTGATGAAGAAGAACCCCGGTCTCCTCTATACTTCTTCTTCTGAGAAGAAGTCTGCTCACGCCTCTCGGGCTCCTCCACGCGACCCTTCCTCTTCTGGTCCTTGCCCTTATCGGGCCTCTGGTCCCTCTTCTCATACCGCTGCCTAGCCTGCAGCTCAGACTCCACCACCAACGCCACATCGGCCACATCCCGGAAAGTCTTGTGGCGGAAAAGGTGCCACAGCAGCTCGAATGTCACCCCTCAACCCAGCCTCAAACTTCCTAGCCTTCCGGTTATCATCCGGCTCAGGCACAAACTTCGAAAGGGAAATAAACTTCCTCACATAGTCGTCCACTGACATCTCCTTCGTCTGGCGAAGTCTCCCATACTCTACAATCTTGATCCCTGAAGACATCGGGATAGAACTGCTGATTGAAGCAGCCCCTGAACTGCTCCCATGTCCATGGGTGGGGGTACTTCCCTTCAACCGACTTCCACCACTCCTTCGCCTCCGACTGAAACATGAAGGTAGCAAATCCGACTTTCTGATCCTCCTCACATCCCATGACCCGCAGAAGGTCCTCAATGGCAGTGATCCAGTGGCTCGCCTCCTGTGGGTCGCCACTAGCATCAAAAGAAGGTGGCTTCAGCTTCAGAAACTCCTGAAGCGCCTTCACGTTATTGCCCCCCGCGTTACCGGCTCCTGCCGCCTGACCAGCAGTGGCCCCTACAGTCTGCAGCACCTGGGTCACCACCTGCTGCACAATCTCTGCAATGTCCCCCTGGGGAGCATCGCCTGCAGCTACACCATGTCCTGAACGTCGGGGAGGCATACTGAAGATACAACATCAAAATTTATCAGAACCCATCAAGCATCAAACAGCAGACCTTTCAGACACCCACACATGCAGACAAACTCCACAGACACCAAAGAACGAGCAACCTGGCTCTGATACCACTAAATGTAACGACCCCAAAACCGGCCTAGGAGTTAGGACCGTACACGCCGCGAGTCTACTACCTAACGTCGCAAGGCTCTAAGCAAACGAATCCCAAAACCGAATAAGAAACTTGTATAAATACCAAAGAGTTTACAAGATCCAAATACTTATAAGTCAAATAAAGAGAGAGGCCCGAAGGCTACACAAAGTACTAAAGCGTCCAAAGCGCAAGCAAATAAGGTCTAAAGACACATAAAAATAACGAAGCTCCAGGAGGGGACGAGGAGAGAAGATCCCACGAGCTCAATCTGCAGCAAAGTAAAGGGGTGAGCTAAACAGCCCAGCAAGCAGAAGACTTCCTCAAGGAAGCCCACTCAAAACAGAAGCAGAAGAATACTTATAAACAGAGAGGATAGCGGAGTCAATATAAATGGACTGAATGAAACCACAAAACAGAGGCAGAGCAGAACGGAATATCACTTCAAAACACAGTCGGACCTTCAGATCAGAAACAGAAGAATGGGACACTAGAAACAAGCTAACACAACAGAAGGACTCACATAAGGTCCTATGGATCCGAGGATCCCACAACAGAAGCCGTAGAGACAACTAACAGACCCGTCGGTCAAACAACGTCCTAAGGGAGACCCTAAGGAGTATAAACAGAAGGAATTCCTGCGCAGCATGCTACGGGACAGCCCGACCTGACTATCCAAGGCTCAGAAGCAAAGTAACTAGGTCCCAAAACCAAAAGCTCATAAAACAGATCTTAAGTGCATAAAAATGCATATAAACAGCATAAGAAGCTTGTACACAGATAGGGGAATCCAACCCCGCAAAGGAACTCAAAACGGAGCTAAAACGAAGGAGTTACGCTCAAAACAGTGGCATGTCCGAACTTGCGTCCGACCTTGCAAGTTCGGACAGAGGCGCGAGAATCAGAGGTCGCGGAGATACAAATGTCCGAACTTACGTCCGAACGTCAAAGTTCGGACGTAAGTCGAGAGTTAAAAGCCAGAACCATCTTAGTGTCCGAACTTGCGTCCGACCTTGCAAGTTCGGACACACGTCGAAACTTTTACGAAAAATTCATCCTCACGTCAGGTCCGAACTTTGAAGTTCGGACCGATGTTCGGACACTTCAAAACCTTCAAAAACAAAACGCGCCCGATGCACTGTCCGAACTTACAAGTTCGGACAGACGTTCGGACAGCGCGAAACTGGCGAAATCCAGAGCGATCAGACGAGCAGAAATCAGCCAAAAATCACCATAACTCACACAAAACTCACAGAATGGTAAATCAGTACCCTCGGGGGCTTAGCCAAACGATTAACAACGTAAAACCAATGAGAAAACTCCCAAGCAACACACGAAATCGGATACGAAACAGATATTAAACAAACCCCGAGGGTGAGCAAACTACCCTGATTCCATCCCCCACTTACTTGAATTCGAAGCGCGGAATCCGGCCAGCATTACCAGCAACTCAACGCATAGAACGCAGCAGAGAGGTAATGCACCAGACGACACTGAATTCAGCCAGCAAACAATCCAATCAATCAGAACACTGCCTCTCTCAAACAGAAGCGAACACCACCAAAACCGAAAGGGAAACCAAACCTGAACCACCGCAGAGAAGAGCAATCACACAGAACCGGAATTCGATCTCAGACGCACCAGCAATGCACCAGGAATTAGCACTCAAAGGAGAAGGAGAGGAGAGGGATGCTGAAAAACTGTCGCGAGGAGAACACACCACGTCTTGAAACTGATCGGGAAAAACTGAGCGAGGGAACTAACATAATGGACTCTATTTTCTTTATTAATTGCCCCTGTGTTTTATTAAATACCTCGAACATCCCATCAACTAAACAAAGCATCACACAACATAAGTAATGACATAAACCGGAACGTTATGTCATGAAATCTGCAAACGTAAAAATACGGAGTATTACAATAGATCCTTATACATTTATAATTCTCTTCCAAGTTCATACATACTCTCGAAGAGTCTACAACTACCATTTCTCAAACTACTTACTTCTAAGTACAAGGGTGTGCCTCCGGTCTCTTCCTTGACCATATTCGCTTCGGGTACCTGCACACTAAAAAATGTCCCCCGAAGGGGTCAGCTTCACCGAGCATGATACCGCATACCCGCGTACTAGTGATGGTACGCCGACCACTTGGTCGAATACATGCGGTTCGTTTCATACAAACATACATGCATACATGCTCTTATACACGATACAATACTACTCACACAACGTACATACATACAATTCAGTTCATAAAAGGATACAATATAAACCAACAATACATACTTACCTCTTCCGTATTACACATACACATCTCATGCACACATACAATATTGTTAGCTTCATTGGTCCACCGGGTTAATCGGGTGGAGATTACTCTTTTACTCGTCACTTCATACATACGCATACATACTCATACATACTTACGGATCCATACTTACTTACTCTTACTCTTACTCAAGTTAAGTCGTCGGGACCTCCGGCCCTGGGGACTACACCGTCCCACCTCTGGGATTTACTTGACTCACCAATCCGGGATGCTACCCATTTAAGGGGTTTGGGCCGCGGACCAGTTTAAGAGTCAGGAATTGCAGCCAACCTCTTGTGACTCCGCATCCTCACGCGTGGCCGAAGCTATATCGGACTTGTACTCATTCCAATTTGCTCACTTAAGTTAGGAGTTAGATAGTTAGGAATTAGCACAAGTCAACATCCAAGCCACAATAATACAATACATATATACACATACGTACGAGGTACAATACATTACACAAGTACAATACGAGGTTCGAATACCATTCATCATCATTCATATATTTCATGAATTATACAAACTAGTGCTCAAGACATAAATATCAAGCACAACATAAGTCAAGCACAGGTAAGTGCAATATAGTCCGATTCATGCATTTATCTTATTTAGGTGGTCAAATAAGCACACAAATCGGGGTAACCAGATTAGGATACAGGGCATGAAGAAATCATACCTTTCACCGTTGTACGTGTATCCCAACGTTCCTCCGGTATTCACAATTCAAATCCTATGATATACATACAACCGAATAATTAATCTAACTATCATTAACTTAATTCGGTTACCCTTACGCTTCCTAACTCATACTTACTAGGTCTTCACATTCCTGTACTTACATTTTATTTACTTACTTTTAATTACTTAACAATGGTTTACTTACACATATATGCACGTATGTATAGGTGGGTATACATATACATACATACATATACTAACCATAGTCTTATAGTTTTTTTTTGTAAGTTTTGACCCGACCGAACTTGCGACCGACCTTATAAGTTCGGTCTGAGTCAGTAGGTTACATCGGGTGAAAATTCCAGGGCCGACCGACCTTGCAAGTCCGGTCCCAAGGTCGGTCCATTCCAGTAAGTTACTTAACGGAAAAATTTTAGCCCGACCGACCTTGCAAGTCCGGTCGCAAGGTCGGTCCATTCCAGTAGCTTGCTCGACGGAAATTTTTCTGGCCGACCGAACTTGCATGTCCGGTCGCAAGTCCGGTCGATTCCCGTAGGTTACAGACGGAGAATTTTTCTGGTCCGGCCGAACTTGCAAGTCCGGTCGCAAGTCCGGTCGATTCCAGAAGCTTTCATGTCTTTGTAAATCTGGGCTCGACCGAACTTGCAAGTCCGGTCGCAAGTTCGGTCCGGCCCAGTACTTGAATTTTTACTTCTGTTTTTAGTCCCATACTTTACCCATTGTTTCTCCAATCTTCTTACATGTAATCTCGCATGTTTAAACACTACCTAGGCCCTTCAAATTGCCTTAGTTCATCCACTTTACATACTTACTAATTCTTACTTGTACAATTTCATTTCCATTCTTTACTTACTCCTCATTCTTATTCTCGCTTGTGTATACTCCTAATGACTCTTAATTATGATTAATTAAATCTTATGCAACTTATACAATTATACCTAAACAATGCGTTAACTTATAACCCATTAAAATTTCTCTCGGGTGAATTATGGTGTTGGTCCGGGACCTTGTCCAGGTCCTAAGTCCCGGACCAACACAGATCAGAATTCTCGAATTGGTTTTTGTTATGGTCCGGGACCTTGTACATGGGATAAGTCCCGGACCAGGCGTTTTGGGAAACTCTCGGATTGATTTTGGATAGTGGTCCGGGACCTTATACCAGAGGTAAGTCCCGGACCGCTAATGAATTTGTACTCTCGGGCTACTTTGGATGGTTGGTCCGGGACTTAATACAAGGCCTAAGTCCGGACCAACAATGGTCTGCTACGAACTGAGACATTTTTCATGCTCTGTTTCATTGTCTTCTTCCTTTAATCACTTCCTAATGGTTTCTAATGTTAATATTACATGTTTAACTACTTATCCAAGCATCTAACTCACCTAAATCCCTCACCAAAAATCAATTCCCTCAACCTACTGCTATCTCACCATTTCCACTGTTTCATTCTTTTCTTCCTTTCTGTTGCAGAGTTCGAGCTGCTGTTGCTTCTGTTTCTTTCTTTTCTTTCTTTCACAAATGTTACCAGCTCCTAAGCAAGATAGTTTCCTCTCTAAATTTTGACATGGTGTCCCCTAAAACTTAAGGTTTTCACACATTCATTTGCTCACACATGAAAACTCATTCGACGTGCATCAGTTTATATATGTATATGCATTCAGATGCAAACTCACGTTTACAGCAGCCCATTATTTGTTTCTTTGACAGATTCTAACTCAACAATTCACTAATGCTAGTTATACGCTCATTTCTTTGCTACGGTCATATTGGTTTTACATTTACTAAGACATTACACTTGCTCACACACACACGCATTATACACAAAACTGAACAGAGGTAATTTACCTTGTTCGTGTTTTCTTTTCTTTTCTCTCTTCTTGGTTTGCTTGCTCTTCTTTGCTTCTTTCCTTCTCCCTCTACCGGTTATAGTTTCTCAACAATCTAACATTACAACCCACTCATAAATACACCATTCAATACTAAAAACTAACCCTAACATTACTTAAGCTTTTAATGTATATTCTAGGGTTTAGGAGTTTCATTACCTTGCAAGGGAGTAGATGAAACTTAGAGGAGTTTAAGAACAAGGTTTCCACCCCTTCAAAGAAGCCAAAACCGGCTGGGTACAAGAGGAACCAAACAAGGGTTTAGTTCAAATTCGTTTTGCCTTTAAGGCTAGAAAAACAATGGAGTTTCGAAGAGATTTTTACCTCAAAAGAACAAGGAGAACAAGGTGGCTCTAGTGGTGGTCTTGAAGCTCCAAATGGGTATACCCATAAAAACGAAAATGTGTGTTTTCGAATTTTGGAAAGATAGAAACATAGCTCTTGGTGAGAGGATTACAATGGTGTAATTTTTGTAATTTTTGGAAGAGATTTGAGTGGGTTACAAGAGGAGAGAAGGTAAGGTTTTTATGTGTTTGCTCCTTTCTCCATTAATGTCGCATGCTTGGGGAAGAAGAAGGGAAAAAGAATCAGAGAGTGAGGGAGTGAGGCTGCTACACGTGAGGAAGAAATGAGAATGGGAGAGAGAGTGTGAGAGGTAAGTTTACTTTATGGTTTTTAATTACTTTTGTCTTTTGTAAATAGAGAAGATAGGTGAGTGTGAGAGGGGGGACAAAATCGGACAGACCCCAGCCCCATGTGGGTTTTGAATTTCTTTTTACATTATTGGACACATAAGTTTGGTTATTTATGTTTCTACCCCACAACTTCCTGTTTTTGACAGTTTTTACTAATTTCTCGTTTTATTGATTTTATTGGTTCTAAAGCTTCACTAATATTTATTAATGATCATTTAGTTGACCAAAATTGTTACGAGTCTATTTGACCCGCTTAAAGTCACGTTTTCCCGGTTACCTCGAAAAACGCGCTTTAATGTTCATTAGTGTTTTTAATCCATTTTGAGGATCCGTTTTCTTCGGGATTTGTTCCCTCATATTTATTTAGACTTAATTAAGCCTTTAGAATCCTTATAATACGCTAACCGAGGTCTCATACCTCCTATGGTTATTTAACGCTTATTTAGCGTTTTTCGCTTTTTAAGCGTTTCTTTATTTCTTTTGCATTTATTTTCCCTTACCAATATTTCTTAATCATTATTAGGCTCTTAAATACCTATTAGGTTAATTTAATCGCCATATTTAAGGTCGGGGTATTTCAATCTACCCCCCTTAAGAACTTTGTCCTCAAAGTTGTTCGAGGTTATAGGTTTACAATGCTTACTCATCCTTACATGTCTAATACCAAAAGTCACACATCTTCCTCCTTACAGTTCCCAAATCCACTACTCACAGTCTCTACATTCCATACCCTACAAATGTACTATAATTACTCCAATCCACACTACTACTAACCATCCGGTTCCTCATTACCAAATTTATACATACATACAATGCAAAGCTATCCCCAAAGCGATGCAATACACATACAATCCCGCAGACACTCAGGTCATCTAGACACAGGACTCCTCTATGTCCCGCTGCTCTTGGAATAATACACGTAATATACTACTATCTTCTCCCGTACCAGCTTCCAACAAATACTTACTCTCCAGTCTAAGAAAATTCTTTTACAACTACTAATTAGAAATCTTTCTAAAGCATACAACTCCAAATTCCAATTTATATTCATTACTTCTATCCTATGTGTGATTCTTGTGACCACTTGAGGGGAGCTTCGAGAATCGTTCGACCCTGATGTGATCAGCACTAGTGTTGAACTATCTTTCTACCCCAATTTGTGTTGGGTTTCCTTGATCTGATCAGGATCAAGTTCGACTTCCCACATCAGTTTCAAACACAAAAATTATTCAATTATTTTCATGTTTTATATTTTACTCTTCCTAGTCATTCATACATCTCCAAAGGATGGATTTCGATCCATCAGTCATTCTCAATCTATTTCCCAAATGCTTTACTTCGAGGTTCAATACCTAAGTGCTCATCTCATCAACCTTCACTACTTCCATCCGTTACTCTCCATTGTTTCAAATATTCTAACCAGGGGTTACATACTTGTAAATTTAGTTGTCCTCGATTTACTTCCAATGACTTACATAGGTATACACTACTCTTAGACTTCACTCAACTACTACTCTCATTCATTTCGTACTACTTCTTCCAAGGCTACAATACTTATGGAACTTCGTCCACTACTCATTACTTTTCTTTTACTAATACTCTTACATGATGTTACAAGGTAGGTATATTCGTCCTATGGTATTTGCATCTCTAGTGCCTAATTACCATAATTTCGATATGAATGAATACATATGTTTATTTAACATAAGTACCAGTCATTAATTCGATTCTCATTTGTGCTATGCACATTATAGTTTATGTGTTTTATTCACAAACTTACATTCAGCGGTTTTCGCTCTACCCCCCTTAAAAGGGATTACGCCCACGTAATCTACCATATGTTATTATTATTAAACATTGGTTTAATCAGTTTGGGCAATCTGAAGCGTTTAGCTTCACTACGGTATACTGTACATATGCTCTGGTCAAAGGGTCTTAACCATACCAATGGTTTAGTCTTTGCACCAAGAAATCCTATATGAGTTTATTTAACTCATAATTAATTGGTTCCAGCCTATTAGGCTTCACGGCATTAATAGCCATTCTACTATACTTACTAGGTATATTATCTCCTAGCTAGGGCCCACTAGCTTCTGCTGCGCGACCCTGATAACTCGGGTTACTTACCCTTCGTGTTATCCTTAATGTGCTATACATAACCTTTTATCCGTCTATCATGGGAATAAGGTTTACTAAACAACTGCGGTATTCTTTTACCGTGTTTGAACTCCACGAGTTAAGATTTATAACCAGCTCTCTGGTAATCTACTGCACATGCTATTCGTGCTTCCACGATTATTCGTTAAGTTCCTCCGACTTATTTTCGGGCGAGGTTAAGTCACTACTTAGTTGTAGTACTTCCTCTGTTGTCACTAGCTTCTAAATCATACCAGTTCTCCTGGTTCGGTACAAGTGTCCTTTACTTGTATGACCTTGCATTGATATGCGTCGGTTCTAGTGACTTTCTTAAGTCTCCCTTCACCTTTTATTCCATTGGAATTCACATCTGTGATTGTTAGTGTGTTTCGCACTCTTCGTGCTTCTTTGGCCTTAGGCCGCACGGTTGTTGCTAAGCTTGTTTAATTGGCTTGCCATGTCTGTTGGTGAAAAGAAGGATTTACTACGGTTTACATTCTCCATATCCCTAGCCATCCCATTAGATCATTAGCTGCACAAGTGCAATACCAAAACACTCAGTCATACAGAGTGCAGAGGCGTAAACGCTTGACAGTAAGTCACTTATGTGATAGGAAAGAATATTTCTATGTGTCATCTCCTACTTATACTCCGTGTTATTGCTTAACTATTCCCTCATAGCGGTCGCCTGTTGCGCACCGTATTCTTACTCATTGTACAACATTGCTTTGATAATTATTGTCTTTCAGTGCTGAGCATTGGTTTAGGCTCTGGCTGTGTAGTTTTGCTTGTATGTATATTACCAGGACATCCCATGAAACTTCAAGGGTTTTCTGGTCCCGTTCTCCAATTGGAGGGTATTCCATCACTGACAAGTGAAGGTTCTTATTGAGGGTTTATCTCCACTCATAGGTCTAATGACAAGGTTTGCTATGTTGGTGTTTACACAATGGTTCACCACATGCTTGAGTACATATGGAGTATGCTTACTCCTTTAAGTCGTAATGGTTCAGAGACCTGATTTCCTTATTCCATCACCCCTTGGCAATATCTATTGCGTGGTTTATTGTTATAGTAAGTGGAAGCCTTTTCTAAGGGTTCACATCATCACCGCATTTGTGATCTTCGGTTGCCGAGGGGTACCTTCCCTTGGGTTTCTCGTAGTGTCCAAGTGTGGACTAGGCCAATGTTGGCATTATCATGATTCTCATGCCTCTGTGCTACCATTGCTACAGAAGGCATGGCGGTAATTAAGAACTCCGTCAACTGTGTACTAGGCTGATGCTCTAGTGACAGTGACATTGGGTTGGCCATTACTCCAAGCCACTCAGAATGTTGGGTTTGAATTTATGGTCCAGTTGTTGATTTCTTGTCGTATGAGGCAATGTTTCTTGCAAGTCTTGTTAGTAATGGTGTGGGTTTTGCAACCGTTTAAGGTTACACAACGCATCAGGGTTATGGCTTTAGAGCCATATTGCTGCAAGCTATGCTTTGCAAGCTGCTTACACATGTTTCCACTCCATGTATACTGTCGTGGGTTGGAGGTATTATTGGGCTCCATGGTAAGTCGTGGCATCACGCTTCCGTCCATAGGAGACCTTCTTAGGCAAATGGTGTTAATAAGTGTCTCCCAGTATCTTAGGCATTTCCTGTTAAGTGAAATCCCTTCGGGTCCGTGTTCGTTCTAACTTTCGTGCTTTTATCATGTCGCTGTTGTTCGACTGTTGCAATGCAGACACCCTTCAAGGATTGCTCCTGAGTGCTGTATAAGCATGCCGTTACATCCGGCTAATGTTGATGACATGTTGTCCACTGTACCTTCTTGTGGTGTTGTACTTGAGTTTTCCCCTTTTGGGTCATGACGTCTCCCGTCCTTGGGTAGACTTTATGCTTGTTCCTAGTGTTTAAGACTAGGTTTGGTATTCCCTTCAATGATGGAGTATACTTGCGGTAATCTTGGGGTTGCTCTTGGGAATTCTGTCCCGTTTGTTGAGCATCGTGGTGTTCACGTTAGGCGATTGCCTTACTGTGTTTAGGCTGGGTATACCTTCCAGCTGTCACGTATTTGTTTGGTGTCCTCGAGACATGTCCAATGTCTATATTTACTGGTCTGTGCTTTTTGCACTTCCAGTCTTCATTCCTTATCTTCAGATGGATTCTCTGAGTTCCTTATACTTGTTCCTTAACTGAGTTTCCTTCTTTTGATTGTCGGTGGTGTCCAGTTGTTCTGTTTGAACTTACTGATGGTCCGTAGAACAGAGTCGACTACTTCCCGTGTGTCGTACACTGCATGTGTACATACGTGGGGTACCATGTTGATACGTTGCCACTTACCCAACTATATGTCGGGCCCGCAAGCTCCTTCGGAGTGCGGTTGTCCCACATCCCGTAACGGGTACACTCGTAGTGTTCGCCACACGCCAAGGTGAAGTATTCTATTGTCAACTCCTCTTGTATCATTCTTTGATACTCACCGTAATGCTGTTGGTCTGGTTTTAAAATCCAAGGTTTTAAAGAAGGTTTATGGTTTTGAAAGAAAATTTTTGGGTTTTAAAAATATGGTTCGGTGTTAAAAGAAATCTCTCATGGCATAGCCATGTTTGAGGTCTTGACCAAGTCTAGCTTCTCGCTGACTGGTAAGTACAGTAGTCGGCCGTTAAGCCTTCCCAGGTTTCATACGTCTGGTTGTTAGGATGTGTGATCCTGTGGTTGTTTCATTACGGTCACCATACATTACTATGTACTTGTGACGTGTTAGTGTTCCTTTACATATCTCTGTCTTTACTGCACTTGCCTTGGCAAGTGCGTGGTATCGGTGGTTTTTGGATAATCTTATACCAATCTTGGTATGGTTTCTGCTTATATTTAATAGTCTTGTTAACCTTTCCCTTGATCTTATTGATCTACAATTGGTATACTCGCCCCTTTAGGTAGCTTCTTGGTGGTCTAGGCGTGGCTGTCGTAGATCTGGGTATTTCTCCATTCCGTGGAGATTCCCGTTTCATTTGGTTTATTGTTGTTCCTTGTGGCTCGCCCCCACACATTTGTGGTGGTTACTGAGCCTTCCTCGTTTAGGTACTACGCTTGTAGTCCTATTGGTTGTATCTCATGGTTGTTCTTGTAGTTGTCTGGGCTTATTGCCAGGTACTGCAACCTTAATGGCATTTTAGTTTGGGAGTTAACCGCCTCCGACTATGTCCTTAGTCGGCTAGCATACCGTTGGTGGTATTATTCAAGTATTACTATCCCGTAGACTTGTGTCTCGGGTTCCGTTACTGCTCCCTTTTGCACTCCGTTGCACGGTGAGTGCTTCTTTCCTGCTCTTGGTTGACTAGCTAGGTGTCGCGACTGCTAAGCACGTCGCCCCGTGCTGTTGTAAGTTGTAGCCTCCTCGTGGTTGGAGTGTTCATCCTACCGCTATTACGTGCGGTGTTGTGGTTCAACCGGATCCATCCCTGGGACTTCCAGTTCTTGGAATCTATCATATGTCATTTCTTGTTTACCGTGTGATTGATTGCTTCACATCTGCCAGATCGGGTTTCCCCGAGTATGAGAAGGCTTTTCTTCTCTCTGGCGTCCTTTCCCAAGTTATACAGTGGGGGTTTGCGGCGGGCGGGACTGGTATTGTAGGTATCCGGTACTCACCGGTAGTTCCTAACTAGCATATCTCTAATGCTATCACTCAGCCCTTAGCCCTAAGCTTCTAATTCCTAGCTCGGTATTCCTAACTCGGTATTTCCAGTCATCAGAGCGATACTTCGCTCTGATACCACTTTTTGTAACACCCCTACCATTAATACATGCTTACCGTCCAATCCCTTACACGTCAGATACACGCAGCGGATACTTACTTACATACTATGAGTGATACAATGCCGTTAACCACCCACGTGGCTAACAAGGCTGCTACTACTGCTTACAGCATCGGTCTGATGGACCGGAATCCCGAGTACTACACATCTATAATACATACTCCATTCGTCAATCAAATACAACAATGCTCCATTCAAGACTTACTCCCCCATAATCCATACATTACAATATACTTAACCGAGTCTACTAGGATCCTTATACATTTATAATGTCTCTTCCAAGTTCATACATACTCTCGAAGAGTCTACAACTACCCATTTTCTCACAACTACTTACTTTCTAAGTACAAGGGTGTGCCTCCGGTCTCTTCCTTGACCATATTCGCTTCGGGTACCTGCACACTAAAAAAATGTCCCCCGAAGGGGTCAGCTTTCGCCGAGCATGATAACCGCATACCCCGCGTACTAGTGAGGGTACGCCGACCACTTGGTCGAATACATGCGGTTCGTTTTCATACAAACATACATGCATACATGCTCTTATACACGATACAATACTACTCACACAACGTACATACATACAATTCAGTTCATACAAGGGATACAATATAAACCAACCAATACATACTTACCTCTTCCGGATTACACATACACATCTCATGCACAACATACAATATTGTTAGCTTCATTGGTCCACCCGGGTTAATCGGGTGGAGATTACTCTTTTACTCGTACTTCATACATACGCATACATACTCATACATACTTACGGATCCATACTTACTTACTCTTACTCTTACTCAAGTTAAGTCGTCGGGACCTCCGGCCCTGGGGACTACACCGTCCCACCTCCGGGATTTACTTGACTCACCAATCCGGGATGCTACCCATTTAAGGGATTTGGGCCGCGGACCAGTTTAAGAGTCAGGAATTGCAGCCAACCTCTTGTGACTCCGCATCCTCACGCGTGGCCGAAGCTATATCGGACTTGTACTCATTCCAATTTACTCACTTAAGTTAGGAGTTAGATAGTTAGGAATTAGCACAAGTCAACATCCAAGCCACAATAATACAATACACATATACACATACATACGAGGTACAATACATTACACAAGTACAATACGAGGATCGAATACCATTCATCATCATTCATATATTTCATGAATTATACAAACTAGTGCTCAAGACAATAAATATCAAGCACAACATAAGTCAAGCACAGGTAAGTGCAATATAGTCCGATTCATGCATTTATCTTATTTAGGTGGTCAAATAAGCACACAAATGGGGGGTAACCAGATTAGGATACAGGGCATGAAGAAATCATACCTTTCACCGTTGTACGTGTATCCCAACGTTCCTCCGGTATTCACAATTCAAATCCTATGATATACATACAACCGAATAATTAATCTAACTATCATTAACTTAATTCGGTTACCCTTACGCTTCCTAACTCATACTTACTAGGTCTTCACATTCCTGTACTTACATTTTATTTACTTACTTTTAATTACTTAACAATGGTTTACTTACACATATATGCACGTATGTATAGGTGGGTATACATATACATACATACATATACTAACCATAGTCTTATATTTTTTTTTTGTAAGTTTTGACCCGACCGAACTTGCGACCGACCTTGCAAGTTCGGTCCGAGTTAGTAGGTTACATCGGGTGAAAATTCCAGGGCCGACCGACCTTGCAAGTCCAGTCCCAAGGTCGGTCCATTCCAGTAATTTACTTAACGGAAAAATTTTAGCCCGACCGACCTTGCAAGTCCGGTCGCAAGTTCGGTCCATTCCAGTAGCTTGCTCGACGGAAATTTTTCTGGCCGACCGAACTTGCATGTCTGGTCGCAAGTCCGGTCGATTCCAGTAGGTTACAGACGGGAGAAATTTTCTGGTCCGACCGAACTTGCAAGTCCGGTCGCAAGTCCGGTCGATTCCAGAAGCTTTCCCGTCTTTGTAAATCTGGGCTCGACCGAACTAGCAAGTCCGGTCGCAAGTTCGGTCCGGCCCAGTACTTGCATTTTTACTTCTGTTTTCAGTCCCATACTTTACCCATTGTTTCTCCAATCTTCTTACATGTAATCTCGCATGTTTAAACACTACCTAGGCCCTTCAAATTGCCTTAGTTCATCCACTTTACATACTTACTAATTCTTACTTGTACAATTTCATTTCCATTCTTTACTTACTCCTCATTCTTATTCTCGCTTGTGTATACTCCTAATGACTCTTAATTATGATTAATTAAATCTTATGCAACTTATACAATTATACCCAAACAATGCCTTAACTTATAACCCATTAAAATTTCTCTCGGGTGAATTATGGTGTTGGTCCGGGACCTTGTCCAGGTCCTAAGTCCCGGACCAACACAGATCAGAATTCCCGATTTGGTTTTGTTATGGTCCGGGACCTTGTACATGGGGTAAGTCCCGGACCAGCGTTTTGGGAAACTCTCGGATTGATTTTGATAGTGGTCCGGGACCTTATACCAGAGGTAAGTCCCGGACCGCTAATGAATTGTACTCTCGGGCTACTTTGGATGGTTGGTCCGGGACTTAATACAAGGCCTAAGTCCCGGACCAACAATGGTCTGCTACGAACTGAGACATTTTTCATGCTCTGTTTCATTGTCTTCTTCCTTTAATCACTTTCTAATGGTTTCTAATGTTAATATTACATGTTTAACTACTTATCCAAGCATCTAACTCACCTAAATCCCTCACCAAAAATCAATTCCCTCAACCTACTGCTATCTCACCATTTCCACTGTTTCATTCTTTTCTTCCTTTCTGTTGCAGAGTTCGAGCTGCTGCTGCTTCTGTTTCTTTCTTTTCTTTCTTTCACAAATGTTACCAGCTCCTAAGCAAGATAGTTTCCTCTCTAAATTTGACATGGTGTCCCCTAAAACTTAAGGTTTTCACACATTCATTTGCTCACACATGAAAAACTCATTCGACCTGCATCAGTTTATATATGTATATGCATTCAGATGCAAACTCACGTTTACAGCAGCCATTATTTGTTTCTTTGACAGATTCTAACTCAACAATTCACTAATGCTAGTTATACGCTCATTTCTTTGCTACGGTCATATTGGTTTACATTTACTAAGACATTACACTTGCTCACACACACACGCATTATACACAAACTGAACAGAGGTAATTTACCTTGTTCTTGTTTTCCTTTTCTTTTCTCTTCTTCTTGGTTTGCTTGCTCTTCTTTGCTTCTTTCCTTCTCCCTCTACCGGTTATAGTTTCTCAACAATCTAACATTACAACCCACTCATAAATACACCATTCAATACTAAAAACTAACCCTAACATTACTTAAGCTTTTAATGTATATTCTAGGGTTTAGGAGTTTCATTACCTTGCAAGGGAGTAGATGAAACTTAGAGGAGTTAAGAACAAGGTTTCCACCCCTTCAAAGAAGCCAAAACCGGCTGGGTACAAGAGGAACCAAACAAGGGTTTAGTTCAAATTCGTTTTGCCTTTAAGGCTAGAAAAACAATGGAGTTTCGAAGAGATTTTACCTCAAAAGAACAAGGAGAACAAGGTGGCTCTAGTGGTGGTCTTGAAGCTCTAAATGGGGTATACCCATAAAAACGAAAATGTGTGTTTTCGAATTTTGGAAAGATAGAAACGTAGCTCTTGGTGAGAGGATTACAATGGTGTAATTTTTGTAATTTTTGGAAGAGATTTGAGTGGGTTACAAGAGGAGAGAAGGTAGGTTTTTATGTGTTTGCTCCTTTCTCCATTAATGTCACATGCTTGGGGAAGAAGAAGGGAAAAAGAATCAGAGAGAGAGTGAGGGAGTGAGGCTGCTACACGTGAGGAAGAAATGAGAAGAGAGGGAGAGAGAGTGTGAGAGGTAAGTTTACTTTATGGTTTTTAATTACTTTTGTCTTTTGTAAATAGAGAAGATAGGTGAGTGTGAGAGGGGGGACAAAATCGGACAGACCCCAGCCCCATGTGGGTTTTGAATTTCTTTTTACATTATTGGACACATAAGTTTTGGTTATTTATGTTTCTACCCCACAACTTCCTGTTTTTGACAGTTTTTACTAATTTCTCATTATTGATTTTATTGGTTCTAAAGCTTCACTAATATTTATTAATGATCATTTAGTTGACCAAAATTGTTACGAGTCTCGAAAAACGCGCTTAATGTTCATTAGTGTTTTTTAATCCATTTTGAGGATCCGTTTTCTTCGGGATTTGTTCCCTCCTATTTATTTAGACTTAATTAAGCCTTTAGAATCCTTATAATACGCTAACCAAGGTCTCATACCTCCTATGGTTATTTAACGCTAATTAGCGTTTTTCGCTTTTTAAGCGTTTCTTTATTTCTTTTGCATTTTTTTTCCCTTACCAATATTTCTTAATCATTATTAGGCTCTTAAATACCTATTAGGTTAATTTAATCGCCATATTTAAGGTCGGGGTATTTCATAGATGGTGAGAACACAACTGAGGGCTAATTGCTTTACATATGCTATTCTAATATCCATCGACAACCAATAGCTGATGTGTGATTGCGATACCTCCAGTAGTTGCTTCTCTTGAGTTCCTGTCAAGTCAGAAGAGATTATAACAGGTAATTCCGATGGTTCATTAAGAAAAGGTATTTCAAGTGAGAGGGAAGGGGTTTCATTCCCCTGTAGGAGGTTTCTCAATAGACGGTCTTGGTCGGTCAGCACTCCGCTCGACTTTCTCAAATTGCTGCTGGTACTTATGGAAGTGTGGCGCCTTTTGTTTAACTTTCAGCCATGAGGGCCATATCTGGATCCTCATCATTAGCTTCACAAGATGCCATAAGACATCTTTCCAGGATTTCCTCCTCTTCTCCGCTTAAAATAGTTTCCTACACTAAAGAGTCAATAACATCTATTGCAAAGCAGGATTGAACAGTGGCAGGACGCTTCATGTTGCGTGTCATGTCGAAAACAACCTGCTCATCATGAAATCTTAGAATAATCTTCCTCCTTCCACATCATGAGGGTGCGGGCAGTTCTCATAAACGGTCTGCCCAAAATTAGCGGTACATCTGTGTCTTCCTCCATATCAATGATGTAAAATCAGCAGGGAAAATATAAATTGTCAATAGAAATTACCAGGTCCTCAACTTTTCCTTTAGGATAGATTATGGAACGGTCTGTAGTTGTAATTGAACAGAAGTGGGAGCACATTGACCTACGCCTAATTTCTTGAAAATAGATAAAGGCATCAAATTAATACTTGCTCCTAAATCACATTAAACCGTTACCGCAATCTACCTTCTCGATAGCGCATGGAATGATGGGAAGACCTGGATCTCCTAACTTGGGTGGCAGTTTCTTCAGGAGAAATGCAGATACTCTTTCTGTCAATTTGACTGTGTCAGACTCTAGCAAAGAACGCCTGTTAGACAAAATATCCTTCATAAATTTAGCATACATAGGCATTTGAGACAAAGCATCAGAAAAAGGATGTTAATAGTTAATTTCTTAAAGATATTAGAAATTTCCCATATTGCTCGTTCAAGTTCTTTTTCTTAGTCTGTTAGGGAATGGAATAGGAGGATTATAAGAGAGTTGAGAGGGTTTAATAGTGAGAGATTCAGGAGACTCCTTCTCCTTGGGATTTGTTGTTTTCTCTACTTCAGTTGAAATTCAGCTGGTTTATTAAAATCTTCTTCAATTTCTGGAACATCAGAAACTAGTTCCTTGCCACTTCTCAAAGTTACTGCTTTTGCGTGCTCCCTTGGGTTAGGGTCAGGCTGACTGGGAAGTGACCCGTTGGTCGCTGTGCCAGCTGTTGTGAAATTGACTCATTTGCCTCTCTAAGCTTAGGTTGATAGAAGCTTGATCAGCGTTTCTAGCGGCTTGTTCAGAAAGTTTAGCTTCTATTCGGCAAACCTGGAGTTTGTAGTTTGGCCTTGTTTAAGGATTTCTGCCAGCATATTCTCAATTTACCACTGCCTCCTTGAGAATTTTGGGATTGCTCCTGCTGTCTAAAGTAAGGTGGTCTATTTTGGTTGAACCCAAAATTACCTATAGACTGATCATTACCCCTCCATGGAGGTTGTTGATTGTTCCTCCAATTATTCTGATTGAAATTGTTAGGATAAGGGTTACCTGGTCTGTTGTTGATCGATTTTTAACTCTTCGGGGTTACCTGCATAGCTAGGACCTTCACAGTTGAACGTTTCGTGGGCTCCTCCACAATTCTCACAGCAAGGATCACGAAAGGCGAAGAAGTAGCTGCCTTCGCGGTTTGCTGTTGCGTCTGGTTTACAGCTAACTTCTCTACAACTTTAGTAAGAGCTGCTAGTTGAGCGGATACATGATCCTGTGGGGGAATATTAACATACCTGCTTTTGGCTCACCTCTCCCCTTGTTCTTGCACCACTGTCTGGTACTAGCGGTCATGGTGTCCAAAAGTTCCATCGCTTCATCCCCAGTTCTTGCCATAAAGTTTCCTCCAGATGAGGAACTTAGTACCATCTTGTTTGAATCGTTCAATCCCTTAAAGAACGACAGTACTAGTTCTTTGCTACTCATACCATGGTGTGGGCATTGAATCTGCAGCTCCTTGAATCTATCCCAAGAGTCATACAGGGACTCACCTGGTTCTTGACAAAAGTTTGTGATTTCAGCGATCTTCTCCCTTGTCTTTGACGGTGGATAGTACTTCGCCAGGAACTTGTTTGCCAAGTCAGCCCAAGTGTGGATGCTACCGGGTTGCAGACTCCTTAGCCACCTGGACGCTCCGTCTTTAAGAGAATAGGGGAACAGCTGTGTAGACGAATGCGCTCATTCAGGTTCCCCGTCTTGTTGAATGTAGTGCAGAAGTCCAGGATGCAGAGATTGTGGGTGTGGGGAATAATCTGAGTCAGAGCCCGCTGAATTGTCCCTGGTGGTACAAAGTGGTGATGAAGCTCGTCTTGATTGCCAGGCGTCGAGCTCAGCTTGCGTCACTTGAGGAGGACGATAGCAGAGGATCGTCCTACTACTGATGTTGCTGGTATTCCCCCAGAGTTTGTCTGGTCGTCATGGCAAACTACAGTTGTCGCTTGCTGTGGAGAACTCTTTCGATTTCTGGCTGAAATTCAGCTATAGGCTCTCCTGCAGATCGAGTCCGACGCATAAGGGACGAGTTGGTATGAATATGGAAAAACTAGATTAACTATATACGTGGAAAAAAAAAAAGAATATAACAGAAAACAAAAAATAAGAAAAATAAAAAAAAAATGAAATTTGAACTTATCCCAATTAAATAACAATTGTCAATTACCGTGCCGGAGGTCCCGGCAACGGCGCCAAAAACTTGATGGAGAAATATGTGACTACTTCTACCACATAGGCAGTGTACCTATCGTTTTGCGGGTATAGTGATTAAATGGGGTTGTCGATCTCGGGGACCTCGTATAATTAATTGACAAATATTTGATTAACTAGGAATTAAGTTAAACTAAAGAAAACAAGAAATATCACTTTTTCGGTTTTGAATGATTGATTAAAAAGAAACTAAACTGCAAGGAGAAATAGAACATTTAAAAGGTAAATAAAACAAGAGGGATTTAAAGAGTGGTGAATGTGATAAATAGAGAAGCGCACCCCGGGTGTTTTGCTTACCTATTCCCTTTATATCTGTTATTAAATTCTTCTTTTAATTTTACTGCAATAACTCAGAAACTTTAATTAATTCATTAACGACTAAGTATAATGAATCCTAACCAATTGTTAGATCTAGCAGCAGACTAATGCTCTAGACCGGACACAATTAATTGCATATAAGAGCAGTTTCTATTGGAGTCTAATTAACCTATAGGCGGGATCACGCTTCTAGCTGTTAATTAGGTTCAACTTCCTTCGTCTCGTTATCTATCTCAGCTCTCGCATGTTAATAAGATAACTACAAGGGTTGTTCTAATTACTGGCCAAATAATTAAAACATTTGAAGGACAGGAATTGAACTGTTGCAGTTAACAAAATTTTATCTGAAGGATCACATAGCAGAATTCAAGAAATAGGTTCGCTTCCCACCCGGGAGCTAAAATACTTACTCGCTCATCGTTACAGAAACAACGATAACAGAGAAGGAATGCATTAAATAAATTAAAGTAAGGGTAAGAGGTAACTCCAGTTTAGAAGTTCACTCCAGATCCTTGCTTCAACTTCGTCTTGCGTTGCCCCGACTGCTAACTTTATTCCTGTAAAGCTGGTGTGTAACAGGAAAATAAAATGAAAAGTGGGATGTACGTGTTTTACGTGGGAATTTAATGGAGTGGATGGGTGATGATTCTGATAGAGGGAATGAAGTGAATGGAGCACGATCGTTGAGAGGGAGTATGGCAGATGATTGGGTCGATCCATCCTCTTCTAGCAACCAGAGTGTGGGTTTATATAGGCTGAGGAAATGAGAAGCAGACAACGGAGAAGTCAGGGACGGTGCAGTTGGTGAGCAGATCCGTGAAAATTGTAGTCAGAGATTGAATTCGCCGCAACAATTGATTGCAGACAGAGCCGGCGTCACGCGTGAGTGAATTAAGGTAAGCGCCGTCTGTTATTAATGAAGGAGCAGTTCGACTGCGGCGCCGCAAAGGAAAGGAAGAAGATAAACAGCGGCGAAGTTCGCCGCGTTAAAATCTAGATTTTTAGACACGACCGCCTTGTTGTCCGCCCAGCCCACGCGGTCACGTATGTGTGTCCGCCATCCTGTCCGCGCAAAATCATCCGGACGTGTGTGTCTCTTTCCGCGCGATTTATGCGGACGCGGCTACATATTCGTGTCCGCCCAGGCGTCCGCCCAGGCGTCCGCGCCTCTTCATGCGGACTCAGCTTGTGTCTGGCCTCTGTCCACGCAAACTAATGCGGACACACCTTGTGTCACCGCCACTGTTCTCTATTTTACTGCAATCTTCAACCGCTCCACATTCTTCGTTATAAGTCCGTTTTACTCGCCGTTTGTGCGTTGGAAAGCTTATGAAATAACTGTTTGATTCCAACACTTTTTCCTACATTTAACACATAAAATATATCAATTCATATCAAACATAAATCTAGGAAAATCATAAGATAAGTGAGAAATATTACTTAAAATACTGCAAATTATAAGGTAATTAAACCCTTAAAAGTCTATATATTTCGCACTTATCAGGTATATAGTGTAATTAAATTAAATTTGGGGGCTATATAATAATAAAGCCGAAAATTAGAGGTTTAAAGGAGTTTAAATAAAATTATAAGATTTTATAGAGTTTTGGGGTTAAATGGTAATTTCAAGAAATATGGGTATAAACCGTAATATGTGGAGATTAATGGTCAAGACAATATTAAAGAGGTCAACCTTGACCATATGGTAGGTTTTAACCAAATTAGGTAAGTTAAATAACTTATTTAAGGTTTTATAATAAGATAAGAATTTAATTGTAACAATTTTATAACATATATGGTAAATATGTTATTACCAAAGTTTAAGGGTGTAAAATGGTATTATAAACCCCATGGGCTGTTAGGAATTTTTAGGAATTTATTGGGTTGATTTTGGAATAAAAATAAACTATATATGTATAATATATAGTTATTATGTCATTATGACACTTTGGAATAAAAGATGTGGTGGAATAGTAAAACTGAGAATATATGGATTAATAATGTTAATTATAATCCTTGGGAGAAATTTGGTGATTTTTAGAATAATATAAGGGTATTTAATAAGTTATATGTATAATATATGGTTTAATGATATTAAAACTATATGTTATAATTGGGCCAAATGGCAATTATAGAAACTTGGTGGGTTAGAAAAATAATTTAGAACAGCACATGGGTCTGTTCAGAAATTTTACAAAATATAACCATAGGTTATACCATTTTATAAGTTAAAAATGTTATATTATATGATGTATATAACATGTTATAAATAATGGGGTGAATTTGTAAATAAAGGAAACTATGGTATATGAAAAAGAATAAGGTTTTGTTATGGTGCCCATGCGGCAATATTATATAGTTTTGTATAAAAACTATAGGTTATAAATTAAAGGAAATAAAATATCAATTATATATTAGATATATGGTATAACATTACATTATGTTATGTGGTCAAAATAAAAAAATAAAAGGAAGGGCTGTACCGAATTATAAAAGATTGGAATATGATTTTAGACTATGGTCTACTATGTTATAAATGTTATAACAAATATATGGTTTAGATGGAATTAATATAAGTAAGGATATTCACATTAAATAATGTGACAAACTATAAACAAATAAGATTTAAAACTAAGGTATTTATTGATTGAAACTTAGGAGTTGTAATTATACAACATAAAATGTTACATAATATTAGGATAATAATCTTAATATAAGTTGTATATATAATACACAGCTAATGGGAATAATCATCTAATATAAATATGATAAAATGTAACATATAATATGAGAGTTTTATAACTCATGAAACTTACCTATATGGTAAATATATACATATACAAGAATAATGTATATAAGGATGGATATATATATTATGGTTGGAAACCATATAATATAATGTGGTGGTTATTTACATAAAATAGTTACAAACTATAAGTTATAAGTTTTGAATGCAAATATAATTTGCTAAAGATAATGGATTATATAATACCATGTATTATAATGGATGGTGGAAAAATAATACTATATACTCCCTCCGTTCATTAATATCTGTCGTTTTAGGATGTGATTCTTGTTCAAAAATATATGTCATTCTAGCTTTTTGACACACTTCTTTCCACTTTTACCCCTACTATTCAATAAAAGTAATTATTATCAAAATGGAAAAGTAAAAAGTAGGGGCACATGCGTCTTTGTCCTACTTTTCTTAATAAGTGTGCAAGTTTCTAAAATGACAGTTATTGTTGAACGGAGGGAGTAATAAATAATACATGCATACATGCAACTATAGGTTATATGCCTAAGTTCAAAATGGACAAGAATTAAACTCAATAGTCGAAATATTACGACCTACGAGTCTAAGTAACAAGCCGACGGTTTAGATAAACCCGTAACAAATAACTGTAGAAATCCGGGATGAACTGTCGGGGTTACTTGTTATTCGGAAATACCGGATGTAGTTAGTCATGGAGACTGACTTATAGTTTTATTGCCGTTTAGATTATACTTCAGACGGAGGCGCTTGACGAGCTAGTGGTCTACACTGCGCATCCTAGGTCTTGGTGAACGGTATGTAAAGGGGTTTGATCCAGGTTGTCCTAAGGAAACTCCTTGGGCTCGGATTTGGTTGATATCACTTGTGTGTTAAGTGTTTTGGATACATGTATGTGATTGTGTGCTACTGCATTAATTATTTATGCACGAGAGTCCGACGGGACTAACACTACGTCGACTATAGATCAACTTATATAAACATACATATACGTTATTGTAATGACATGGCTGTTACTTGATATAATACCCATAGTATTAATATTAAGTATATGGTAACCTAAGTAAAATACTTAGGGACGAGTCACGACATTGTCGGTCTCTAGAGCATGGATCTCGAACATGAATATAATCTAGATTACTTCTAGGTATGCGTGAGACCCATTGGGCAGCTAATTAATAAATTACATTCTCCATAAGACTAAGAGCGTATTTTAAACATTATGAGAGAGAGATGGTGTGAGTTGAGGTGAGGAATCCAGTGTAGTTTACGAACTACCTGGTTGCGCATTTGTGATCACTGAGGGGTTCCCGATCGGGTTCCGCTCCAGGTTTATAACCAACAAGCCCTATTTGGATCGTGGGTCAGGTGGCTACGGTCTTTATATGGACGTCTTACGAGACAAAAGTGAATAGTCTGGGCCTCCGGACCTCTGGCGAAATGAGCACCTTTGTGTGTACGGGAGGACTACTGTCCATGGTGAGGTTATCGGGTTGTCCTAACATGACCCCCAACTGGTACTTAATTAACATGGTTGGATGGATGGGGCCTTAAAGGTCAAATTAAATTAACAAAGGATGGTGTTCACTACGGCATTTATTCAGTATTATTATTCGATACGTTCGATATACAATTGTTGTTTGTGATATTTATGACTGTTTGAATGGATGGATGGTTGAGTGTTATGAATGTTTGGATGGAGGATTATGTATATTATACATGTATATTACAGTATTGTTTATAACTGTAAATGGAAAGCATGAAACCAATCTAATAATAAGATGGTTAAAATGACTAAGTGACCATTAGGGTCCAGGCCCGGCATACTCAGCGTTTATCATTGATACTACACCATTATGCAGGTTGTTGATTATTGTCGAAGCCGAAGTGCGGGAACAGGGTAATTAGAGTTTATTTCGATTACCGCACATGGAGTTTATCTGTATGACAATGTCAGACTGAGAATTGTATTATGGTACATTATGTATATTCAGGATTGGGTAGACGCTCACTTGTCGACATTTATGGTTTATGGACTTAGTATGATGTATAGGAGTTATCTCGTTATCACAGCGGTTAGCAGTTTGTTTATATTGGTCGTTGGATATAGTTTGGCTTCGTTACTCGCATGGGCGGGTAATGGCCGGTGACACCCGAGAGAGTATTGTTGTTATTGTTTTCTTCCGCTGTAAGACGTTTTATTTACTGCTACGAGAGTGATTATTACGTGTTTAAGGAGAGGGGTGTTACATAGTATATGAAAAAGGTAAAAAAAAAATTCTATTAATTTACTCATGCATACTTAAATATATTTTGTATATTAGTGTGTATATATAATAATATAATTTTATTGAAAATAGTGTCCCAGGCAACCGGATAGCAGCAGTTGTGGATATTTTTGATGTGATACATGTTCGACATCGTGTCCAAAATTGACAAAATCAGTAATGACATTGGAGTATGTGTTATAAGTTTTGTGTTTGAATTGGTAATTTAACTGTTTTTGCATGGTTGGATAAGTTTTAAATGGTGTACTTAATTGCTTTTATAATTCTTGCGTGCAGCTTACTCAGTTCTTTGAAAAACAAGGAGGTACTTATTCAGCTGGTGATCTAGATCTTGTCAAGGAGCACATGTGCGCTTACTGGACGAAAGCAATACTGAATGAAGATGAACAGGAGTCATGATCATTGCGCGCTGTTTGAAGTTGTCTGAAGTACTGATCAACCATTTACATCTATAAAAATGCAGTTTGCTGCATTATATATGTCAAGTACATGCACTTGCGTTGTGTTGATGAAAAATGCAGTTTCCTGCATTATCAAAGTTCTACAAATTGCAGTACAACATAAGTACTTAGTAGCTTCCATCTGTGTTTGGATTTTAACTATAATTAAACTTTGTCTGCATGTTTGGTACTAATACTGGCAAATCTCTGTTAATAGTACTGGATGATTTGTTGCAATTGGCCTGGAATGTTGTAAATTTAATTCGTAGAGATTTTAATTTCTTTGTTACAGTTGTACGTTGTGATGACTTCTGCTGTGTTGAAAATGCAACAATGCATTAATTGATCTGTGATGTAATGATATCTGTAGCATTTGCTGGAACAGAGATTTCTGAAAAAAAAACAAAAAAAAGAAGAAATAAAGAACGCTTATCCACATAAGCGTTCTTTTAAACTCTCCCGTCAACCATCATAAGAAACGCTTATATGTGATAAGCGTTGTTTTTAATTGAGCATAAAGAACGCTTTTAGGCTAAAGCGTTTTTTATGTTCCCATCGTTCTCACATTATAAAGAACGCTTTGCAAATAAGCGTTCTTTAAAGATAGTATAAGGAACGATTTGAAAGCGTCATTTAAAATGTTTTACCATTTGCGTCGCTCGAATAAACTACGCTAAATAAACGTTCTAAATGGCAAATTTAAGCGTTGTTTATTCTTTTTTTTCCAGCAGTGAGAATTCAAGGTTTGTTCACCAAGTTTCCCAGACTTATTCTCGGGTCCTATTATACATAAAAATCACCATTGAAGAGTCTACTTTCACACCATGAAAAGAGTTAGAAGAGATACACATCATAAGATGCCGAAAATAGCATAAACAGAGAGCGTCACCAGAATTGACACATGAGGAAAGATTGATGGAGCACAAGAACTACCTGATTCGTTCTCGCCATTCCTTTTCATCACGAGTTAGATACTTCAAATAGCTAATTAGGGATACTAAGAACTCCCAAAGATTCACCTAGAAAGACCTCTAAATTGCTTTCACACTAAATAAAATAGTGATTGTCAAATTTTAGGCGGTGACAATTGTATATGCACTCAGTGCACTTTCTGCTGTGCACGGAAGCCCCCCCAGCAATTTCTGTCAAATCTTTTCAGAGCACACCTTCACTTAGGCCGGTTCAAACAATTTTTGCTAGAAGGCATCTCCGGCCGATCTTCTTCTGCACACAATTTAGAAGCACCGAGTAGGGTTGTTTCTTCACATCGATTTGGTTCTTCGGCGCCAACGCAAATTAGATGTTGCTGGCTGTCCGCGCGGAGCATAGTATAATCTCGTCCATTTGGCAGTCCAGTCAGTAGTTGATGGACTGTTTTGCTGACTGGGTTCCCTTTTTAATATATTAACTTTAATTAGTTGCAACATTTAATATATAAGTCCAAAATAAAAAAAATTATATCATTGTTCACCTAAATTTAAGCTCTTCAGAACAAGACCAGTCATGGATATGTTTTGACAACTTTGAATAAAAAATATTTTTATATGTTATGATGATACACTAAAATGATAATATGATTCATTAATTTTGATATTATGATTCATTAAAATTGATATTATGATTTACTAACCAATAAGTGGTGAATTAGATAACACACTTTGGAACCGATAAAAAAATTATTATTATTTTGTAGTTTATTATTACTATATGGTGTATTTTAAACCTTATATGGTGAATCATGTATTTTCCGTACATACCAAATTTGTTTTGTGTTGCATTATTGTTTAATTTTTTATTTTTATTGTTTACGTTGATACACTAAAATGATTATATGATTCATTAATTTAGATATTATGATTCATTAAAATCAATATCATGATTCATTAACTAATAAGTGGTGAGTTAGATAACAAACTTCGGAAGCGATAAAAAATTATTATTTTTGTAGTGTGTATTATTATTGTATGGTGTAATTTTAATCTTCTATGGTGAATCATGTATTTTCATACATACCAAATATTGTTTTGTATTGCATTATGTTTAATTTTTTTATATGTAAATGTTTACCATGATACACTAAAATGAATGAAATACCCCGTAATTAGAAACAGTGATTAATTAGGCTAATAAATAATTTAGGAGCTTAATAAGTGTAAATAATCATGAGGGAACAAATCCCGAAGAAAACGGATCCTTAAAACGGATTAAAATCACTAACGAACCTTAAAGCACGTTTTTCGAGGTAACCGGAAAACGTGTCTTTAAGCGGGTCAAATAGACTCGTAACAATTTTGGTCAACTAAATAATCATTAATAATATATAGTGAAGCTTTAGAACCAATAAAATCAAGAAAACGAAATTAGTAAAAACTGTCAAAAACGGGAAGTTGTGGGGTAGGAACATAAATAACCAAAACTTATGTGTCCAATATTGTAAATAGAATTTTAAAAACCCATATGGGCTGCATGTTGTCCGATTGGGAGCCCCCACTCACACCCTCTCTTAACTTCCTTTTATTTGTAAAAGACAAAAAGAGTTAAAAAGCAAAAAGTAACCTATTACTACCTCACATTCTCTCTCTCCTATCTCTATTTCCCTCTCTCACGTAAAGCCCCCACCCTCACTCTCTGATTTTTCTTTCCTTCTTCTCCAAACCGATGGCAATGGAGTTTTGAAGCAAACCACAAAAAACTTCCTTTTCTCTCTTCTTGTTTCTCCATCAAACCTCTTCCAAAAATTATAAAAACTACACCATTGGAATCCTCTCACCACCAGTAGAGCATTCCTATCTTTTCAAAATTCAAAAAGGGCACTTTCATCTCCATGGGTGTGGAGCTTTTGGAGCTTCAAGACCACCATTAGAACCACCTTCTTCCCCTTGTTCCTTTGAGGTAAAAATATTCTCAAAACTCCATTGTTTTTCTAGCCTTAAAGGCAAAACGAAAATCTAGCTAAAACCTTGTTTGGTTCCTCTTGTACCCAGCCGATTTGGCACTCTTGGAAGGTGGGAAACATTATTCTTGAGCTATTCCAAACAGCACTTGTACCCTTAAAAGGTAATGAGAATTTTAAACCCTAGAACTTACATTAAGAGCTTAAATAATGTTAGGGTTAGTTAGTGTATTAAAATGGTGTATATGAATGGGTTGTAGTTTAGATTGTGGAGTGTTGTAACCGGTGAGAATAGGAGAAAAGGAAAGAAGAAGGAAGAAGAAAGGAGAAGCTAGTAAAGCACAAGGTAAATCACGTTCTCTTGTGTAGTTTAGTAATATATAATGTAACATATTATAGAAGTGAAAATTGGTATTGTAAAATTCTAGTATAGTGGTAGTGTAATGTGTAGGGGGAAACAAGCTTTTAAACCTTTAAAAACATTCTAAAACTTGTTTGAAACATAATTGGGAGTGGGATGTTAAGTGCAGGAAATTTTAATAATGTGTTGTGTTGGTATTGGTGTATGAGAGGTTGTATATTGTGATTGTTGAAAACAGGTGAGATTGATGGGAATGGGAATAAGCAATGTGGTGAGATTATAAAAATATAGGGGAGACTATGGCAAAATTTACCTAGGACTAGAACACTTAGTGAACTAGAAACTAAGTGGATAAGGTGGTTTGTAACAGATTTTTGTTAGAGAAAGATAGAGGGTATATTAGGAGAGATAGTTAATGTAGTTATATGTATTAGAGGTGTTAGAAATGACATTAGAAGAGGGAGTTGTAGATGGGGAGTGTTAGTATCAAAATCTGTAGCAAATGCATTAGGGAGGAAACAAGGTGAGTGTTGAATAGAAACTTAGAGAATTGTGTGTATAATTAGTATAGAATTGTGTAATGAATTAGGAAATAAATTAGCATGATTTAGAGTGTTTAAATGGTACTAAAACATGTTAGGATGTATGTAGGAAGATTGGGAAGCAATGGGTGAAATTGGGAAAGAAAAATAAAAACTGTAGCAATGTTCTGACTTCGTCCGACCCAGACGGTGAGTCGGACATGGGTCGGACGGGGCTTAAGGGACAATAATCAACCCTTCTGGAATGGTCCGACCCAGGACCGTGGATCGGACGTGGGTCAGACAGGCAAAAAAAATAGAGGTCGAAGTTTCTGACTTCGTCCGACCCAAAGTCTGGGTCGGACAGTGGGTCGGATGGAGCTTGGACACAGGACCGAAACCTTCTGGAACGGTCCGACCCAGAGGGTATGGGTCGGACGGAAATAGTGCTGGGTCGGACGGGAAGATTTTTAGAGAACGGGAGTCTACTGGAATGGTCCGACCCAGGGCTTGGGTCGGACGCTGGGTCAGACGACCCATTACTTACAAAAAAAAAACTGTAACTTATAACTATATAGTATATATATATATAGTATATATATATATATAGTATACCCACCTATACATATGTATGTACATATGTATGTAAACCATGGATGAGTAATGAAAGGTAAGTAAATGAAATACAAGTGTAAGGAATGTAAGACTTAGTAAGTATGGAGTAGTAAAAACAAAAGTAGTTGAGTTAAGATTAATAATAGTTAGATTAATCATTTAATTGTATGCATATCATAGGATTTGAATTGTGACCACCGGAGGACGTTCGGAAACACGTACGACGGTGAACGGTATGAATTCCTCATGCCCCGTATGCTATCTTGGTTACTCTGATTTGTGTGTTGTGTGCTAATTGATCACCAAATAAGATAAATGCACGAATCGGAGTTACTATGCATACTTGTGAATATGTAGTGCTGTATGTTGTGAATACTTTCTTAAATCTCATTTTGTATAATTCATGAAATGTATGGATGAATATGAATGCATGTATG
Source organism: Limonium bicolor (assembly GCA_023374045.1). Classification (NCBI taxonomy): domain Eukaryota; kingdom Viridiplantae; phylum Streptophyta; class Magnoliopsida; order Caryophyllales; family Plumbaginaceae; genus Limonium; species Limonium bicolor. Next base: position 109,053,644 of record CM041779.1, read on the forward strand.
TATGTTGTATTGTACTGTGACCGATTGTGATTGTGCTTGGACTTCTAACTTATTCCTAACAAGCTAACCAATCTAACTTAAATTGGTAATTAAATTGGAATGAGTAGAAGTCCGATATAGTTTCGGCCACGCGTGAGGATGCGGAGTCACGAGAGGTTGGCTCCAATTCCTGACTCTTAAACAAGTTCGCGGCCCAAATCCCTTAAGTGGGTAGCATCCCGGATTGGTGAGTCAAGTAAATCCCGGAGGGGGACGGAGTAGTCCCCAGGGCCGGAGGTCCCGACGACTTAACTTGAGTATAAGTAAGTAAGTAAGAATGAATAAGTAAAGTAATTGAAAGTAAGTAAGTGCAAGTAAGAGAAAGTAAGTTAAATGAGTAAAAGAGTAAATAGCATTATGATTAACCCGGATGCGTAACTTGGCTAACATCGTGAAGGTAAGTATCATGTGCATTATGGTATGGATGCCTTGAATTGTATAATGTATTGAATATGCATGTATGTTGTATGTAAAGCATGTATGTATGAAATTAATGAATCGCATGTTTAGTGGACGTCAAATAGTCGGTGTGCCCTAGCTAGCACGCGGTATATGCGGAGTTCATGCGCAGCTTTTGCTGAGCCCCTAGGGGCACCGTTTTTACTACACGCAGGTACAAGAGAAGCATGAAGGCCATGAAGTGATGTAGCTAGTTCTTGACTTCTTTTTGGGTTGTAAACAATGAATGATGATTGGCGTACCAAGTAGTACACGGCTGTAAGTTTTTGATTAGCCGGTGTACCATGGGGTACACCTTTTTGAATAGTGGAAGTATTGGATCGGGGGTATAGATGAGTAGCTTTAGAAACTCATTCTTTTGGGAAGTCGAATTTGGATGTAATTGAATATACTTAAATACTCGGTGATCCATTGATGTAAGTACGCGGTATGTGGTATTTTGGTAAGTAATACAGTAGCTCGGTACACTATGTTCATCAGACCGTCACTGTAAGCAGTAATAGCCTTGCTAGCCGTATGGGCGGTTAGCGGCGTTGTATCACCCGCCGTAGTAATAGTAGTATTTCCGCTGTGTACTGATGGATTAACAGGACGATTAGACGGTAAGCATAGGATTATCGGTCGGGGTGTTACAATAAGTGGTATCATCAGAGCGTAGTTACGCTCTGATGTCCATAAGTACTGAGCATAGGGGATACCGAGTTAGGATTTCAACTGTCTTAAGACGGATACTTAGAAACCTAACTAGGAACTACCGTTATTAATAACGGATACCCTGACGTTCTTAGGAACGATATCTTGTTTAAATTCCAAGACCTTTGAGTCATATCTTGCGGAGCCTAATGTAACTGCTAAATGTTCAGATGTCAGGAAGAGGTCCAGGTCGCCCTAGAGGAGGGGGCAATGACGGACCCGGCACGCAGACGATAGCTGAAATCGTCGCTGCCACGGTAGCGCAGATGCTACCCAAGTAATCCAAGCTATGCAACAGAACCAACAGAACCAGCAAACTCAAGCGGGGCCAATCCCTCCCCCTCCACCAGAGAAGCTAACTGGGTAAAAGCTGTAGCGGAACTCCGCCCTCCTTGCTTTAGGGGCGAGAGTGATCCGGCTAAGCTAGAAGCCTATATCTCCGAGATGGAGACGGCGTTCGAAACCCTCGAAGCTCCTGCTGGAGTTCGAGTCAGAGTTGCTGCTTATTATCTGAAAGATGCTGCTATGGATTGGTGGAAGCTTGTCAAACATGAGCACGTCAACGACCCCACCTTCGATTGGGAGTCTTTCGCATCTCTCCTCCGATCCAAGTACTATCCAGAGCACGTAAAGACAAAGAAAAGGCTAGAGCTGGACGCCTTGAAAATGACAGACAAGATGTCTGTGGATGAGTACTACCGCACCTTTACCTCCCTCCTCCTCCTCTCTCTACCTGACTTAGGATACACCGGCCAGGTGTTGGTCGATCGCTTCTATGGCGGTCTGAGCCATCGCCTTCGGTACGGAATGGGCTACACTCGATTTACCTCCCTTCAGGAGTGTTATCACGCGGCTTCTCGCGTTGAGATCACTTGCCAGCTAAGGGATGAAGAAACCGCGCTGAAGCACAAGGTCAACAACTAGAACACCAGGGTGCTGAGGAGCAGAACCAGGGTAAAAGCTGGAGAGAAGAAGGGAAAGTTCTTCGGTCAGACCTCCAAGAACTTCCCAAGTGAGAGCAGTACCCATGCTGAGCAGGGCAAACCAGTTGAGTTGCTTCAACTAGGTTCTTCTGCACCGGTGGCTGCAAAGCCACTGTATCACACCCCACCAAAGGGTTCTGGCTCCGGTTTTCACCAAAACCTTCTCAGATGGCCGCACCTATGTGTGCAGGAATGCAATCAGACCATCCCGGCAAAGACTGCTATGGGAGAGAGATCAAGTGCTACAACTGTCAAAACCAGGACACACGGCCAACAGATGCCCAGAGAACGCCAAACAAAAAGGAAACTTCCAAAGCTACAAGCAGAGGGAAGGCAAGGAGGTTACATCTGGCGATGCACCGACCCAGCAGGCACCACAGGGACAGGGATCCCGGGGACCTCAGAGGGGTGCACCTCATAGGCAGCATGTCCTTCATGTCATAGACCGTGACGGGTCCGGTTCTAAATCCGGCCCAGGTAATTAATCTAAACCTTTAATCCATGAGAAGCATGTCTAAGTATTGCAGTAACTGTATGAGTGAATGCATGAGTAAATGAATTGAAGTGTGTATTGAGCATGGAATGAAGTAGTTGAAACTAGTACTCACCGTAGATGAAATTTATAACCATAGGAAGCTTTAGTATCTGTTATCCGATACCGGTAAATCTGAATCAAGAAGAGATCGACATCACCACCACTACTACACCAACGAACAGTGTCAGGTCATCCGACCAGGTATGATTTATTAAGGGGATACCTGACACCCGAAGTGCAAATTTCAATCATCCGACGATGTAACGAGCTAGGAACGGGTCAAGGTGGATTTTATACACCCGAATTCCCCGGTGGAGCGAAGATGAAACTGAAAATGATGTGCTTGGGAAAGGACTGGAATCCTTATACCAAGACATACCAGGAGACACAAACACAAGATGGAGCAACGCCACCGACAATACCTCCAGAGTTTCAGACACTCGTCACACAAGCAGTAGAACTTGCACACAATGTGAACATGAACCGATCCCCGCACTTGAAGCGGACCTTTGTATCGTCAACTTCTACGAGAAAGAAGGACGACTTGGGTTACACCAAGACAAGGACGAGACAGCGGAATCTCTTGAACAAGGAGTGCCCGTAGTGTCTTGGTCCATTGGTGATGACGTCGTATTCCTGTATAGCGAGCAGAAGCGTGCGGACCTCGCACAGAAATTGGTATTGAGATCAGGAGATGTCCTAATCATGGGTGGAAACTCTAGGATGCTGTATCACGGGATCAACAAGATCAAGCTGAATACGGCACCACCGGCAGTAATCAATGCCACACACATGAAACCAGGACGCCTGAACCTTACCTTTAGAAAGTATTAAATTCATAGTATCATGTAATCTATTAGTAACGTGTATTAGAGACACGGTATGTATGATGGTTGGTTTATCAATAAAGAGCAGTGTTGATTTAATTCCACTTGTGTCCACCATCAATACTTATCCAATTGTGACTTCAATAGGTTGTGGACTCGGTACCGAAGGTATCCTGAGCATCCTCACCGAAGCGCAAGCCGGCAGAAGCGGCACCATTCTAACGGGAACCTTCCCAGTGAACGACATTGATGCCAATGTGTTATTCGACTCCGGCGCCTCTCACACCTTCGTATCACCATCCTTTGTGAAGAGGTTGAAGCTAGATGCGGGTGAGCTACCGAACTTCATGGTTACTCTCCATCGAAGGAGCGAGTAAAGTGCACCAGATACTATCAATCAGCCACCATCGAAATCAAAAACGAAGTGTTTCCCATTTCCTTCATCGAATTCAATGGATTGGAATTCGACTTAATCATCGGAATGAATTGGTTGGAGCGGCACAAGGTAGAATCCTCTGCGCCGAGCATCGATTGCTGCTCAAGAGTCCTTCTGGGGTTACAGTATCTTACCACCAGAGATCGAGAGAGCCTTCGACCACACTTATATCTGCTATGGCTATGTACCGGAGCTCAGAAAGGGCCAAGAAGTATATCTGTGTTATGTGCAAGACCTGGAGAGAGATCCAGAGTTCAGTGATGACGTACCGATCGTATCCGAATTTCCTGAGGTATTCCTTAAGGAGCTACCGGCATGCCACCATCGAGAGCAGTGGAATTTGAAATTGATCTTTTGCCAGGTACCGGTCCCATTGCTAGGGCACCGTACCGCATGGCACCTGCTGAAATGACCGAACTGAAGGAACAATTACTGACTTACTCGACAAAGGGTTCATACGCCCGAGCGTATCACCCTAGGGAGCACCGTTTCTCTTTGTGAAGAAGAAGGACGGTACCTCCGACTTTGCATCGACTACCACCGCGAACTGAATGCGGTTACAGTCAAGAATAAATACCCATTGCCACGCATCGACGACCTATTTGATCAGCTGAAAGGATCATCAGTCTTCTCCAAGATTGACCTCCATTCTGGGTATCATCAAATTGCTATCAAAGAGCAAGATATTGAGAAAACGGCATTCCGTACCAGATTGGCCACTACGAATTCACAGTGATGCCATTCGTCTGTCAAATGCACCAGCTAAATTCATGGACCTCATGAATCGTCTATTCAGTGAGCAATTGGATACTTCAGTGGTTGTCTTCATCGACGACATACTTGTATACTCCAAATCAGCAGAGGAACATGAAACCCATTTGAGGAAAGTGCTTGAGACACTGTGCGAGAACCAGCTGTATGTGAAGTTCTCCAATACGAGTTCTGGCTTCTGGCTAGATCAGGTATCATTCCTTGGTCATGTCATCTCGAGCGCAGGTATCTCAGTGGACCCTTCTAAGATAGTAGTTGTACGATCATGGCCTAGAGCCAAGACCGTTACCGACATTAGGAGCTTTCTTGGTCTAGCCGGTTACTACCGGAGATTTGTAAAGGACTTCTCGAAAGTCGCTAAGCCCATGACTACATTGATGAAGAAAGATGCACCGTTTGTATGGACAGATGAGTGCGAGTTATCATTTCAGAAACTAAAAGACTCATTGACCTCAGCGCCCGTCCTTACTCTTCCAGAGGGCACAGGGGATTTGAGGTATATTGTGATGCTCAGGCAAAGGAATGGGATGCGTACTCATGCAGCATGGCAAGGTTGTTGCTTATGCCTCCCGCCAGCTGAAAAAGCATGAGGAGAATTACCACGACTCACGACTTAGAGTTAGGAGCCATTGTCTTCGCCTTGAAGATATGACGACACTATCTCTATGGGTAAGCATCACATCACTCACTCGACCCACAAGAGCTTACAGTATGTATTCACACAGAAAGAACTGAATTTGAGACAGAGAAGATGGATGGAATTTCTTTCAGACTATGACATCAACTTCCAGTATAAGGAAGGGAAGGCAAACATTGTAGCCGACGCCCTGAGCCGTCGAGCACACTCGCTCCATTCACTACTCGCTTCTTCTAGCTTGGTTGACGAGGTGCGAGACGCTTAGTTGAGCGACCCTTACCTAACCGAAATCAGACAAAAGATTGAAAATGGTACATTTGAGAAGAAGAAGTATGACTTCAAGCTACACGAAGATGGTTTGATCCGGTTGAATGGCAGGTTATGCGTCCCCCGAAGCAATGCTGAGCTAAGGGATCGCATCCTGCGAGAGTCACACAGTTCCACATTATCCGTCCATCCAGGAGCCTCCAAGATGTACAAAGACATGAAGAGGTACTTCTGGTGGTCTGGAATGAAGTCAGATGTGACAGAATATGTATTGAGGTGCTTAACATGCCAAAAAGTAAAATTCGAACATCGTAGACCGGGCGGAATGGTACAATCGATGCCAGTTCCGGAGTGGAAATTTCATGATATCTCCATGGATTTTTGTTGTAGGACTCCCACCTGCCAGGGGAGGACTCAACATGATCTGGGTTGTAGTTGATCGCCTTACCAAGGTGCCAGATACATACCGATGAAGGACACCTGGAAGGTAGTGAAGCTAGCTGAGCTATTCGACAAGGAGATTATCAGACATCACGGAGTCCCGAAAACTATAGTATCTGACTGCGACACCATATTTTTTTCGAGATACTGGAGAGCTACACGGCAAGCGTTGGGTACAGAATTGAAGTCGAGTACCGCCTTTCCATCCTCAGACCGACGGTCAGACAAAAGGACCATCCAGACACTGGAGGACATGCTTCGGGCATGTGCCTTAGACTTTCAGGGGAGTTGGTTAGATAAGCTTCATCTTATCAAATTTTTCTTACAATAATAGCTATCATGCTTCGATTAAGATGTCGCCTTTCCAAGCCCTATACGGTAGACTTGCCGTACACCCTTGTGTTGGGATGAGTCGAGTGAAGCGGTCATCATAGGACCGGAGTACCTTGAACAAGTGCAAGCTGAAGTTCAGCAGATTCGAGCCAATATGAAGGCAGCCCAAGATAGACAGAATCCTATGCGGATGTGAGACGACGTGACCTTGAGTTCGCCGTGGGCGACCAAGTGATCTTGCGCGTTTCACCTATGAAGGGCGTATTCCGTTTTGGTCAGAAGGGCAAGCTTAGCCCAAAGTTTGTAGGGCCGTACACTATTACCGAAGAGTTGGATCCGTAGCCTATAGGTTAGCGTTACCTGAGGACTTGGGGCGTGTCCATGATGTATGTCATGTGTCACAACTCAAGAAGTATATCGCTGATCCTTCTCACGTCTTAGAGCTCGAGAGACTATCCATCGAGCCGACTATGCGATATGTTGAAACCCTAGTGAGAATCCTGGATAGGAAGACCAAGACACTCGCCATAAGTCTATACGAATGGTGAAGGTCCTATGGTCAAACCATGATGTTGAAGAAGCGACATGGGAGTTGGAAGATGCCATGAAGGCTAAGTAACCACAGTTGTTCATAGACTAGAGAGTCTAGCATTTAGCAATACGGGTACGGGTCGTACCCCTTTTAAGGGGGGTAGAGCCTTTTGCAGTGCTTCGGGGTAAGCATTGCTTAGTGCGTAGGTATTGTAGTAGGTTTTGATGGCACATGTAGTGCGGAGCGTATGTGTATGTATGTGTAATGTGTGTGTATGGATGTGTATGTTACCATGTAATGTATTGTGTAATGTGGATGTGATGGTAATGCATGGAAATGAAGATTGCGTATGTGAATTGTGTATGATGCTGAACTGTGTATGCTTGCAATGTGGAAGGAAGTAAACACCTCATAGGTGGTAGTAAGACACATTAGGGCCAATTGGTTTGCCTAATGAGTAGAATTAATAAACTAATTAACTTGAGCAACTTTGAGGGCAAAGTTTCTTAGGGGGGTAGATTGAAATACCCCGTAATTAGAAACAGTGATTAATTAGGCTAATCAATAATTTAGGAGCTTAATTAAGTGTAATAATCATGAGGAACAAATCCCGAAGAAAACGGATCCTTAAAACGGGTTAAAATCACGAACGAACCTTAAAGCACGTTTTTCGAGGTAACCGGGAAAACGTGTCTTTAAGCGGGTCAAATAGACTCGTAACAATTTTGGTCAACTAAATAATTATTAATAAATATTAGTGAAGCTTTAGAACCAATAAAATCAAGAAAACGAGAAATTAGTAAAAACTGTCAAAAACGGGAAGTTGTGGGGTAGGAACATAAATAACCAAAACTTATGTGTCCAATATTGTAAATAGAATTTTAAAAACCCATATGGGCTGCATGTTGTCCGATTGGGAGCCCCCACTCACACCCTCTCTTAACTTCCTTTTATTTGTAAAAGACAAAAAGAGTTAAAAAGCAAAAAGTAACCTATTACTACCTCACATTCTCTCTCTCCTATCTCTATTTCCCTCTCTCACGTAAAGCCCCCACCCTCACTCTCTGATTTTTCTTTCCTTCTTCTCCAAACCGATGGCTATGGAGTTTTGAAGCAAACCACAAAAAACTTCCTCTTCTCTCTTCTTGTTACTCCATCAAACCTCTTCCAAAAATTATAAAAACTACACCATTGGAATCCTCTCACCAAGTAGAGCATTCCTATCTTTTCAAAATTCGAAAAGGAGCACTTTCATCTCCATGGGTGTGGAGCTTTTGGAGCTTCAAGACCACCATTAGAACCACCTTCTTCCCCTTGTTCCTTTGAGGTAAAAATATTCTCAAAACTCCATTGTTTTTCTAGCCTTAAAGGCAAAACGAAAATCTAGCTAAAACCTTGTTTGGTTCCTCTTGTACCCAGCCGATTTTGGCACTCTTGGAAGGTGGGAAACATTATTCTTGAGCTATTCCAAACAGCACTTGTACCCTTGCAAGGTAATGAGAATTCTAAACCCTAGAACTTACATTAAGAGCTTAAATAATGTTAGGGTTAGTTAGTGTATTAAAATGGTGTATATGAATGGGTTGTAGTTTAGATTGTGGAGTGCTGTAACCGGTGAGAAGAGGAGAAAAGGAAAGAAGAAGGAAGAAGAAAGGAGAAGCTAGTAAAGCAACAAGGTAAATCATATTCTCTTGTGTAGTTTAGTAATATATAATGTAACAGATTTATAGAAGTGAAAATTGGTATTGTAAAATGCTAGTATAGTGGTAGTGTAATGTGTAGGGGGAAACAAGCTTTTAAACCTTTAAAAGACATTCTAAAACTTGTTGAAACATAATTGGGAGTGGGATGTTAAGTGCAGGAAATTTTAATAGTGTTATTGTGTTGGTATTGGTGTATGAGAGGTTGTATATTGTGATTGTTGAAAACAGGTGAGATTGATGGGAATGGGTGAATAAGCAATGTGGTGAGAGTATAAAAATATAGGGGAGACTATGGCAAAATTTACCTAGGACTAGAACACTTAGTGAACTAGAAACTAGGTGGATAAGGTGGTTTATAACAGATTTTGATAGAGAAAGATAGAGGGTATATTAGGAGAGATAGTTAATGTAGTTATAATGTATTAGAGGTGTTAGAAATGACATTAGAAGAGGGAGTTGTAGAAGGGGAGTGCATTAAGGGAGGACAAGGTGAGTGTTGAATAGAAACTTAGAGAATTGTGTGTATAAATTAGTATAGAATTGTGTAATGAATTAGGAAATAAATTAGCATGATTTAGAGTGTTTAAATGGTACTAAAACATGTTAGGATGTATGTAGGAAGATTGGGGAAGCAATGGGTGAAATTGGGAAAGAAAAATAAAATCTGTAGCAATGTTCTGACTTCGTCCGACCCAGACGGTGAGTCGGACGTGGGTCGGACGGGGCTTAAGGGACGATAATCAACCCTTCTGGAATGGTCCGACCCAGGACCGTGGATCGGACGTGGGTCGGACAGACAAAAAAAATAGAGGTCGAAGTTTCTGACTTCGTCCGACCCAGAGTCTAGGTCGGACAGTGGGTCGGACGGAGCTTGGACACAGGACCGAAACCTTCTGGAACAGTCCGACCCAGAGGGTATGGGTCGGACGGAAATAGTGCTGGGTCGGACGGGAAGATTTTCAGAGAACGGGAGTCTACTGGAATGGTCCGACCCAGTGCTTGGGTCGGACGCTGGGACAGACGACCCATTACTTACAAAAAAAAAACTGTAAGCTTATAACTAGTATATATATATATATATGTATACCCACCTATACATATGTATGTATATATGTAAGTAAACCATGGATGAGTAATGAAAGGTAAGTAAATGAAATACAAGTGTAAGGAATGTAAAGACTTAGTAAGTATGGAGTAGTAAACACAAAAGTAGTTGAGTTAAGATTAATAATAGTTAGATTAATCATTCAATTGTATGCATATCATAAGATTTGAATTGTGACACCGGAGGACGTTCGGAAACACGTACGACGGTGAACGGTATGAATTCCTCATGCCCCGTATGCTATCTTGGTTACTCTGATTTGTGTGTTGTGTGCTAATTGATCACCAAATAAGATAAATGCACGAATCGGAGTTACTATGCATACTTGTGAATATGTAGTGCTGTATGTTGTGAATACTTTCTTAAATCTCAGTTTGTATAATTCATGAAATGTATGGATGAATATGAATGCATGTATGTATGTTGTATTGTACTGTGACCGATTGTGATTGTGCTTGGACTTCTAACTTATTCCTAACAAGCTAACCAATCTAACTTAAATTGGTAATTAAATTGGAATGAGTAGAAGATCGTTTCGGCCACGCGTGAGGATGCGGAGTCACGAGAGGTTGGCTCCAATTCCTGACTCTTAAACTAGTTCGCGGCCCAAATCCCTTAAGTGGGTAGCATCCCGGATTGGTGAGTCAAGTAAATCTCGGAGGTGGGACGGAGTAGTCCCCAGGGCCGGAGGTCCCGACGACTTAACTTGAGTATAAGTAAGTAAGTAAGAATGAGTAAGTAAAGTAATTGAAAGTAAGTGCAAGTAAGAGAAAGTAAGTTAAATGAGTAAAAGAGTAAATAACATTCCGATTAACCCGGATGCGTAACTTGGCTAACATCGTGAAGGTAAGTATCGTGTGCATTATTGTATGGATTCCTTGAATTGTATAATGTATTGAATATGCATGTATGTTGTATGTATGAAATTAATGAATCGCATGTTTAGTGGACGTCAAATAGTCGGCATGCCCTAGCTAGCACGCGGTATATGCGGAGTTCATGCGCAGCTTTTGCTGAGCCCCTAGGGGCACCGTTTTTACTACACGCAGGTACAAGAGAAGGATGAAGGCCATGAAGTGATGTAGCTAGTTCTTGACTTCTTTTTGGGTTATAAACAATGAATGATGATTGGCGTACCAAGTAGTACACGGCTGTAAGTTTTTGATTAGCCGGTGTACCATGGGGTACACCTTTTTGAATAGTGGAAGTATTGGATCGGGGGTATAGATGAGTAGCTTTAGAAACTCATTCTTTTGGGAAGTCGAATTTGGATGTAATTGAATATACTTAAATACTCGGTGATCCATTGATGTAAGTACGCGGTATGTGGTATTTTGGTAAGTAATACAGTAGCTCGGTACACTATGTTCATCAGACCGTCACTGTAAGCAGTAATAGCCTTGCTAGCCGTATGGGCGGTTAGCGGCGTTGTATCACCCGCCGTAGTAATAGTAGTATTTCCGCTGCGTACTGATAGGATTAACAGGACGATTAGACGGTAAGCATAGGATTATCGGTAGGGGTGTTACAATGAAGATATGATTCATTAATTTTGATATTATGATTCATTAAAATTGATATTATGATTCATTAACTTACAAGTAGTGAATTAGGTAACAAACTTGAAACTAATAATGGATCATTATTGTAACGCAACTTTATTATTATTTATATTGTTATTATTATTGTTGTTTTGTGGTGTATTATTATTTATACGATGTATATATTTTAAGTCTTATATAGTGAATCATATAGTTTTTTAATATACCGATTTCAAAACAGATAATGAATTATTATTGTTTTGTAGTGTATTATTATTATTGTATAGTGTATTTTAGATTGTATCTAGTGAATCAAGTATGATTGATATGTATAGATATATACATATAAAAATATAAAATTTTAAAGTTGTCAAAACATATCCATGTCGGGTCTTGTTTTGAAGAGCTTGAATTTAGATGAACAATGATATAATTTTTTTATTTTGGACTTATATTTTAAAAGTTATAATCAATTGAAAATTAATATAATAAAAGACAGTCCAGTCAACAAAACAGTCCAATCAACTGCTGACTGGACTGCCACATCAAATGAGCCGTGTATACTAAGAACGGACGCGCTGCACGATCGACCTACTGCGGCGCCAAAGGTCCCATTTTTTTACTGAGCATCTCACTTTTTCCAATTATAAGTTATATAATCATATCAATTTTTTATATTTCCTTTTACCTATTTTTTGTCTTTGTTTTTATTAATGGGGCCTTATTTAAAAATGAAAGTTATAATGTGTAGAAATCTAATCAAATTATGGCTGACATGAAATTATTCACTTAGTACATAAAATAAAAAAAGATAGAACTGTGACGATGAATGTATATTATTTTGGAAATTGCATTGTACGACCAGACCAGTCTTCCTCCCCAATGCCACTCTCTCTAGATGTTGGATAAACGTATCATTAATTTAACTCTAGGATAAATAATGCATATGGCGAGTATACATATAATCTGAAAGCATCTCGTCTTGTGGACACTTGCAGCAGGTTAAAAGTTTCTGGTGGGTCAATATTACCAGGGCAATACAAATGTATTCTCAATAAGCCCCCTTTAGCAGATCTATTATTCACAGTTGAGAATGCTTTTCATAAGAGCCTCATTTCGTAGTCACCCGCTGTTGTAATGTATCTCACCCAAGGAAGTGCCTGGTATCCGCTCTTTTCAATAATCTTCAAATAACGCACCTGATTAACACAGTATCTACTCATTAGATAGTTTCTGAAATATATACAAGTATGCAAATTATCCTACAAACACAGAAACAAGCCACCAGGGAAGGATTGATGAGGTGAAATTATCATTTAGTCAACAACTAGAGAGCGAGACCTGTATTCCTGAGACAGTATAATATGGTATTTCAAACTTAAGACGAACAGGGGCTTTAGTCTCAACCACAACATCATCCTCAGCTTCAATACTTGGACGTGTATACTCAACTCGTAGGAGATATTCCTGCAAAGAAATTCCATACTTTTTACGAGACGAGAGGTCATCCATCTGACCTAGACTAGTACTCACAACAAAGGACCAGAGTGTTCAACCTAGCTAGTTACCCACCTTGTTTCCGGGGAGAGATTTGATTTTCCAGATAATGGCGTCGCTCTCTGGAGCGTATTTTGCAGATCCTGTTGAAGATCGAATGGTGGGGTTGGTAGTGTCATATGGCACTGGCAGCAAGATCTCTACATTTGTTGCAGAACTGCAATACAACAGGTTGATAACAAATTGGATAAGATATATTTGAATCAGCTAGTAAATGATCAAGTTACCTTCGTTCCTTGTACTGGCTCCTAATCTTCAAACTGATACCAGTTCGACTTCTTGAAAACCTCTCCACTTGAGCTTCAACCCAAATGAGTGGTTTCACCTGGAGTACACACACCCAGCACCATATATGTTTAAAAAAATTATTGATCTCTTAACTGTCGTACATGGATATTAGCATATATATACATATGTAGAGATTTCACTTGAGTATTCAGAAGATGACTGCTGAACCAAATGTACAATATTCATGAGAAAAAGGGAAGAAGGGTGAACCTGGGTACTTAGTCGGTAAGTCATTAGCTCAAAAGTTCCATCAGGTGGAATAAAGGATATTGTTCTGTCATTCTCAAATCGAGCCAACCTTACGCACCTGAGAGAAACACGAAATAGAAGACTAAGCAATTTTCTGTATAGAGGCTTAGCAAAGCTATCTCAAAAGTTTGATGAACTATTATTATTATTATGTTGTTACTGATGAAACTTGATATCCTCCAAATCAATAGCTCTTCCTTTGTTGTTTTGCCTTGAGCTTCCAGCAGAAGTCTGTCATTCAAGCCCAGCTTGCACTCTGGCATACCACTGTGTAAGAATTCACCACCATTCATCGGTGTGCATGATCAATGATTGATTTACACAATGCCCACACACGATTACTAGTAACATAATGAACAGAAACAGAAGAAAAATATAATGCCTCAGCTGAGTTTTCATCTTAAGTTCCCCATTGACATCTGAACGGATCACTTGTCCATTGCTATTGATCCGTATATTCACACTTTCTATCACATCCAGGAAAACCTAAAACAGAAGGACAAATATTATACTTCAGGAAAGAATGAATGCAAAACCGCAGGGTAGGCTGTCTTCTTGGCAGGCATGGCGGGAGAAGGTGTGGTACCTCGTTCCTTTGATATTTTATCCCGTCACTACGCCAAGATACAGCATTTGTAACAGCCATTGGAGGCCTTTGGATGACTTCCATCCTAAATGCGTCAGTCTTTAAAATTCGCTTAGAATCTTTGCTTCGGTGTACTGGGGATAGCCAAGTCCATCATCTCATCTAGTAGCTCATACTGCGATAGTTCAGCAACATAATTAATTACTATTCACCAAGAGTTTTGATCATTACAGTAGATAATTCCTTAATTGACATGACTTGGAATCATTTGAGCTGGTGCTTACCACTACAACAAAGTTATCCCTTAGCGATTCCTCCTCCAATTCTTCAAAGTAGTGCTTAAACACCTGTATAGTGATACAAATTAAGAGATAACAAGCAGCACAAGTATTACAATTGTGCGAAGGAAAACGCAAACCTCAATCGTCCGATGGAGGAAGAGGAGGAGACTGGCAGCATTGCAATTCTGGCGACAAGCTGTCATGAGGTAGAGATTATTACACTGCACATACATATATGTCACCCCTTTTTGAATCAAACAGGATTCAGAGACGTCGCATGATCAGCCTGCAAATATGATCGATTGTTAACATTCTTTTTCCGCAAACGAATCCGTATGATTTTTTTTTTTTACAGTTTTAATTCCTCACTCTGTACTCACATACAGACACATCAATATACTTATAGATGAAACCAGAAACCTATGAGAAAATTTTCTACCCATTCAGTCCCTTACTTGGATGCGAGAATTGGACTAGTAGACATAGAGAGAGAGAAAGAGCAAGGAGAAGGGGAACCTCCTTGACGAGAAGCTTCGTGAAGACGCGCTCCGCGTCCGTGGCAGATACGTCGCCTCTGTAGTCGCGCCAATTAGAACTCGGCCTTTGATGTCGAGAAAGAATAGCGCCGAAGCAGCGCCAGCCATGATCACTAATGGAGCTCCTATCACCAACCGGCGCGCACAGAAAACATGCAAATGTCTGATTCTTATTTCCTTTTCACTTGTTTTTCTATCTAATGAATTTTCGAGGAAGATCAATTTAACGAACTATGCGAAGATTTTCATTACGTCTCTTTTGATTTATCGTTTTATTGCAGTCGACCAGAATTCGATCGATGTTAATAATATTTTGGATTCGGAAAGTTATCCCCTGCATTTACCTTCAAATTCTCTTGTCTAACATCTGCCCCTATCGTATCTTCTCCCACTCGATTGTGCGTGTGTTTTTGGGAAAAAAATAAACAAGGACTGTGCAACTATCATGTTTGAAATTTATCTAAAGCTTTACAATGATTATAGCTCCATCATTATTATATATAGTTTTAGACATCTATAACATTTTGGTGCCCTCTATCGGAAATAAACAGTGGGGGATAGTAACCACGATTCCACATGGATTTGTAGGTCATGTATAATAAACTGTTCTTAATTTGTAAAAAAAATTGCAGGTGCTCACAATTGGAAAAAAAAAAAAAAGCTTGACAAGGACGAGAAATTTGCCACGGTGGAGGACTTCGTGTCTAGAGTAGATCTAAAAGATTTGTTGGGGAATCTAGCACGGTCTATGAGAGATACTTTGAAAGTATTGAGCAGCTGCAGTTGAAACTAATGCAGTGAAACGAACAAAAGTTGTGACAACATCAACGATGGCGTTATCGATAATGCTCTGTATCGGTCGCGGAAGCTAGGGTTGGGGCTCGCGGCGAAAGTTAGGGTTGGGGCTCCGAGTCAATCAAATGGCAAAATCGAATATGATTTGATTGCCACAGCTGCGCCTGGATGTCTAGCAATTCGTCTTCCGTTTCTTCGTCCACTGCAAATCAAGCTTGGTTCAAGATCAGTTTATCCGTTGTGCAGGGGTTTACTAAGTCCTTAGTCTGGACTGTGCTGTCCGAGATCGGTGACAAGTCTTTCATTGCAGCTGCACGCCGATGAGTTTCGGCAAAGTGATGCGTAGTATTCCACCTTCATAATTTGCGTGCGAGTCTGAGTGCTGGGTTATCCAATTTGTGTATTGTCACCTCAGCGCATATTCTTCTTCTCCGATCAGAAACCCTAGGTTATCGACTTTGTGTATTGTCTGGGCAAGTTTCAAGCTGCAGGGCTGTTTTTTTTTTTTTCTGCCTACCTGGTGTTGATTCAAGGCCTTTTGGAGGTGAGTGCTGGGTTCGATCGAGTCATCTCCGTGGCAGTGTGTGCTCTTCTTTGCGTGACAGGCTGCTTACTCTGAGCAATTTTGTGTGGTAAGCTGGTTTGCGTGAGTCGATATCCGATTAGTTGTCGGGTTTTGTGCTAATCTCTGCTATTAGTCTGCTTCTGTTGTGGGCGGCTAGTGGTCGGAAAGCTTGGGTGGTCTGTTCTGGCTTTTCTTCCTGATTCTTCACGGTGTGTCTTTATCAGATGAGTTGCCTTGCACTCAATTGTAGGGGATTGGGGTCTGCTGCGGCGGTTCGCTGGATTTTGGGGGTAGTGGCTTCAGAGACACCTCTTTTTGTAATCTTGTTAGAAACAAAGTTATCTTCTTTTGAAATGCGGTCGGTGGCATGTAGGTTATGGGGGTATCATTGGGCAGTGCGCGGGGATAGTGAAGGTAGGAAAGGTGGGGTAGCCATGTTTTGGCGGGATATTTAGGATGTAACTTTGTTAGGTTTTCGGCTCACCATGTGGATGTTTTGGTCTGTAATCTGGGGGGGGGGGGGGGGGGGGTAAAGTGGAGACTCACGGGAGTCTATGGCTGGTCTCATGTAATTGATAAATGGAAAACTTGGCGATTGTTGCGTTATCTTTATGCTTAGTGGCAGGGCCTTTGGCTCCTCGGTAGCGATTTTAATGAAGTTTTGAGCCTGGCTGAGCACCATGGTCGTGGTTTCCGTGCTCAATCGGCAATGCATGCTTTCCGCTGCTGTCAATCTGATTGTTCTTTGTCAGATTTGGGCTATCGTGGTACTTGTTTCACCTATACCAATCGTGCAGACTTTCCTTACACAACCAAGTCTAGGTTGGATCGTTTTGTTGCCAATGATTCATGGTTGGCTGTCTACCCCGATGCGCAGAATTACCACCTTCGTTGGGGACGATCTGATCACAAGCCTATTAAGTTATTGCTTCGACCTACTACCCGTCGTGGCCTGAAGCCTTTCCGTTTTGAAAATTGTTGGGCTCAAGATGATCAATGCCGCACCATGGTTCAGTCTATTTGGACTCAGTCAACTACAGGTTATGGTGGGAAGGTCAAAGCATGTGGAGATGCCCTTCGAGCTTGGGGGACAAAGAAAATTTGGGTGGAAAAGCGAGCTCTGCGACATGCCCAAAATGAGCTTGATCAGATTGCCCAAATTCCACCTACGTTGCAAAATTTGAACAACTGGAAGTCCGCCTTTTTTGCTGTTGATTTGTTATTGCTGCGTGAGGAAGTATGGGTTCAGCAACGCTCTCACCAAACGTGGTTGCAGGCTGGTGATAGAAATAGTAAGCTGTTCTTCAATCGCTTCCGTGCGCGGTCACGTCGAAATGCCATTTTCACGCTATCTTCACCTTCTCTACCGACTGCAACCACTTGGCCTGGTGTGGAATTTGTGGCTCGGGACTATTTCCAATCCCTTTTTACCACTTCCAATCCTCAACCAGATTTCCATTTGTTTGCATGTGTGGAAGATCGTGTTCCGGGCCATATGCATGCCTCAATGGGTTTG
Source organism: Limonium bicolor (assembly GCA_023374045.1). Classification (NCBI taxonomy): domain Eukaryota; kingdom Viridiplantae; phylum Streptophyta; class Magnoliopsida; order Caryophyllales; family Plumbaginaceae; genus Limonium; species Limonium bicolor. Next base: position 109,071,319 of record CM041779.1, read on the forward strand.
TCTTTCACCCAAGACGAAGTGGTAGCAGCTTACAAGCAACTTAATCCTTCAAAGGCTCCAGGACCAGATGGTATTAATGGGGTTTTTCTCCGTACTTATTGGCCCATTATAAGCGAGGATTTCATTACCTCAGCTTTGGATTTTCTGAATTCAGATGCCATGCCGACCTCTATCAATCATACACATATTGCCCTTATCCCAAAAAAGCAAGGAGTCACTTCAATCACGGACTTTCGACCAATTTCCTTATGTAACACGCTCTACCGTGTAATCTCCAAAGTTTTGCTCAATCGTGTGCAGTCAGTCATGCCTTTTGTCATATCTGAAAATCAGGGTGCTTTTGTCAAGGATCGTCTTATTACTGATCAGGTCCTGATTACTCATGAGATTCTGCATCTCATGTGCACTTCAAAGGCCAAGGTTCATGGGTTTTTTGCTTACAAAGTTGATCTGTCTAAGGCGTTTGATAGAGTTGAATGGCCTTTCGTCTTGGAGGTTTTGAACCGCATGGGGTTTCATCCCTTTTGGATCAAAGCGGTACAGAAGTGTCTCACTACAACCTCAATGGCTGTTCTTATAAATGGATTCTCGGGAACTACTTTTTATACACAACGGGGCCTGCGTCAGGGGGACCCTTGTCACCGCTTCTTTTTATTTGTTGCATGGAGGTTCTCTCGTCAGCTCTACACCTTGCATCTGAAGTCAACCATTATTTTGGTTTTACTTTTAGCGGTCTCCCTTCGCCTATTACCAATTTGTTATTTGCTGATGATTGCATCATTTTTGGAAAGGCCTCAGTTTCCAATGCTCAAGCTTTAGCTAATATTCTGGAGGATTTTAAGCAAGCATCTGGGCAGTGCATTAATATTGACAAGTCAGCAATTATGTTCTCCAAACACTTGTCTGCTCCACTCTGTGCTGCGGTTTCTTCTACTCTAGGGGCCCGTCAAGTTAGTGACTTGGGTATGTATTTGGGCTTTCCGGTCAAGATGGGCCGAGATCGTAATGCCATTTTTGCGTATATCAAGGATAGGGGGCGAAGCGCATAAATCAATGGTCCCACCAGGTCTCTCAAGTAGGTCGGATAAATCTGCTCAAGTCTGTTTTGCAAGCTATTCCCACGTCTGTTATGTCTATTATTGCCTTGCCCCAAACCCTGTTGAAAGCAATTAAAAGCATGATTTCAAAGTTTTGGTGGAGCGGAGCCTCTGCCAAATCATCAATTCATTGGACAAACTGGAAAGCTATGTGCCTCCCTTTATCCTTGGGCGGGTTAGGTTTTTGAGATCTTCGCAGCTTTAATCGGGCCCCCCTGGGGAAGCAGCTGTGGCGCATCATGGTTAATCCTTCTTCTCTCATTTCTCGTTTCTACACAGCCCGTTATCTTGGTCACACGCCTCTTTTGCAAGCTCAACCTACATCAAATTCAAGCCCTATTTGGAAAGCACTTTTGGGGGTACGTAACTTGATTGACATGGGCGGACGTCGGTGGATTCATAATGGTCGTACCACACATGTCAATGATCGTTGGCTCCTCTCTAAAGAGGGAGGACGACCTTATCTTTGGTCGGTCTCTCCTGCTCTCCATCACGCTCCGATGTCAGATTTCATGCTCGCTCCTTCTACATGGAATGTTCCACTACTGCGGGCCACTTTTCATCCGGAGGATGTTCAATACATTCTGGCTCTCCCTCTTGCCAATGCTGCTCAGGGCTCAGACACGTGCTTCTGGGGTTTCACTAAAACTGGCCACTATTCTGTCAAGACGGCTTATCATAGTGATGTTGCCCTCTCGCAATCCTTGCTTCCCAGCACATCTGCCTTATCCGTTACACATCAGGGTCAAGCTAGTAAGCGTTTATGGAAGACGGGCTTGCCTCCACGGTTCGCCTTTTTGGTTGGAAGATTTTGCATGGTGCTGTTCCTTACATGGACATTTCAGGCCACAGGATGCACCGCCTTGACCTGATTTTGTGTCCTCTTTGCGGGGGTGCTGATACATTGCCCCATGTTTTTTTCGACTGCCCAGTTGTTCATCCATACTGGGATTGCCTTGCAGTGACTCATCCTCCCATGCTTCACACAAATGCGGAATTTGTTGACTGGTTCACACAGTCTTGCATTACCAGGTCTGTCTCTGATCTGTGCGCCCTTACCTCTCTTCTTTGGAGGATTTGGTATGCTCACTGTCAGTTTGTGCATTTTCGGGTTCAAACCTTTGAGGCTGGATGGTTTCAAGCAGACGGTTTCCTTCATCCTAGTCGGCCCCTCCAGGGCTCATCTTCTTCTACTTGCTTGTCTGCCCATCGTTCTGCCAACGGTCACTGGGTTGAGATTTTTGTTGACGGCAGTCTTGACCAGTTCGGTTGTTTTGGCCTAGGGGCAGTAACTCTTTTTGATGGTGTAGTCACTGGTGCAGCAATTTCAGCTGGCATGGGGTGTTTGGAACCATCTTACGTTGAGGCTTTGGCTCTTGCCCTGGGTATTGATATTGCCAAGCAACATGAGTTGCAACATATGTGCATTCTGTCAGATTGCAAGAGTATTGTTGACTATATTTCACATGACACTGTTTTAGCCAACCATGCAACGGCTTTAGACGACAATACGGCGGGTTTTCTTAATCACTTACTTTCTCACCTTCCGCCTACTTTTGATGTTGCTTGGTTTCATGTTAGTCGCGATAGCAATTCCATAGCTCATAACCTAGCTTTTCATGCTAGAAAATCGCAGCTTTCCACAAGCTGTTGGAAGTCCTCTGACTTCCCCACCTTTGTACGCACTTTGTGTTCTTAATATCAATATAATCTTTGTTTTTTCAAAAAAAAACATCAACGATCCTGCTCAACATATCTAAAGATTTACATTCCTGATGGATACACAACACATAAGCTCATTAGCCATGTGCAATTTGTTCCCAGGTATACTCACCAAGCGTGCCTTAAGCTAGATTTCAACCTGACCTCCTCACTCCTAGTAGCTTACAACAATTGATGAAGGGGTTTAAGCAGTACTTCCGAACCAAGACCATTGGGCTAGAGCATGGAGTTTTGTCCCCACCCATGATGACGGTTGGTTCCTTTTCCGCTTTGACAAAGAGGAGGACCTGCAGCAAGTTCTTAACATGTGTCCCTGGCTTCTCAACTCTTCCCCTCTCGTTCCAAAAAATGGTCCCCAACATTTATTTTAACCCTAAAGACTTAAATCGTATTCCGGTATGGATCGAGCTCCCACGTCTTCATATTAGCCTCTGGTCTCAAGCAAGCTTTAAGAAAATTTATTCTAATAAGGTGGGAGTGCCCCTTCACTCTGACCAATCTACAACTGCTAAATCTAGAATCTCTTATGCTAGAGCTTTAGTTCAAGTTGCGAGCCTCGATTTTGAACCTCTACCCTTTGTTGATTTGAGTTGATTAGGGTCTGGTCGGGTTATAGGTCCCCTTATAACCTAAGGTTAATAACTATGTCCTAAAAACATTAATTACTAATTAGTCCTAAGTTAGCTCACTGGAACCTAATTAGAGTCGCCACCTAATTTTAACCTAGATTAAATTAGGAAAGAAGAGTTTGGGTTCGGAGGCTTGGTATTCAACTTATTTAGGGTTTAAATTACTTTCATTACCCCTCCTAGGTCGTTTTTCCTCTACTCATGTCATTAACGGCTTATTACGGGGTCGATTTAACCTAAGTGCGCAAGTTTCTAATTTTTTTGTGTTTTTAGCATTTTTTGACAGAAATTAAAAGTGGAAATTGAAATCACCTAAACTAAGGTTTCAGAGGCCGAATTAGGTCAAATTTTGATTCTGTCCGTGACCACGGACTAATGTTCGAACCCATAGACCCTAGTTAATCTAGTTATGCAGAAAAGTCGAATTGAAAAGAAAACAAGATTTTGAAAAGTTCAGGGCCACAAACAGGATGTCCGTGGGCCCGGACATGTTTTGTAAAACCCTAAATTTTAGAAATTTTAAAATTCTGCCGCCGTCTCAGTGCATTCGGGTTTACTGACAGGGCGTCCGGACCCCGGACATACGGTCCGTGGGTGCGGACCACCCTCGGACGGTGGCGTTTAGGCTGTTCCCGGCGCTGTTTTGGCTCAAATTTTATGGATGTGTAGCCTAAGAGATTTCCAAAATGTTAGTAATCAAAGATTTTCAATTCAACTTTAAATTAATGATGAAACTTAACGAACAAGTTAATGGACATAAACAAAAAAAAACGTCAATTCTAAAACCGGAAGGAGTCGGTTCGAACTCAAATTTTAATACAAGGTCAAACAAGTCGTAGGGAGTTAGGAAATTAGGATTCCAACCTGTTTTTCCTTTGGGATTGACTGGATTCTTCACGTCGGGAGTCTTTCAGAGCTTCACTGGAGTCGGTTCCGGTTCGGGTTCGAGACCAGCTACTGACCCTTGTGAATTGAGGTTGTTCTTCACGTTTTGGTGGTGGTTTGATGATTGTTGGTATGGTGGGAGTTGAACAATGTGTTTAGATGATGATTTTTGAAGGTTTTTGATGTGATTTCGGTATTTAGGTGTTGAAAAACGTGAGGGAGTTGTAACGGCTGTGTTTCCTAATGTTCTAGGATTCTTCGAGATGTGTTTTGATCAAGGGATAAGGATCCTTAAGTATGCCTCCCTAAAGATAAAAAAATCCGGTAAAAGCCGAGATTTACCGACATCTTAGCTCAAAGGCTTCCAAATAGAATTTGACTATGAAATTTTAACCATATGTAAAGGAAGATATTTATGATTTTTCCAAGGTGGAATCAAATTTTTGGATACTGGAATATTTTTAAATTCAATTTCTCGTCAGTATCAATCAGAAATTGCTAGAAAATTATTGGAAATTCAAAAAATCAAAATTCCAAAGCCATTATGCTCAAAATGTCATTCTTTGACATGGTTAAAGTTTCAAAGCATTCTGAGTTTATTTGAGTCATTTTCAGAGGAGAGAGAAAGCCTATAGGAGGTCTTAGGGGCCTCGAAAATTACAAAAATCCCTGAAGATGACTAAGTCGTCCCTAACACCCCAGAACACGCCGATCGAACTGAGATTTCTCATTACTTGATCAAAGTGTCTCTCGTAACACCAAAGCCTTAGAAGCCCTACACCGGGGGTCAAAATTTTGGGTATAACAGATTGCCCCCCGTCAACTAGACTTTGTAATGGATATGAAGAGTCTAGTTGATGCTTGAGTGATACCTAAAAATTTCGGATCCTAAAAGACCCTGCATGCTATTGAAAACTGATGAATTGTTTCGAGCTATTCTAAGGCGCTGACTACCTATTCCATAAAAGGAAAACGATGTTGAGCTAATCTAAGGGGCTGATTACCTAAGAGTGAAGTGAAAAGATGTCGAGCTATTCTAAGGCGTCAACTACCTAAAGGTAAAAATGAAGTGATGTCGAGCTATTATAAGGCGTCGACTACCTAGAAGGATGAAATGATGTCAAGCTATTCTACGGCGTTGGCTACCTGTAATGAATGAAATGATGTCAAGCTATTCTAAGGCATTGACTACCTAAAGTGATGAAATGATGTCAAGCTATTCTAAGGCATTGACCACCTGAAAGTGAAATGAAGTACGTCGAGTATTCTAAGGTGTCGGGAACCTGTAGTGCAAATGTAGATGACATGCCAACGATATGTAGATGAAGATGGCATGATGATGATATGCTGATGATGATCGGATGCTTCTGGGGACCAAAACTCGTTCCAATGCTCCTGGCTGGTATACTATGGGGACTTATTGCCTCTGACCACCAACTGGGGTGCTGGGATAACTTCTAGATTACCAAGGGGACTTATTGCCACTTCCCACTAGTTGGTTCTCCCTAAAAAGTTGACATGAAGATGGGGACTTATTTCCACTGCCCTGCCAACTTGGATCACGCACTGTCTCATACTTGTCTCGCACTGAAAATGATACTTGGTCTCATACTGGTCTCGCACTGAAGTCTCGTACTAAATGATGATGCTAGGTCTCACACTAATGATGAAGATGCTGGGTCTCGCACTGAAGTTGAAAATGCTGGGTCTCGCACTGATGATGAATATGATGGGTTTCGTATTGATGATGAAGATGATGGGTCTCGTACTGATTCTAGGTCTCGCACTGAATGAAGATGCTAGGTCTCGCACTGAATGAAGAAAATGATGGGTCTCGCACTGAATGAAGATGCTAGGTCTCGCACTGAATGAAGAAAATGCTGGGTCTCACATTGAAGATGAAGAAAATGATGGGTCTCGCACTGATTCTGGGTCTCGCACTGAGTGAAAATAATGGGTCACGAACTAAAAGTGATGCTAGGTCTCAAACTAAAAATGAGTTGAATACTTGCATATGAGGCGATGGAAAGATAATGGTCTCGTGCAAATGTGTGTGGTGAAAACCAATTGTAAAAATGCCAAGTGTGGCATTAATGAGGTGTGTGCAGAAATTGTGAAATGAAGTCAAAGTGTTTGAAGGAAAGTTGTTCTAAACAAGAAAATGCTGAAAAAGGTGCCAACCATGGCTATGTTTGAGGAAAATTTACCTATTGATAAAAGTTATCATTTCCTGACTAGCAATTTCTGATCTGCAATTCATTTCTTAGAAGATGAACATGCCGTTGGTGGGGGTGTGTGGTTTTTCTTGTGGAGCCTTTTGAGTGGTGGTAGGGCTTGTGACAGGCCATAAAATTTATGTGGAGGTTAGGGCCTATGACAGATCTGTAGTGGTGCTTGTGTGATTGTTGTGCTTAAGCTCCAATTTCTTCTAGTGTTGTCGTGGCAATTGTTGGAACAGCAATTGCCCCCAGTATTTTTCCTAAAGACAATCTGAGCTATAGTTTATGGCACTCGACCAGAACAATCGATTGCCCGCAGTATTTTCTTTGATTAAACAGGCGAACAAGTCTCATCCTCACAAGGTCAAGGCTTATGTCTTGATGTGGTGCTTCCTAACCTACACTGGACGTGTTTGATGATTACACTTGTTTCTTGCCTACAGTCATAACTTCTAGACCATTGAATTCAATATTCGTTGGATTTACGCATTCGGTGAAAAATGCTCCAAAAAACCGTCAACTGATTTCACTTTCAATTCAAAAAGATATTATCAATGCATGTGCTAAGGAAACTACTAAAGTTATCATGGAAGATCTTGGTGATGAATGTTTTGGGATATTGGCTGATGAATCCAGTGATGTATCTTAGAAGGAGCAGATGGATCTTTGTCTACGTTATGTGAATAGTAAAGGTAAGGTAGTGGAGTGCTTTCTTGAAATTGTGCATGTTAGTGACACCACCACCTTATCACTTAAAGCTGTAGTGTGTTCTTTGCTTATGGAGCATTTTTGAGTTTGTCTGAAGTTTGTGGCCAAGGTTATGATGGAGCTAGCAATATGAGTGGTGAGTTTATTGGACGTAGGGCTCTAATTTTGAAAGAATGTCCAAGTGCTTATTACATCCATTGCTTTTCTCATCAACTTCAGTTAACATTAGTTGTTGTTGCCAAGAAGAATATTGAATGTTTGACTTTCTTTGATTCATTGGCACTTTTGCTAAATGTGGTTGGTGCTTCTTGTAAAAGAAAAGAAATGCTCAGAGAAAGGTATAGTCAAAGAGTTTCCAAGGCCATAGAAGAAGAAACTCTTGAAACTGGGAAAGGTTTGAATCAAGAGCTTGGCTTCAGTAGACCTGGGGATACTCGTTGGGGATCTAATCACAAATCAATTTTAAGTGTTGTTTCTCTATATCTAGATATAATTGAAGTTCTTTGCAAAATGAGAAGTGTTCCATCAAAAGATCAAGCAAAAGCTCAAGGTTGCTTATTTAAAGTTGAATCGTTTGACTTAGTCTTCATGGCTCACTTGATGCTAGCCATATTAGGGTACACACGTGAACTGAGTCTTGCTTTACAAAGAAGGGATCTGGATATTGTAAATGCAATGTCACTTGTCAAAATGACCAAGCTTCATATTCAAAATATGAGAGATGACGGGTGGGAAAAACTTTTCCCCAAGGTTCTTGACTTTTTCTCTGAATATAAGATTGAAGTTCCAAATATGAATGCTACATATGTTCCCTAAGGAAGATCTAAGAGATTTGCTCAACAATGCACATACTTTCATCACTATCAGATTGAGGTGTTTCTTGCAGTCATTGATCTTCAGCTTCAAGAATTCAACAATCGGTTTGATGAGACAAATATGGAGTTGCTTACACTAGTACAAAAAACGTCTATTTCGACGCCCCTATTTCGGCGGTTGTAGATAAAACCGCCGAAATAGGAGCCTGAGATGTATACGGTCTGTAAAGAAGGGGTCTATTTCGGCGACTCCTAGATATGAACCGCCGAAATAGGCCCTATTCAATAATAAAAAAAATAAAAGAGACCTATTTCGGTGGTTCCTTACACGAAACCGCCGAAATAGATGTTTCTATTTTTCTTTTTTTTTAATTTAATCATCTATTTCGGCGGTTCTTTGTTAGGAACCGCCGAAATAGGTCTCTTTAATTTTTTTTATTATTAAATATGGCTATTTCGGCGGTTTCTAACAAAGAACCGCCGAAATAGGTCGTTTTAATTAACCCCCCAGCCCGCCCCGACGCAATTACGGTTTCATTAACCTAAATTAACCCCTCTTCTCTCTGTTCTCAGCGGCAATTTGGTAACCCCCGACGCTACCACCACCTACTGCCGTCGCCCGCCCTCCTCCTCCCGCCTTCGCCGGACGTCGCGCCGCGGTGGTTGTCGCGTCGGTGGTGTCGCCGCCCTCCTCCCGCCCAGCAAACAGACGCGCCACGGTGAGTAACTACCCTAACTTTCATTTTCGGTTTAGTTTAATTAATTGTTAATGTGTTGTTAAAATTGATAGATTGTTGTCACATTGTGATTGTGGATGCTGATATTTATTGTGTGTGTGAAATCTTTGCAAGATTTGGTTGTTAAACTAATAAATTTATGTATGCACACAAGGTGTTTGACGAAATGTCCGAGTGAATTTTTGCTGTTTTTGGCCCTTCTTTTAAGTATAGTTAGGTTAGCTTATTTGGGCTAGATTTATTATGCTATATATGAGGTGGAACAATGTTTGAGCATTATTTGTGCTTATAATTATAAGCTAATTATAAACATTGTAAGCAATATAGTTTTGCGCCCTCAATTCATATTTATTTTGCGTCTGCGTTGCCTCTGTAGAGATTGGTATTGCTACACGCGTCTCGCACGCCCGATTGAGAAGAGGGGCTGAAAACAATTCATTTAGGAACCGGTAAATTTTTTTAATTTAACTTCATTCTCTTCATTCTCTTCACTCACTGTAAATTTGCAACCTAACTGCATATAAGGAACAAACACAACTACTGAGTTTCTCTTGTGTCTATACGTATTTGTGTCTCTACAGATAAATACTTAAGAAGCTTTTACCATTTCATGGTAGATTGAAAGCGGAGCGGAGAACAATTCATTTTCGAACCGGTAATATAATCTAACTTATCATTTTCTCTTTTGTACTTTGTATTTGATTTCCACAAATTATTGGAATTTCGTTTGATGAATAAATTTGGTATATATTAGTTTTGTTTATGATAGAAATTTGTGTTGTTGAATGATTGGTGAATGCTTAATAATAAGCATGGTTGTGTCTTTTTTTTTACTTTGTATTTGATTTCCACAAATTATTAAAATTTGGTTTGATGGATAAATTTGGTATTAGTTTGATTTGTGATGGAAATTTGTGTTGATGAATGGTTGGTGAATGCTTAATAATAAGCATGGGATAGGTAAAATTATGCAAAAGTCATGCCGATTTTTTTTTCAAAATCTCTTCGTAATTAATATTGTTTGATGTATGTGTATATGTCTAACAATATCTAATTTTTTTTAATCAGGTCTCACTACATTCAAGTCCGTGAATCACCTCTCTTGTTTCCCGCCTTCTTCCATTACTGTTGCACTTTCCTCCTCTGTGCACAAGTAAGTAACTAAACCTTATTTTTTGTTGATGCATTCCATATTTGTTGATGCATTCCATATAAGTGCTAGTACATAATTTAGCTTCTTTCCATATTTGTTGATGCATTTCTTTTGTAATTTATTTTTTGTTGCTTCCATGCATAGACATATCAGAAGTGGTATTGCTGCATCGATCTCTCGCACAGAAGCTTACCTCTCAGGCACCAGTCTCCCCTCTCCATAAATCCTTAAAAAACAAGTACGTATTTTAACTCTCGATTCTGTTTTAATCTCTAAACCGGTTTGAACTTATACAATGTAGAATTGAAAATGTTGGTTTGATGATCTGAATTTGCAATTGGTTTTCAGTTAGCTAGTAAAGAATTGATTTATTTTAATTATTGGTTGCTGCCATTGTTGGAATGTTTGTGGTTGTGATGACTTTGGTGAGTGCTGAATAATAAGCACGGGATGTGTACAATTATGCAAAGGTCATGTCGAATTTTTTGTAGAAAAAGTATTCGTAATATTGTTTTAAACACCGGCTTCTGTTTTAGAAGTGCAACAATTTGTTAAATTTAAAATGCTAGTTTATTTTGTGTTTGCAACCTTAGAGTTAGGCTAGACTAATTGACAATCATCCCAGTCATGCTCCATTAAGAAATAAACATGTGCAACTTAATACAGACCATATTCTACAAAGGCTCTAACTCACACCTTTGATCTGTTGCACATATAGTATGAAGCGTGACTGGATGTATGGTGATAGAGGGGAATATTTTGACAAAATGCTGAAAGAGTTTTGCAAAGCTGCAGTGCAACACAAGGACAGGACAAAGGCGGAGAAAATTCCATGTCCTTGTGTTGATTGTGGTGTGGTTAGACATTATTCAAGCATCAACGTCGTACAATTGCATGTGAAGACCCGTGGTTTCATGCCGCATTATAGAAAATGGATTTTTCATGGAGAACCTGTTGAAGATAATGCTTCATCTTCCTATAGTCACGATCGGTGTAACTCAAGAACCGAGCAGACATTCGATACTATTAACGAGTCAGAACTCCCAAGCGCTTCCGAAGTCAATGTTGACAGTGAGTCGACTTATCATGATGAGCAAATGGACGAGATGCTTAATAACGTTGAGGATAATTTTGTCGACCGGCCGGATGAGTATCAAAGGTTGTTGGACGCATCCAAAACGGCGTTGTATCCTACTTGCACTAAGTACACGAAATTGACAGCTATATTGAATTTGTTCAACCTGAAGGGAAGATATGGATTGAGTGACAAAGGTTTCACGGCATTCCTCGAGCTGATTCATGATATGCTACCGGATGAGAACGGTCTCCCTACCACCATGTGTGAGGCAAAGAAATGGGTGTGTCCAATGGGAGTAGAGTACAAAAAAATTCACGCGTGTCCAAACAACTGTGTGTTGTACAGGGGTGAATACGAACATCTGGACAATTGCCCGAAATGTTCGTTGTCCCGGTTTAAGCATAAAGATGGTGAGTACTCCTCCGTTCAGAAAAAAAGCCCTCTAGCAAAACTAGTTTGGTATTTTCCGATTATACCCAGATTCAAACGGTTGTTTGCGAATCCGAAAGATGCAAAGAACTTGCGATGGCATGCGGAGGGTAGAAAGAGTGATGAGAAACTAAGACATCTAGCAGATGGGCCTCAGTGGAGAAACATCAATAGACGGTACAAAGAACATTTCGGACATGAAGATAGGAATCTGAGGCTTGGGTTATGTACTGATGGAATGAACCCGTACGGCACATTGAGTAGTCAACACAGTACATGGCCTGTTCTGCTAGTGATCTACAATTTGCCCTCATGGTTGTGTATGAAACGAAAGTACATCATGTTATCTCTCCTGATATCTGGTCCCAAGCAGCCAGGTAATAGCATTGATGTGTACCTTGCCCCTCTGATCGACGATCTGAAGCTATTGTGGAATGAGGGGACCGTGGTATATGATGCTTATGCAAGAGAGAATTTCACGCTCAAGGCTTTGTTGTTCTGTACCGTCAATGACTTCCCTGCGTATGGGAACTTGTCCGGTTACACGGTTAAAGGAACATTTGCATGTCCCATATGCGAGGAAGACACTTGTTCGGACCGTTTAAAACATTGTGGGAAGAATGTTTATATGTGTCATCGACGTCTTCTCCCCGAAGATCACCCTTATCGAGTAACGAAGAGAAAGTTGTTCAATGGTCAAGCCGAAACTCGTGTGGCCCGTCTACCTCTGAGCTCTGAGGAAGTGTACGAAAAGGTTAAGGACATTGCAAATGTATTTGGAAACACATCAAAACCGGCAAAAACATTTGGAAAAAGTGTTCTATCTTTTGGGAACTACCTTATTGGCGTCATCTTTCTGTGAGACACTGCTTAGACATCATGCACATTGTGAAGAACGTTGGTGAGGCAGTGAGTGGGACTTTACTCAATATACCCGGCAAAACAAAAGACGGATTGAAAATCAGAAAGGACATGCAAACCATGGGTATACGAAAGGAGTTACACCCACAAGAGAACGGGAAACGAATCTACCTACCTCCTGCATGCTACACGCTCTCAAAGGCTGAAAAGATTAGTTTCTGCAAATGTCTGCACTCGGTAAAAGTACCGTCTGGGTACTCTTCAAACTGGAAGAACATTGTATCGATGAAGGATTTAAAACTTTTAGGCATGAAATCTCACGATTATCATGTACTGATGTTACATCTTCTTCCGGTCGCAATTCGAGGGATATTGCCATCTGATGTCAGAAATGCTTTAACTCGGTTATGTTTCTTTTTCAACGCTGTTTGCTCCAAGGCAATTGACGTAACCTCTCTAGATGATCTACAACGTGAAATTGTTGTCAATATGTCAACTTGAGATGTATTTCCCACCATCTTTCTTTGATATAATGGTGCATCTAATTGTGCACATCGTCCGAGAGATACAGTTCTGTGGTCCGGTATACTTACGGTACATGTACCCTTTTGAACGGTACATGGATATTCTGAAAAGTAGAATGAAGAATAGGTATCGACCAGAGGGGAGCATTGTTGAAGCAACAGTGACTGAGGAAGTCACGGAATTTGTGACCGATTATTTGAGTGAGGCAGAGTCTATTGGCATCCCAAAACCACGACACTATGGCAGGTTTAAGGGTAAAGGTGTTATTGGTAGAAAGATCGTGCAAGTTTCGCGTCTACTTATTCATCAAGCACATTTTGCGAGAATCACACTATTCGTCACTATCAGTCCACCCGGGAGCCTCTAAGATGTACAAAGACATGAAGAGATACTTCTGGTGGTCGGGAATGAAAGCTGATGCGACTGAGTATGTTCTGAGGTGTCTCACTTTCCAGAAAGTGAAGTTTGAGCACCGACGACCGAGCGGAATGGTACAATCTATGCCAGTTCTAGAGTGGAAATTCCACGATATCTCCATAGATTTTGTTGTTGGACTCTCACCTGCTAGGGGAGGACTCAACATGATTTGGGTTGTGGTCGATCGCCTCACCAAGGTTGCCCGCTTCATTCCGAAGAGGGACACCTGGAAGGTGGCGAAGCTTGCTGAGCTATTCGATCGGGAGATCATTCGACGCCACGGAGTGCCCAAGACTATCGTTTCCGACCGAGATACCAGATTTCTTTTGAGATATTGGAGAGCTACACGGGAAGCACTGGGTACTGAGATGAAGCTTAGCACCGAGTTTCATCCACAGACTGACGGTTAGACAGAAAGGACCATCCAGACACTTGAGGACATGCTTAGAGCATGTGCCTTAGACTTTTAGGGGAGTTGGATCGATAAGCTTCATCTAATCGAGTTTTCATACAACAACAACTATCACGCTTCAATTAAGATGTCGCCATTCCAAGCTTTGTATGGTAGACCTTAGTCAAGTGAAGCGGTCATTATAGGACCGGAGTATCTTGAGCAAGTGCAAGCAGAAGTGCAACAGATTAGAGCAAACATGAAAGCAGCCCAAGATAGACAGAAATCTTATGCGGATGTGTGACGATGTGATCTTGAGTTCGCCGTGGGCGATCAGGTATTTCTGCGTTTCACCCATGAAGGGCGTGTTTCGATTTGCCCAGAAGGGCAAGCTGAGCCCGAAGTTTGTAGGGCCGTATGCAATTACTAAGAGAATTGGAGTTGTGGCTTACCGACTAGCTTTATCTGAGGAGTTGGGACGTGTTCACGATGTGCTTCACGTTTCACAACTCAAGAAATATATAGCCGATCATTCTCATGTTCTAGAACCTGAACACCTTTCCCTTGAGCCGACGATGAGATATGTCAAAACTCTATTGAGAATCCTTGATACCAAGACTAGAGACACTCGCCAAAAGTAAGTGCGAATGGTGAAAGTCTTATGGTCTAACCACGATGTCGAAGAAGCGACTTGGGAATTCGAAGACGCCATAAAGGAAAAGTACCCACATTATTTGTAGACTAGATAGTCTAGTGCCTAGAGGGTACGAGGCGTACCCCTTTTTAAGGGGGGTAAAGCCATTTTGTTTTTGCATTGCTTCGAGTTAGCTTTTGTGTTATTTGAGAAAAAGTGTAACAACCAGAGTGTTGGTTGTAGAGTGTTGCTGTAGAAAGTTGCTTGTAATTGTTGAATTATGATTGTAGTGTAATGTGTGTGAACACCATGTTTAACAGAGCTGAGATTCTTTCTGGTGGTATTGAGATATGAGTTTTGACAATTGAGATGTCAAATGAGTAAAGATAGTAACTCACTAACTTTGACCAACTTTGAGGGTAAAGTTTCTTAAGGGGGTAGATTGAAATACCCCGAACTTAAAAACAGTGATTAATTAGGCTAATGAGAATTTTATAAGCTTAATTATGCCTAAATAAATATGTGGGAACAATTCCCGAAGAAAACGGATCCATAAAATAGGTGAAAAGCACAAACGAACCTTAAAGCGCGTTTTTCGAGAAAACCGGGAAAACGCGACTTTAAGCGGGTTAAATAGACCCGTAATAATTATAGTCAATTAAATATCTGTAATTAAACATTAGTGAAGGTCTGGGGCCATTAAAATTAATTAAACGAGAAAATTTCGGAAAACGTGTTCCAGTTAGTGAATAGTGCAAAAACCAGAACTTGTAGGGTGTTAAGTGTAATAAAACCAAACTAACCTTCCCCTTTGCAAATACAAATCTGAAATCCATTGTGTGTGTGTGGGATGATTTATTCAGCCCTCTCCCCCTCTTCTTTATTCTCTCTTATGCACAAAAGGACAAACTAATAAAGTGAAAAAGTAAAAAGCAAGTGTGAGTCTCTCTCCTACCCTCATTTCCCTCACACTCACGTTGGCAGCCTCTCTCACCTGCCTTCTTCTTCCTCCAAACCCCAACCATGGCGATTTGAAGAAGAGCTCCAGCCCTCCTCTTCTTCCTCCATCTTCAAGTTGCAAACAAAGTCCAAATCTCAAAAAAATCACACCACTAGATTCCCCTATTCTTGGAGCACATTTCTATCCTTTCAAAAATCAAAAAGCTAAACTTTCATCACCATGGCTTTTGCCCCATTTGGAGCTTGAAGAAGAGCATTTTGATCTCCATCCTCTCCTTGTTATTCTAAGGTAAAAAGAAACTCAAAAACACCCTTTCTAGCTCTCTTTTTCAAACTAGAAATTTCCAGATTTTGAGCCCTTGTTCCCCTCTTGCTCCAGCCGATTTTTAGCTCCCAAAGAGATGCTGGAGCTTGTTGCTTTTACTGCTCAATACTTCATCTAGAAGTTCCAAGGTAATACTTCCTTAGAGCTCTAAGTACCATCTTGTGTATTATGGTTAATTCTTGAGTTAGGAAACTATGAGTGTTGATTTTTGTATTCCCTTGAATGGCTGTAGCATTAGAGTTTTAAACTCCCCCATAATCAGTTTGTGAGTCAAGAACAAGAAGGAAGGAAAGAAGAAGGAAGAAAGAAGAAAGAAAGAAAGAAAGAAAAAAAAACTAGAAACACTAAGGTAATGAATTTACCTTGAACAGATTTTAATGCTTGATGGTATGAAATATTTACATTGTTTTAGTGTTGTATTATGCTACTGCAGTGGTATAAAAGAAATAGAGTATTTAGGGTTGTTTACATTGTTGATTAAAGGCCTTGGAGCCTAGTTGGATAAGTGCATATGTGCAGGAATTTAATGTGTTGTTAGTGCTTAAATTGATGTGGATATTGGAAATGAAGTGGGTGAGCTAAATTGTGTGTGGGCAATGTTAAAATTCTAGGGGAAACTCTGTCAAAATTGTCCTAGAAATTAGAAGACTTAAGTGTTTTAAGGAGAAGAAATAACCTAGGATTAACTAGGCGTGTTTTAGGATTAATGTGAGTAGTTAACCAATATGGAAACTAAATTGGGAGAGTTAGGTAATAAAGTAGCATGTGAGGTGAAAACAATGCTATGAACACTAGTAATGCAATAGTTAAAGAACCATCAAGTTAGTGAAGAGAAAGAAAATAAAATCTGTAGCAAGAACTTAAGAGGGAAGATTAAGAGTGGAGAAATTGTGTAAATCAACCAAAAAAATGATTAATGAGTTAAGTGAGGAGTTGATCAATGAACTAGGAGGGTTTTTGAAGTGCCAAAATGATGTTAAAACATACTAGGAAACTTGTGGAAAAGTTTTGAGTAAAATAAACACTTTGGAAATGGGTCTGTAGTCGACCGACCCAGGAGACCGACCCTGGCTGGGTCGGTCGAGTGAAAATTTTCTAACTCGGATACCTTCTGCTTCCGACCGACCCAAGGGACCGACCCTGACTAGGTCAGTCGAGCTGAAAATTTTGAACTGGATGTCTTCTGCAACCGACCGACCCAGGGGACCGACCCTGGCTGGGTCGGTCGAGTTGAAGTTTCCAAACCCGAAAGTCTCTGCATCCGGCCGACCCAGGGGACCGACCCAGGGTTGGGTCGGTCGGGTCAAAAAAAAGAAAAATGGGGCTTAAGAAGTAGACCATAGGGAGAGTAATGATGGTGAGAAGAAAATAATATGCTCATAAGAATCTAAGAAAACAAGCTTAAGAGATAATGAGAAGTAAACTATTTGTGAAATTATGTATGAGTTGAAAGGAATTAGTAATTGTAAATAGGGAAACATTAATGAAGGAACGATTTAGGTTAATTATAGAGAATTAACTGTACGAATCCGTGTATATTATAGGATTTGAATAGTTGGACTCTGAAGGAGGGTCGGTAATCAAGAGCTACGGTAAACGGTATGATTTTCTCATGCCCTGTATGCTAGCGAGGCTACCTCGCTTGTGTGTGTGTGTATACTTGCTCTCACCTAATCAAGATAAAATGCACGAATATGGTTTATTGCAATTCCTTATATATTGTGATTTGCCATCCTTGAATGAGTTGTGACTAACCAAGGAAGTTCGTATAACTCATGAAATATGTAATTGATGATTGGGGCTTAAATGCTTGAATGTGTATGTGAGCTAACTATGACTTGAGAATGTGACTTCTCGCTAACTCCCGAACTTTACAACTTTCCTAACTTGAGAAACTTGAGTAACTGGGGGTGTGAGGAGTCCGATAGAGTTTCGGCCACGCGTGAGAATGAGGAGGCAAGAGAGATTGTTTCTGAATTCTGGCCTTGCCTTCCCACCATGGTTCCGAACCGTATGGTCGCAACCCGAGGAAGTAAGCCAACCTAAAGCCTGGTGGTGAGATTGTCTATCTCCACCCGGAGGTCAACTGACTTGACTTAATGGGTATTCAAGAGTAAGAATAATTGAGTAAGCAATGATCATGACTAGTGTGAGTCATATGATCAAGAGATGAGAGTTAAGAACATCCGATTAAACCGGATGTGTGAGCCTCGATTTTAAACCCTATCCTATGTTGAATAAAGTTGATTAGGATCTAAACGGGTTTTAGGTCCACTTATAACCTAAGATTAATAACTATGTCACATAACAATAATTATTAAAACCTAAGCTAGCTCACTGGAACCTATTATGAGTCGCCACCTAATTTTGACCTAGATTAAATTAGGAAAGGAGAGTTCGGGTTCGGGGGCTTGATATTCGACTTATTTAGGGTTCAATTACTTTCATTACCCCTCCTAGGGTTTTTCCTCTACTTAGTTTATTTACGGCTTATTACGAGTTGTTTTAACCTAAGTGCGCGAGCTTCTGTTTTTTTTTGTTTTTAACATTTTTTGACAGAGAATTAAAGTGAAATTAAAAGCTACCTAAGCTAGGGTTTCGGAGGCAGAATTAGGTCAAATTTTGCTTACGTCCGTAGCCACGGACCAAGAGTCCGAGACCACGGACCCCAGTTAACCTAAATATGCAGAAAAGTCGAAATTGAAGGAAAACAAAAATTTGCAAAGTCCGGGGCCACGGACAGGCTGTCCGTGGGCCCGGACATCGTTAGAAAAACCTAAGTTTTGAATTTTTAAAATCCCGCCGCCGTCCGTGGGTGTCCGTGGTCTCGGACAACGCGTCCGAGGTCCCGGACCATAGGTCCGAGGTCACGGACAACCCACGGACAGGGGTTTTCAGAAGGTTCCCGAGGGTGTTTTGAGCTCAAATTTTATGGGTGTGTAGCCTGAAAGATTTACAAGTCGTAGTGATTGAAGGTTTTCAATTTGAACTCGAATTAAGCACGAAACTTTGTAAACAAGTTATTGGACAGAAGCTTAAACAAACGTCAATACAGAAGCGTAAACAGGTTGGTTTGAACCCAAACTTTGACAGAGAGTTAACAAGGTCGTGGGGAATCAGAAAGGTGGGATTGTAACCTGTTTTACCTTCGAATTCAAGATGATTCTTCACGTTGGGATTCTTCGGAGGCTCCGATGGTGCCGGTTCCGGATTGAATTCGACCCGGGCTTCTGGTTGTTGATTGTTGATGATGTTCTTCACGTTTTGGAGGTGGTTTGGTTGATGTTTGATGATTGTTGATGTGTTAGGAGTTGAAAAGTGTGTTTAGGTGGTGATTTCGAGAGATTTTTGATGTGATTTTGGTGCTTGGATGTGTAAAAACGTGAGGAGAATGAGACGGCTAGGTTTTCTGGTTGCTTAGGGTTCTTGAGGTTCTGATTTGATCATGGGATAAGGTTCCTTATATAGACTTCCTTAAAGATAGAAAAATCCGGTAAAAACCGAGATTTACCGACGTTTTAGCTCAAGGGCTTCCAAAAGGAATTTGATTATGAAATTTCACACATGGGTAAAGGATGATAATTCTGATTTTTCTAAAGTGAGATCGATTTTTTAGGTATTGGAATATTTTTAAATTCAATTTCTCGTCAGATTCAATCAGAAATTGCTAGAAAATTATTGGAAATTCGAAAAATCAAAATTCCAACGCCATTATGCTTAAAATGTCATCCCCTATCATGGGTTAAAATATCAAAGCATTTCAAGTTGATTTGACCCTTATTTGGAGGAGAGAGAAAGCCTATAGGGGACTTAGGAGCCTTGAAAAATTACGAAAATGCCCCTGGAGATGACTAAGCTGTCCCTAGTACTCTGAAATGTGCCGATCGAACTGGGAACCCTTGCTACTAGCCTATTAGTAGAGACTCTCCTCCGGGGGGGGGTTGAAATTTTGGGTATAACAGATTGCCCCCCGTCAACTAGACTTTGTAGTGGAAATGAAAAGGCTAGTTGATGCTTGAGTGATACCCCAAAATTTTGGATCTTAAAAGGCCCCTCGTGCAACTGAAATCCGACAAGTTGGTCGAGCTATTCTAAGGCGTGACTACCTATGAGGATGATATGTTGTCAAGCTATTCTAAGGCGTTGACTACCTAAAATGACGATATGCTGTCGAGCTATTCTAAGGCGCTGACCTAAAGTGATGATATGCTGTCGAGCTATTCTAAGGCGCTGACTACTAAAGTGATGATATGCTGTCGAGCTATTCTAAGGCGCTGACTACCTAAAGTGATGAAAATGATGTCAAGCTATTCTAAGGCGTTGACTACCTGAAATGATGTTATGCTGTCGAGCTATTCTAAGGCGCTGACTACCTAGGGTGATGAAAATGATGTCAAGCTATTCTAAGGCGTTGACTACCTGAAATGATGTTATGCTGTCGAGCTATTCTAAGGCGCTGACTACCTAAAGTGATGAAAATGATGTCAAGCTATTCTAAGGCGTTGACTACCTAGGATGTGAAAACTGGATGAAAATGCAAGAATGCTGAAATGCTAATGATGCAAATGATGCTGATGCTGATGCTGATGATGCCGATGATGCTGATGATGCTCGGATGCTTCAGGGGGACCGAAACCCGTTCCAATGCTCCTGGTTGGTATACTATGGGGACTTATTGCCTCTGCCCACCAACTGGGGTGCTGGGATAACTTCTAGATTACCAAGGGGACTTATTGCCACTGCCACTAGTTGTTTCTCCCAGAAGTTGACATGAAGATGGGGACTTATTGCCTTGCCCCGCCAACTTAGATCACGCTCTATCTCGCACCGAAGGATACTAGGTCCCGTACTGGTCTCGTATGGATGTGACGCTCGGTCTCGCACAGAAGAAGACGATGGGTCGCACTGAAGATGATACTAGGTCTCGTACTGGTCTCGCGCTGGATGATGACGCTCGGTCTCGCACAGAAGAAGATGATGGGTCTCGTACTGAAGATGATACTAGGTCTCGTACTGGTCTCGCACTGGATGATGACGCTTGGTCTCGCACTGAAGAAGATGATGGGTCTCGCACTGAAGATGATACTAGGTCTCGTACTGGTCTCGCACTGGATGATGACGCTCGGTCTCGCACTGAAGAAGATGATGGGTCTCGCACTGATGAAGATGGTGGTCTCGCACTGAAGTCTCGTACTGAATGGATGAAGGAAAAGCTGGCTCTCACACTGATTCTAGGTCTCGTACTGAATGAAGATGCTAGGTCTCGTACTGAAAGAGGAATCTGCAGGGCCTTGCGCCGATTTTAGGTCTCGAGCTAAAAATGAGTTAGGAAGATAATGGTCTCGTGCAAATGATGAAAACTGATTATTGGAGTGCCAAACATGGCAATGATGATAAGATGTATGCAATCAAAATACATGAAAGATACTCGTTCAAAACAGGAAACTGTTGGAAAGGTGGCAATGTTGAGGTGTTGTGCAAAAGTTGTAAAATGCAACTAAAGTGTTTGTTGGAAGCTAGCCCAAAACAAGGAACTATTGAGAAATGTGCTAAACATGGCAATGCTTAAGAAAAACTCTGCTGAAAAAGGAAAGTGAAATAATCATTTCCTGACCAAAAATTTCAAATCTGCAATTTGTTTCTTAGAAAATGAACATGCCGTTGGTGGAAGTGTGTGGTGTTTGTTGTGGTGCTTGTGATATACCTGGGACTGCGTTGTGATTTTGGATGGTGGTCAGGGTTATGACGGGTTTGATGTTTTTGTGGAGGTAAGGCTAATGACGGGCTTGAGAGTGTGTGTGTGTGGTGGTAGGGGCTTATGTGTGCCTGTGTAGTGGAGGTGTGGAGGTAAGGGCTTATGCCTGTGGTGGGATGGTGGTGCTCAAGCTTTAGGTTTCAATTGGTGTTGTCATGGCAATTGTTGGAACCAACAATTGCCCCCAGTATTTTTCCTTAGGACAATCTGAGCTAGAGTTCATGGCAATTGATCGGAACGATCAATTGCCCCCAGTATTTTCTTTGATTAAACATGCGAACAAGTCTCACCCTCACAGGGTCGAGGTTTATGCTTTGATGTGGTGCTCCCTAACCTACACTCGATGTGGTCGGTGTTTGCACTCATTTCTCGCTCATGGTCATAACTTCTAAACCATTGAATTCGATATTTGATGGATTTACGCATTTGATCTGTTACTTTCACGTGATTGGACACCACAACTATCAAGTCGGAAGTCTTTAAAGCTTATAACGTGGCCATAGGGTGTGATGAAGACGACGGGATCATGGAGGGATATTTGAGGTATGTGGAGCTTAAATGGGTGACCAAAGCTGCAACTTGCGTCTTCTCTCAGATTCATCTTCCTTGTCTTGAAGTCGTCTAACTGCTTCATGTTGACGTTGGTTTTGAGCTTCTGGACCTGGACTTTTGGAGTTGTCCTTTACACCATTTCTCTTTTTTTTGTCATTTGGACTTCTTCGAGGCACTTTGGGTTCGCCTTTTTGTTTTATCCTTTCTTGACTTTGCCTTTGGGGTTCTTGTGTTTCCCGGTTTTGGGCTTCGAGAGCTGTTTTGATGTGAGCTCTTTTGATCCTGTGTCACTCTGGGACCGTTTACGGATCACTTCGTCATGCTGATAGCGGCATTGCTTCTTCGGACTGATGATAATGTTATCCGAGAGTCGGGCTCCTTGCTTCCTTTGGTCACCAGGTCGGGCATTCATCATTGGCTGGGTTATTTTGTGGGGCTCATAATATTGAAAAGGGATATACAAAAGGCTCAACGGGGGTGCCTAGGGTTTAATGTCAGGGTTTACAAGCTTTTGGCTATGTGGTGCTGTACCTAGGTGCTTCGTCATTCCTGATAGTTGTATATCCGTTCTTTGTTACTTTTCACAGGTCTAAGCGTAAATTTAAAAATTATCTCCTTCGGTCGGAGTTATACCGTTTGCCTCACCTTTGAATGTGGACTCCCGGAGTCGTGTAAAAATGACACGCCTCGTTCACTCATGGTTTTTCCACTCAAGACACTCTCGTGAATTTTCACTCAGAGACTAGTTTCGCAAACGTAAACGAAAGATTTAAAGATGACGATCCTGAACTCAGATTGCCCCCAGTATTGACCTGGGGTTTATGACAACACTTAAACAGATGTGGATTTTGGAATGCTTTGTGGGTTGTTTGGATATTATAGGGTGAGTTGTGGTGTTTGGTTAGGCATGTTCAAATTTTTAGAAACAAGAGACAAGCCGTTCCATTGCATAGTCAGAAAATGATTGCTTCGCGATCCTTTTCCTTAAAAAACTATTTTGTTTTCCTTCTTTTTTCGATGAATGAAAAATGGTTAGTACAGGAGTTGTGAAAATGGAACTATGATTTTATTTATGAATCATGAAAGAAACGTAAAGATTACAATCAGAGGTGACTGAAAACTAACTAATAAGCTACTAGGAAAATTTGAAGATGCAAGAAAACGATCTGCACACTTAGAAAAATTGGACTCCTTGCTCGAGGAGGTCTTGAATCTTGTGCTTCAATGCTCGGCAATTGTCAGCAGAATGGCCAGGCAACTGATGGTAGTGGCAGAATTGATTAAGATGCCTCCCCAAATGAGTGGTTCCTGGCCGAGGGGCCAGGGGCTGTAGCAGGTTTCTCTTCTGAAGCTCTTCAAACGCCTGACTTGGTGCTCGGCCAATGTTGGTGAACTCCCTTTGCGATGAGTCTCGGCGTGGTAAGGGTATTGTCCTAAGGTTTTGATGCGGAGATCTAGGTCGTTGAACCATATTCACTTCTGGGAAACTGCTTTGAGCGCAAGCTACTGTCTGAAGATAAGCCTTTTCTGGTCCTGGCTTAGATAATTTGGAGCCACTGCCGGAGTTTCTTGAGCACTCGAGCTCCAAGCCTTCCTTATGAATCCTTTCCTCTAGAATACCGACTTGTCCCATCAACATGTCCAAACTCGGAAAGTACATAAATTTTAGCTCATGGTTGTGTTGTTTTCGCATGTTCTCAATTATCATGCGGATTTGCTCCTGCTCGTCCATTCTGGTAGGCATGGCTGCAGCCTTTCTCCTCCAACGCTTGATGAAGTCAGACATGGACTCACCGTCTTTCTGTCGAGTTCCTGCCAGATCGATTCTGGTGACCTCGAGGTTCTTAGCATACTCGAAATGATTTAGGAAAGCCTCGCAAACCTCCTCGTAGGTCTTGGTATTCATCTTCTGAGTGAGATACCAACGCTGAGGAGTCTCGTCTAGATAGCGAGCAAAAACTTTGGCTTTTTGCATGTCGTTGAGCCCCAAGACGGACATTTCCCGGTCGAACATAGCCAAATGAATCTGTGGATCTGAGGAACCCTTGTACAAAGTGAGTGTGGGCATCTTCAGCTTTGGCGGAAGATCAACCTCGGGATACGATGTCATGGAAAGGTAATCGAGGCCAACCGGCTTGCTAGCCTTTTCCATGCGCTCGATCCTTTTCAGAGCCTTCTTGAATTCTGCGGCTAGTTGGTAGTCCGGGACGACTTGCCCTACAAATCCTTGTGCATCCTGGGCCTCAACGGAGTTAACTTCGATGTAGTCGCGCCCGTTCCCAGAGTCGGCTATCTTTCCCGAAATGTTTTCCTGATGACCAATCTCAAGGGAATTGATTTTGCTTTTCAACTCTTCGATGATGGTGACATACTTAGCCTCCATGTCATTAGTGGCGGACCTATGTTTCTGTTCCATGGCGTCCAAGGCAGCCATGTACCTTTGATCTAAGGCTGCAAACTGGGCCTCCATGCTGACTGGGTTTCCTCCTTCTGCCATACTTTGGATTCGGGTTTATCTGTTGGAAAATAACAGTGGACTGAGCTAAAATTCTGGGCCGTGAAGAAGTTCTAGGTAAAAACTTGTTTGGGCCGCAAGAAAAGCATATGAGCTGGAATGATCCCTAGATCACAAATGGGCCTAACTTTCTTTGGGTCAGAGAAGATGGTTGCTAAGCTGACAAAGATTTTACTTGCAGGATTTGTGAGCTATTTCAAGTTCAGGTGGATTTCTTTTTATGGGCCTAGAACTAATTGGATAATTCAAATTGGGCCAGAAGAGAAATCACCTAAGTCTAGGCTTTTGGGCCGAAGCCCGAACGACTCACATGTTAAACCAAACAGGGCCTCTGGGCCGCAAACAAATAGAGTTGCCAATTCGTGTTGGGCTAGGTTGATGTAGGAGAAGTTCCTATCAATCTCTAGGGGGGTAGTGGGCCGATCATACAAGCAGACAAGCCCACACAAATTCAACATGTCCTCACTAGACGCTTAAACCAAACCGGGTATGGATCGATCCGGAGAGGTGCTTGGGGCATGGGCCCAGGTCACCACAAAGGAATAGGGCTTTCACACTATTCTCTTTGGGCTTCCCCACTTTTTCACATCACCTGAAGGTGTGCGTCTACGGGGGTCTTTGACTGACCAAACAATGGGCTAGGTAAGGACACTGCCAGGAAAACGCTTGGGGCTAAAGCCCAGGTATTAAGGGGATGTGGTTAGACGACATCCTCCTCTTTTCCCCCGCTTATTCACATCACCTAAAAGGCGTGAGTCCCTGACAGGGGACCCTCAAACGGGTCCCGGGGTGAAATCGGTTTGCGTGGACCCTCGCTCTCATATGATGCAAGGGTGCAGGAATTAAAGTGCGCACAGAGGTAAACAAACAATGTAATAAAGCCATAAATAATTTTCAAGTTAAGCCCTCTTCTTAAAATCAAACAAGTTAAAATTAAGAAGTAAGTCCCCAGCGGAGTCGCCAGTCTGTGAGCCTCGATTTTAAACCCTATCCTATGTTGAATAAAGTTGATTAGGATCTAAACGGGTTTTAGGTCCACTTATAACCTAAGATTAATAACTATGTCACATAACAATAATTATTAAAACCTAAGCTAGCTCACTGGAACCTATTATGAGTCGCCACCTAATTTTGACCTAGATTAAATTAGGAAAGGAGAGTTCGGGTTCGGGGGCTTGATATTCGACTTATTTAGGGTTCAATTACTTTCATTACCCTCCTAGGTCGTTTTTCCTCTACTTAGTTTATTTACGGCTTATTACGAGTTGTTTTAACCTAAGTGCGCGAGCTTCTGTTTTTTTTTTGTTTTTAACATTTTTTGACAGAGAATTAAAGTGAAATTAAAAGCTACCTAAGCTAGGGTTTCGGAGGCAGAATTAGGTCAAATTTTGCTTACGTCCGTAGCCACGGACCAAGAGTCCGAGACCACGGACCCCAGTTAACCTAAATATGCAGAAAAGTCGAAATTGAAGGAAAACAAAAATTTGCAAAGTCCGGGGCCACGGACAGGCTGTCCGTGGGCCCGGACATCGTTAGAAAAACTAAGTTTTGAATTTTTAAAATCCCGCCGCCGTCCGTGGGTGTCCGTGGTCTCGGACAACGCGTCCGAGGTCCGGACCATAGGTCCGAGGTCACGGACAACCCACGGACAGGGGTTTTCAGAAGGTTCCCGAGGGTGTTTTGAGCTCAAATTTTATGGGTGTGTAGCCTGAAAGATTTACAAGTCGTTAGTGATTGAAGGTTTTCAATTTGAACTCGAATTAAGCACGAAACTTTGTAAACAAGTTATTGGACAGAAGCTTAAACAAACGTCAATACAGAAGCGTAAACAGGTTGGTTTGAACCCAAACTTTGACAGAGAGTTAAAAGGTCGTGGGGAATCAGAAAGGTGGGATTGTAACCTGTTTTACCTTCGAATTCAAGATGATTCTTCACGTTGGGATTCTTCGGAGGCTCCGATGGTGCCGGTTCCGGATTGATTCGACCCGGGCTTCTGGTTGTTGATTGTTGATGATGTTCTTCACGTTTTGGAGGTGGTTTGGTTGATGTTTGATGATTGTGATGTGTTAGGAGTTGAAAAGTGTGTTTAGGTGGTGATTTCGAGAGATTTTTGATGTGATTTTGGTGCTTGGATGTGTAAAAACGTGAGGAGAATGAGACGGCTAGGTTTTCTGGTTGCTTAGGGTTCTTGAGGTTCTGATTTGATCATGGGATAAGGTTCCTTATATAGACTCCTTAAAGATAGAAAATCCGGTAAAAACCGAGATTTACCGACGTTTTAGCTCAAGGGCTTCCAAAAGGAATTTGATTATGAAATTTCACACATGGGTAAAGGATGATAATTCTGATTTTTCTAAAGTGAGATCGAATTTTTAGGTATTGGAATATTTTTAAATTCAATTTCTCGTCAGATTCAATCAGAAATTGCTAGAAAATTATTGGAAATTCGAAAAATCAAAATTCCAACGCCATTATGCTTAAAATGTCATCCCCTATCATGGGTTAAAATATCAAAGCATTTCAAGTTGATTTGACCCTTATTTGGAGGAGAGAGAAAGCCTATAGGGGACTTAGGAGCCTTGAAAAATTACGAAAATGCCCTGGAGATGACTAAGCTGTCCCTAGTACTCTGAAATGTGCCGATCGAACTGGGAACCCTTGCTACTAGCCTATTAGTAGAGACTCTCCTCCGGGGGGGTTGAAATTTTGGGTATAACAGGATGAGAAATTAACTAACTAAATAGATAAGGCTAGAACTTGAGAAGAGATTTTCAAGGCCTTAATGGCTTGTGAATTATTTCCTTGCCTGGGTTTAAGCCTTACATTGAGTGTTGCCTTGCATGTTGATTATGTTCTATTCAGCATGTGTTTTAAATAAAAATGAGCTCCATGTAGGCGACCAAATAGACGGCGTACCCCGTTAGCACGCGGGGTATGTGAATTTCATGCCAGCAGTTGTGCTGAACCCCTTTGGGGCCAATGTTTATTTTTCAGGTACCCAAGATTGCTGATGGTCGAGAGTGTGACCGGGTTGTTGTAAGCTTTTTGTTTGTTAGAGAATTTTGGTAGTGTACCGAGTTGTACACGGGGGCGCCCTTTTGTGCTAGCCGGTGTACTATGTGGTACACTTCTTTTTGGATTGTGGAAAATTATGTAAACCTTGTTGGATCGAGAATTGATGTAATTAAACCATGCACTTAGTTACTGATAATCAAGTTGTGTAGGAACTGTTATGTAATGTTTACGTAAGTGTTTTAATTTCATTTATCAGACGTAACTGTCGTAGTTTTTAGGCTTGTTTAGCCGCAGGGCGGCTAAAGGCATCGTATCCCCACCGTAGTTAGAGATTTTCCACTACGACTAGATTAACGACCGAGAGGATTAGGCCATAATTAGAGGATTAGCGGTGGGGGGTGTTACACCTCCACTGGGGTAATGAAAGTAATTGAACCCTAAATAAGTCGAATACCAAGCCCCCGAACCCGAACTCTACCTTTCCTAATTTACCTTAGGTTAAAATTAGGTGGCGACTCATAATAGGTTCCAGTGAGCTAACTTAGGATTTAATAATTAATGTTTATGACATAGTTATTAAACTTAGGTTATAAGTGGACCTAGAACATACCAGATCCTAGTCAACTTGAATCAACATAGGATAGTGGTTCGATAAATCGAGGCTAACATAATGGCGACTCTAGTAGCAAACAAACTCTTAATTTTAAACTTGTTTAATTTTAAAAAAGAGGGCTTACCTTGAAAATTGTTTATTTATGGCTTTTAATATGGTGTTTGTTTACTTTTGTGCGTAATTTAAATTTCTGTAAATACGCATCATACGAGAGTGAGGGTCCATGCAAATCGATTTCACCCCGGGACCCGCCTTAGGGTCCCCTGTCAGGGACTCACACCTTTTTAGGTAATGTGAATAAGTGAGGGAAAGAGGCACACCTTTTTAGGTAATGTGAATAAGTGGGGGAAAGAGGGGGATGTCGTCTAACTACATCCCCTTAATACCTGGGCTTTAGTCCCAAGCATTTTCCTGGCAGTGCCCTTACCTAGCCTTGTTTGGTCATTCAAAGACCCGACCGTAGACGCACACCTTCAAATGATGTGAAAAGAGTGGGGAATCCCAAAGAGAATTGTAACACCCCCATTCGCAAGGACACAACACTCACCGGACAGTCGCATCGGAAGACTTCCCGATTAACTCTCAAATGGGTGCTACAACGCCACACCCACTCCCTAGTGGGTGCTAAGGCTAAACTTCCAACTCTTAAACATACTACATATCCTTAACTTCATAGATAAAACATTACATTATCCTTACATAGTCTGGATTAAACATAGAGTCATAACAACGAAACATAAAGCAACATTAACTTACAACACTGTTTAACTTCCAACTTAGCTAACATAAACAACAACTACTCCCAACTGAGACAAACCAAAGTCCAACCTAGTGACTTAGTGGAGTTACAGGTTACACACGGGCTCTTTTAAGTCCCTTAAACCTTCTACGCACTTCTTCTACCGGTAACACCCTCATCCTAGCTGTGGTACGCAGTTTATAGTAACTTAGAGTAGGAAAAAGGGGCTTCCTGACAATCAGAACACGTACACCCATCCTTAGAGAAAAGCTATTCACTAAGTAAACATAAATGAAGTGGCAATGGGTCAGCTCCACTTCTGGGTAAGGTGCCAACCATGCGTACATCTCACTCTGCAACCATAAATCCAAACACAAACAAGGAAGGGGTTGCAGTTGCAAATCAGCAAATTGAGTAACTCCCACTACAACTTGTAAAATTCATTTTGTCTTTGCAAAACTCCAATAATACATACTCATAACAGTAATGATAACAATTTCTCATAGTCATATAGCAAGGGCAGTCCCTTGTCACAAGCAAAATAATATCAGCACAACAATTCGGTATTTCATCACCTGCACTTTTCTTTAGACCAAAGCATATAGCTAACCAACCAGAACATGAATATACACCATACACCACAAAATCAATTGTTAGTCAGTAGATAACACAGTAGGTATTCAATTCCATCACATAATAAATACTTTCGAACAACCTCACACAACCACTGGACCTCGGGCAAGCCCTTGGAACAAATAATCATAACCACTGGACCTCGGGAGAAAACCCCTTGGAACAAATCTCACCTCACTCTATGTCCTTAAGTGTGCACACCCTCTAAAGGTCATCAGCCCCTAGAGTAGATCATAGTAGCTTAGCTCCAATACATTGGTAGGAGCGGTAAAATAATTCCCAATACATTAGTAGGGCATTACAAAACTCCAATACATTGGTAGGAGTAATCCATGGATAAACATTGCCAACATTGACCAACACATTCCTCATGTCCAGAACCATATTGCACAATTTAATACACCAAGCAAAGTCAGTATAAGCAGCCACAACAATTAGTGGGCAGAAGCAACTCAAAACAGCAATTATACTCACCACATTAACCGTTTTGTATGTTTACGTATGCTTAAGCATTTTCACCAATTTAATTTCACCAAGTGGTCATCCCACATTATATAATCAGTATTAACACCAATATTCACCACACATAAATTATAGTCACACACAAAACAGAAAACCAACCATACCGAAATTAACACAATAACAGTGATCAAAATCCCTTAGTAACACTTATTGTGCGCCTATGTGTGTCTAAGTGTTATTACAACTTTTGTTTGAACCCAATGGTCATATAACATCATATGGTCAGTATAAGGCCCCATGTTCATTAAAACACCAGAAACCAAATCAACAAGAACTTTTATAGCCAAAACCGATAAGTTTATGGTAGATTTTTCTCTAGTTAACTCACCTAGTTAACTAGCCATGTTTCATCAAACTTATAGTCACTAAACATGTGTCAAACCTCATATTTAACCTATCCATTTCATCACCTAAGGTTCTGTCCATCTTAGAAAATCATTAACTCATTAGACTTCCACCACAACGGTTACTAAAACACACCTTATATCCAAATGTACATTTATATGTACAACTAACTTTGTCTTGTTATTTGTCTAGGAAACCTATCCCATTTGACACCATTTCGACCTGGAATTATAACCAACAAAATGACATCATTTCCTCATCAATTCAAGCTGTAAAACATCACATAGTACTTAGTATACAGAAGCAACAAAACCGATTGCACATGCAATCCTTAAAGCACTTTCTATGTCACTTTTCCTTTGTTCTTTCCTACTTAACTTACCACCTGCATGAGCCACGAAATTCATAAGCAATGTAGAGGGTTTTAACCTCTACTAATCAACCATAACACATCTCAAAAAATTACAGAAACATCACACTCACCAGAACCAAACAGAAACCGAAAACAACAAAAGAATTTTTCAGTTTTTGAACATTGTTGTACATGAAAGTTACCTGAGCTCCTCTAGCCATAACTAGTTAGTTTTTGTTGGGAATTCCTACAGATAATAGACCTCTCCTTCTCCTCTTAATACTTCCAGCAAATGGACTCTAAATCCCCTTCCTATGCTGGCGCATGCACACCAAACAGCAACAGCAGCAGAAAATTCCAGCAGCAGCAGCTCTTCACGGTTTGCTCTATTTCTCTCTTGTTATAAGACTTTTTCTTGGTTTTCTTTTGATCTAACCTCTAGACACACAGGGGAAGGGATTGGGTGAAAGAAACAGGCCTTGGTAATGGATGAAAAACGAATTATGGGACCAGAAATGGAGGGATACAGCAGCAGAATTTTCTGGTTCAGCACTCTTTTCTTTCCTCTCCCTTCTCCACGTTTTTCCTTCTATTTTCTTTCAGTTTTCTCTCAACTTCTGACTTCTAACTCAGCTAGGATATTAGGGAAGTGAGGAGTAATGTTGAAGTGGAAACATGAGGGTATGGGGAGGGTTAAAACCGAGGGCATGCAAAAGAGAGGAACAAAAATCTGCACTTGGCATGACATTTCAGCAACATGTGCTCTCACTTGGATCTACTCTCCATGTTAATTCTTTGCTGTATTCTTTAATTGGTATTTGTGGAATGTTTATGAGAGTTTGGGAAAGATGAGAAGACAAGGATCTAGGCATGAGTGAAGCCCCATCCAGCCGATCCCAACATGCAAAACAAGAGGAATTGTTTTTCCATTTCAGCAAGTTTGTTTAATGAAGTCTTAAGAGTCTTTGGCTGGAATATTGACACATAACCCACATTGTAATTCAAGAAGACCTTGTGTTGACACCTCAAAAGCTTGTCTCCAGCCATGGAACTTGTTTAATCAGACCATAGATGTCAATATTATTACTTAAATGGTGAGGGGACAAGAGTGTAGTAATGTTACATTATAATATAAGTGGCTGAATTATACTTGTTATTTAATGGCTGATATGGAAGTGTTACAGCATGTAAAAATCGGCCACATACTGATGTCTCACTTGATATTATAATACTTAGGATTATATAAGGCAATGTGATAGTTTATGTGACAAGAAGTAACATGTAACAATTGTTACATGTTTGAATACCATAAGTTTGGGCGGCAAGTATAGGCTGATTTGGAGCCTTGTTTGGCTTGATTTTGGGCCATGAAATAAAGCTCAATAAAGTGTATGGAATGTCTAGTTTGGTTGACAACATTAAGACATAGGAATAGGAAGTGGCAACATGATAATAATTAGCTAACCGAGTCCAAAGATAACCGAAAGAAATGGACTGTTGTATAAGAATAAATTGGCTAGACCTTGCTGTCTATTTTATGGCCATGAATGGTCTAATGAAAATGATATACTTCATAGGGTAATATCATTGGATCAACACCTAAAGATATTGGAATAAGGAGACGACACACTACACTTAATTCTCAGTAAGTAATTCCCAGTGAGCTACAACTATACAGTGATCTATATCACTATATTAATTCCTAGCAATTTAGGGTGTTTCATTCTCCCCTCCTTAAACAAAGCTTCGTCCTCGAAGCTATCTAACCATAATGGTCCAGCAACATCACTCAAATATAGTTAAACCGATGTTAACGGTTGTCTATTCAAGGATTCAAGCAATTCTCACACATAAAATAACGGTTCATATGGAACCATAGTTCCTCTAGAGATACAAATCCACAAATTTTCCACATGACCACACATATCATTGGTAATCAATACTCAAGATGAGCTGTACTTCCAATGCTTCCAACATATATCCGCATACCCAAACATTCAAAACATATATCAAGCATATATTCCTCAATAATAAACTCATCATAGGTTTATCACATCAAGAAATTCAGTAATTAACTCATAGAATCAAAGGATTTATCCCTAGTTTTGCCCCAAGCTCTCCCCTCCTTAAAAGAAAGTTTCTCCTGAAACTTCTAACATATAACTAACCTTGATCAAATAGGTGTGGGTGTTGTTTCCTCATCTTGCTCTCTAGCTCCCAAGTTGCCTCTGGAATTCCTTGGTGATCCCATAATATCTTTACCATTTCCACCAATCTCCCTCTGGTTTCCCTTGACTTGTGATCCAATATTCTGATCGGTTGCTCAACATAGGATAAATTTGGTTCCAACTCCACCTCCTCTGGTTGTAGTACATGGGTCTCATCCGGTATGTATCTTTTCAATTGCGAGACATGGAATACATTGTGTACTTGCTCCAAATCCACAGGTACGCCAGCCTATAAGCTACTTTGCCTACTCTCCCCAGCACTTCATAAGGTCCAATGTATTTCGGAGCTAATTTGCCTCTCTTACCAAAACGTACTACACCTCTGGTTGGTGATACCTTTAGGAACACCTTATCTCCTTCCTGAAATTCTACCGGTCTCCTATGCAAGTCTGCATATGATTTTTGCCTATCTTGCGCAGCCTTCATCCTCTGCTGGATATTTTTGACTTGCTGACTCATTTCTTCAGTGAGTTGTGGTCCGACTAATATCGGTTCTCCCGAGTCACTCCAACACAGTGGTGTCCTACATTTCCTTCCATATAATGCTTCATAGGGTGCTGCCTTAATGCTTGCATGATAACTATTGTTGTAGGAGAATTCGATTAAGTGCAGCTTATCTACCCATGATCCTTGGTAGTCCATTGCGCAAGCTCTCATCATGTCCTCTAGAGTTTGGATTGTTCTCTCCGTTTGGCCGTCTGTTTGAGGATGATACGCCGTACTGAGATTCAATTTTGTACCCATTGCTCTTTGAAATTCTTGCCAAAATCTTGAAGTGAATCTAGAGTCTCTGTCTGAAATTATCTCTGATGGAATCCCATGATATTTCACCACATTCCGAACGTAAGCATCCACTAATTGCTCCATAGACCATGTCTTCTTCATCGGTATGAACCTAGCGGTTTTAGTTAGCCTATCAACTACTACCCATATTTGATCCATTCCTCCCTTGGTAACTGGCAGCCCACTTATGAAATCCATGGATATAGAATCCCATTTCCAACTTGGTATGCCTAACGGCTGTAACATACCCGGTGTTTTCTTATGCTCAATTTTAACTTTCTGACATGTCAAACACTTAGCCACGTGCTCTGCTACATCCCTCTTCATGCCTGGCCACCAATAATGCCTCTTGATGTCTTTGTATAGCTTATCTCCTCCAGGGTGTATAGAGTACCCAGAGTTGTGAGCCTCCTCCATCAACTTTGTCTTAACACTTGTGCACTGGTTTGGCACACACCATCTACCTCTGAACCTTAAACTCCCATCTTCATGAATCACAAAGTCTGGTGCTTCTCCTTTGTCAACCTTCTGTCTTATCTTCCTTAACTTGTCATCTTCTTGTTGATGTTCCAATATCTCCTTGTGGAAATCCGAATACGCATTCATGTTGTATAGCTCCACCTCTCTATCTACCATACCTTGTTCAACCACCTCAATTTGCAACCTCTTAATATCATTCACCAACTCATCATGTAATATCCAGTTGGCTTCCTCCCCATGGCTTCTTTTTCGGCTTAAGGCATCAGCCACAACGTTGGCCTTGCCCTCATGGTACATGATTTCCAAATCATAATCTTTGATAAGTTCTAACCATCTCCTCTGTCTCATGTTCAATTCTTTTTGCGTGAAGATGTACTTCAAACTTTTGTGGTCGGTGTAGATCTTACAAGAAGTACCAAACAAGTAGTGTCTCCAAATCTTCAATGCGAAAATGATGGCAGCAAGCTCCAAATCATGAGTGGGGTACCTCGTCTCATATTCTTTCAACTGTCTGGAAGCATAGGCTATCACCTTGCCATGTTGCATTAACACACATCCCAACCCGTATTTTGATGCGTCACTGTAAACTTCAAACCCTTCTGTGCCACAAGGTAGTACAAGGATTGGTGCAGATGTCAATCTCCCCTTCAGTTGTTGGAAAGCTTCCTCACATTTTTCCTCCCATCGAAACGGTACTATCTTCTTCATTAAGTTCGTAAGTGGACGTGCAACCTTTGCAAAATCTTTCACAAATTTTCTGTAGTAGCCTGCTAATCCCAGAAAACTTCGGACTTCTCTAACATTGGTAGGTCTTGGCCATTCTCTAACTGCTTGGATCTTAGCTGGGTCTACTGAGATTCCGTCCTTAGTAACAATGTGACCAAGGAACGACACTTGCTCCAGCCAAAATTCACACTTTGACAACTTAGCATACAATTTCTTCTCCCACAGGATCTGTAACACTTGCCTCAAATGCTCCTCATGCTCGGCTTTGCTCTTTGAAATACCCCTAAAATTTTAGAAAGCGAATATTATAAAGTTTACGGATATATGACATAAATTGCAAGTATATTACATGGTTTATAAGTACGTTTTATTATTTACACGTATATTATAAAGTTACAAATATATTATATAGATTGCAAGTATATTATGTAGTTTACGAGTATTATTATTTATGAGCATATTATATAGTATTTAATGAAGATAATTCGTTTTAATTAAATTAACCCGTTTTTAAGTATAAATTAGTTGTGATTTTAATGTCGTAAAAAAAAAATAATAATCGTAATTTTCTGGTTAATTTGGTAATTTATTTATTAAAAACGAAGTTACGATATAACGTTATGATTTAAACGATACCATTGATTTTACTATATTAAATGAGTCAGTTTTGATCAGTTATATTCTTTGGTGTTCTTCGTACTATGTAAAGAATAATTCTAACTTTTAGTATTTCCCTATTTTTTTATTAAACAACGTGTAACCTTCCACTTTTCCTAGCCTTTGGTTCCAATAATTTATCCCACTGCTTTGATTTATTATAACAAGTTCACATTCATATTCCTTCAGTTTCCTCTCTACCGCTTTTAATCCCTGACACGTACTCCTTTCTGTCTGCCCAACAAATCCCTCTCTGTATATGTCAACTCTCTCATCTCCTCGGCTGGACAGAAAGAGAAAATTTTCCTGTGCTCCCATCTGGCTCTCGACCGTACTCATAAACAAAAGGTTAATTTTCTGTATGTTCAATGCTCTGTCAATATCTGTTCTTTCTCTTCCCTCTTCGCTGCACTGACCGATGATGCAGGAAGCAGGAAGCAACAGAAAAAAAATTAGAAGACTAGCCTCTCTTGTTTCCGGTTTGCGTACTCGAACAAAAAAAAAGAAATCACTCATCCTCGCTACTTTATTGGCCGAAGCAAAAATCTAACTCTGTACACAACTAGCCTCTCTGCTATCTACAGAACTGCACTCCCCATTCTCTCTTTCTCGGGTACACACAGATATATATAGATATAATCATTGTTTTTCTCTCTCCCTCACGTAAATCCAAAAGCAAAAGAAAAGAAGGTTAAAAAAAAAATCTCTGCACCACATACTGTCATCCCTCCCCTCTCTATTATCTATTTCACGTATAAAAAAAAAGAAGAAGCCCCTCTCTCCTCTCCTCACTCACTCAGGCGTACAGAGAGAACCCTCACAAAAAAATAAAATAAAAACAAAAAAAAAAAAAAAACCAAACTCTCAGTCAATTCACACGCACAGAGGAGTATATCCCAACTCACGCACTGCACCATTTCAAATTGGTTTGATGATGTCAGTGATGACATCATCCGCTGAAGTCAGCGATGATGTCATCAAACCGGTTTTATTATTTTTTTTTTCAGCACTATTCTACTACTCACTATTTATGTAAATAAATAACTGTTCTTAGTAGTACCTTAATGCTACTTTTACATATGTTCATAATTTATATAAATATGTTTTATTAATATTTATTTAAAATTTGATTTAGAGTGTTCGGGTATTAACAAATACCCGTTATTATTTTAGGCTCCGAATTTGGGAGCGAGGAGCAGTAGTTGAGGTTGTTTGGTTGTGCGGATCGTTTCTAGATTCCAGGTAAGTTACCGTGTTCACTAAACTTGTATTAACTGCGTAAAATAAATCTTTTGTAATGGTTGTGATTTTTATCTGTGAGTGATTATTATTTTTGGGAATGAATTGTTTATGATAATGATTATTAGAAATATTTGAGTGTGCAGTTCATTTTGATGATTAATTGGATATTATTTTTAGAGGAAAGATGAGAAATGTTAATGATATGATTATGTGAGGTTGCAATTATTTAGTCATGATTATTGTGGCATGATTGAATTTGGTGGTATATGTGGATTTTAATTATAAGTTGGATGATAACAATGAATAAAGAATTAAGAAATTATACCATGGTACATGTGGGCCGTATTAGGACACATGGATAAGTGATAGATGCGGGCCGCATTAGGACGCATAAGTTGAGATACTGTGGGCCGCATTAGGACACAGTTAGCCCTAGATCTACTCATAGTCTTTGACTATTGGGGGTGTGCACACTTAAGGATTTAGTGGCGAGGTTGGATTCCCGGCTGCGTGTTGGGGTCCGGGTTACAGCTGCGTGTTGTACCCAAGAGTGAGAGATGTTGTTTTGTCCTGGCGCGTTGGGACAAGGAAGATAATTTAATTAATCTGGATATATATTATTGAGTTATTAATGAAGCATATGTGAATTATCTCTTTTTACAAAGTTTCTTTATGGTTATGTGATGACATGGTCAAGATGATTGGTATGTTGATGCATTGCTATACTATTAAATTGTTTTCAAAGAGAAAATGATTTTTACATAGTGAAGTGGTAGCTTACTCAGTTTTTCTGACTTTATCGTGGCTCTTTGTTTGCTTGTTTGGTTTTCTGCCACAGGTCCTCATAGAGTTTAAGGGATGGGACGACGACATCGCTAGACTAAGTACTTATGAATAATTTTGTCTAAACTTTGAGTTAATTTTGGTATAAACTTTGAGACTCTTTTGTTACAGACTATTATGACTTTATCGGATTTATTTACCAATAATGATGGTTTAGATTATTTAGTATTAGTTAAAGCCTTAGCACTCGTTAGCTGCGAGTGTGGATAATACCTCGGATTTAGGGTTTATTTCTGCTGCGTATTAATACCCAACCTATATTGCTAAATAATTAACTTAATAAACGTTAGAAAATCCGGGGTGTTACAAAGTGGTATCAGAGCAAAACCGACTAGAAAATAGGTTAAGGAAGATTAAAAATGGAATATTGGTCTTAGGTTTAAAAATTGGACAAGCCGTCTTATGGGGGGAATTACTATTTGATGTTTTCTTTGTGTTTTATGTTTTTATATATATATTGTATGTGTTGTGATTGAATCTTTTATGCTTGAGGTATTGAAGTATTGAATGAGATATATGTTGCCACGAAGGAATAAGTGATGATTATGATATGAGTATAAGTTCATTGATGAATGTGTTGACAGCCTGTGAGTTTTATGAATTTTGTGATTTAGAGAACTTCTTATGTTGAAGAATTTACGATGAATGATAGATGATTAGAACTCCTTGGTGAGTTATATTGCCTTGGTAATTATAGGAATTTTATCTGAATAAATTATAGTCCTATGGTTGGGAACTCAGGTGTGGGTTCTAGTAATTCAAAACCTTATCGAGTAGCCCCTCACCTTTACTACACCAGGAGGAGAGCTAGACAAATCAGAATGGGCGCGAACAAACTCCCGAGCAACAGATTGCCGAGATGCGTCAGATGATGATGACTTTGGGGAATCTGGTTCAGGCCCAGACTCAGGCCCAGGTCCAAGCTCAAGCCCAAGCTCAAGCCCAAGCCCAAGCCCAGGCGCAGAGTGAAGCACAACGCCTTGAGATGAGCTATGCAAAGCAGGTGGCTAATCTGAATCCTAGCCACTACAAAGGTGAAGAAGACCCAGTGATCTTGGAGGAATGGCTTGATGAGATGGAGCGAGTTTTGGACACAGTGCATTGCCCAGCTGATCGAAGGGTGACTTGTGCTGTATTTTACTTGAAGAGTGAAGCAGCCAGATGGTGGACCACCGAGAAAGATGCCTTACTTGCCACTCCTAACTTCAACTGGGAGGCCCTGAAGAATGCTCTGCAGAGGCGCTTTTACCCTGCCCATGTTAAGAGTGAGAAGAAGAAGGAGTTCCTTAATTTGAAGCAGCTGTCGATGACCGTGCCAGAGTACTACTCCAAGTTCGTGGAGCTCTCCAGATTTGCTCAGAACCTTGTCCCAGATGAGGAAGCTAAGTGGAGAAGTTCATTGGAGGTCTGAATTGGAACCTCCAGATGGTGATGCAAGCTGTCGATCACCACTCTCCATGATGCATATGTGAAGGCTGCCAAGATGCACAAGGTGGCCATTACCCAGAAGGAGGTGAATGAGCGGAACAAGAGGAAGGGTGAGCCCTCAAGTGTGGGAAGACTATGAATCAGGGAGGTGACAAGAAATTCAAGCCCAACAATTATCAGAATTCTGGTGGTACCAAGGGGGCAAGAACTTCAACCAGAACCAGGGTCAGAATCAGGGAGGAAATCCCATTTGCAAGAAGTGTAACAAGGCTAGCCACCCAAGAACTGATTGCAGAGGGAACGTGTGGAAGTGCTTTGACTGTGGCAAGCTAGGCCACAGGGCTTTTCAGTGCTACAAGAATACTAAGGGAGGTGCCCAGCAGAAGGGGAATGGAGGTTATAATTCTGGAGGTAGTCAAAGCAACCATGGAGGGACCAATCAGAAGAATGACCAGACCATTGGAGGTAGTGGATCAGGAGGAGGAGCCAACAACAACTATGTGAAGCCAGGGCGCCTGAATGTGATGAGCCGGGCTGAGGCTGAAGCTTTAGGCAACGTGATCACTGGTACTTTTCTAATTCATAATACTCCTGCACGTGTTCTATTTGATACGGGAGCATCGTACTCTTTTGTGGCTACTTCTTTTCTCAAGAAGCTGAATTTAGTAGCTAGCACTGCAATTTCTGTGACTGTTTCTATTCCGTCCGGGAGAATGATCCATTGCTCTAAGTTGCTTGAGAATATGAAACTTACTATTAAGGGAGTTGAGTTTGAGGCTAATTTGATTCAGTTTGACCTCATGGAGTTTGATATTATTTTGGGGATGGATTGGCTACAAAGATATAGAGGTGACATTAAGTGCTATGAGCAGAAAGTGGTTCTGAAGGGTCCTAAGGGTCAAAGGGTATCATATAGCAGTGTTGAGAAGAAAGTTGGGATTAAGGTAGTCTCTGCCATGTCTATCTTGTCTGAAATCCGGAAGGGCCATGCGGCTTATCTCTGCAATGTTCAAGATAAGAGCAAGGAAGATGTTCCAATTTCTGAAATTCAGGTGGTGAATGAGTATCCCGATGTGTTTCCTGACGAAATTCCTGGCATGCCACCGAACAGGGAAGTTGAATTCAGCATCGATCTAGTGCCTGGTACTGGACCAATCTCTAAAGCACCCTACAGGATGGCGCCCGCGGAGATGAAAGAGTTGAAAGCTCAATTGGAGGAACTTTTAGACAAGGGGTATATCCGTCCCGTGTATCACCTTGGGGAGCACCAGTCCTTTTCGTGAAGAAGAAGGATGGAAGCTTGAGGCTTGTATTGATTACCGAGAGCTAACCGAGTGACTGTGAAGAATAAGTATCCACTCCCGAGGATAGATGATTGTTTGACCAGTTACGGGGAGCTGGAGTTTTCTCAAAGATTGACCTGAGATCGGGGTATCACCAGATGAGGATCGCGGAGAAAGACATCCAAAGACTGCTTTTAGAACTCGGTATGGGCACTTCGAATTTACTGTAATGCCTTTCGGGTTAACTAACGCTCCTGCAGTCTTTATGGATTTGATGAATAGGATATTTGGTCCTTACTTGGATCAGTTTGTTGTGGTCTTCATTGATGACATCCTGTATACTCTAAGACCGTTGAAGAGCATGAAGAACATTTGAGGAAGATTTT